>CM053026.1:481542672-481552672 GCA_028564925.1 Lithobates sylvaticus
TACATGGCACTGATATCAGGTGGCACTAATATGTCGCACTGATGAGAGATGGCACTAATACGTGGCACTGATGACAGACGGCACTAATACGTGGCACTGATGACACATGACACTGATGACAGATGGCACTGATACGTGGCATTGATGACAGGTGACACTGATAACAGATGGCACGTGACACTGACAGGTGGCACTGATGACAGATGGCACTAATATGTGGCACTGATGACAGATGGCACTATGTGGCACTGATGACAGATGGCACTGACTACAGGTGGCACTGACTACAGATGGCACTGGCAGATGGCACTGGGGATGGCACTGGGGATGGCACTGGCAGATGGCACTGGGGATGGCACTGGGGATGGCACTGGCAGATGGCACTGGGGATGGCACTGGCACTAATATGTGGCACTGATGACAGATGGCACTATGTGGCACTGATGACAGATGGCACTGACTACAGGTGGCACTGACTACAGATGGCACTGGCAGATGGCACTGGGGATGGCACTGGGGATGGCACTGGCAGATGGCACTGGGGATGGCACTGGGGATGGCACTGGCAGATGGCACTGGGGATGGCACTGGCAGATGGCACTGGGGATGGCACTGGGGATGGCACTGGCAGATGGCACTGGCAGATGGCACTGGGGATGGCACTGGGGATGGCACTGGGATGGCACTGGCAGATGGCACTGGGGATGGCACTGGCAGATGGCACTAGGGATGGCACTGGCAGATGGCACTGGGGATGTCATTGGGCACAGATGGCATTGGGGACAGATTGCAGTGGTGGCAGTGGGCACAGATGGCATTTGATTTTTTATTTTATTTTTTTTAAACTTACGGCGCTGCAGCCGTTCATCTCCCCCTCCTCACACGCTGTCTCTGTGTGAGGAGGAGGAGCGGCGCTGAGAGATGATCTCATATGTTTACATATGAGATCATCTCTCATTGGCCAGGGCGATCGCGCTGTAAACGGCCGATGTTATTGGCCGTTTACAGCGATCTGTGATTGGCCGTGTCCGAGGGACACGGCCAACACAGAATTTCCCTACTGCACGCTCGTGAGCGCGCACAGGGAACGAGGAAAGGGGAGGCCGTCATATGACGGCCTCCCGGGATTTGGCATCCGCGCTGTGGCCGTCATTCGGCTACGGCCGGATGCAAAGTGGTTAAAAACACTTGTATATGGCTTCTCTGACTGCTCTACTCTTTGTATAAACCATCCTCACCTTTCTGTCTTACCCCAGACCCTTTTTGTCCAGGGGAAACGGAATTTGATAGCAAGCTTAATAAAGCCATGGAATTTGGTTCCCCCTCCCAATATAGCTTCCACAGAATTTCAAGGGTTAAAAACACTTGTATATGGCTTCTCTGACTGCTCTACTCTTTGTATAAACCATCCTCACCTTTCTTTCTTACCCTAAACCCTTTTCTGTCTAGGGGAAACGGAATTTGATAGCAAGCTTAATAAAGTCTAGGGGAAACGGAATTTGATAGCAAGCTTAATAAAGCCATGAATTTGGTTCCCCCTCCCAGTATAGCTTCCACAGCATTTCAAGGGTTAAAAACACTTGTATATGGCTTCTCTGACTGCTCTACTCTTTGTATAAACCATCCTCACTTTTCTTTCTTACCCCAGACCCTTTTTGTCCAGGGGAAACGGAATTTGATAGCAAGCTTAATAAAGCCATGGAATTTGGTTCCCCCTCCCAGTATAGCTTCCACAGCATTTCAAGGGTTACAAACACTTGTAGATGGCTTCTCTGACTGCTCTACTCTTTGTATAAACCATCCTCACCTTTCTTTCTTACCCCAGACCCTTTTCTGTCCAGGGGAAACTGAATTTGATAGCAAGCTTAATAAAGCCATCGAATTTGTCCCAGAAACTTAAAACTCGGTAGTTAAGTGTTTTAGGACCCCTTCTACCACCAGTCAAAAGTCGGTGTCTCCAGGGCAAACTTTGGAACTCTAAGTCTGTAGCTCAAAGTATGGGGGAGATATGGACCATCCAAATTACCGACCCTGGTCGGTCCAGTACGCGGGGGTGGTACCAAGAAGTCGCTAGACCTCAAACCGACCCAAAGTGCCCCTTGGTCGGTATGGACTTTGGCCTCTGAGTCGGACAAAACCGTGAATATCTCCGGAACCATAAGTCCCAGAAACTTAGGTAGTTAACGGTTTTAGGACCCCTTCTACATGCCTGAAAAATTTGGGGTCTCTTCACCAAAAGGGGCGAAAAATCACTTTTTTCAGAACTCACTGCAGATCGACCCTCTCCCTAACTTTTATAGTTGGCCTGTTTTCTGGGTCTGAGAAATAAATTTTGAGAGCCACAAATGCCAGCAACACCCATTTTGGATATGTTGTAGTGCTAGGTTCCCCGAGTCTGCACCAAAGGGGTTCCTAAGTCCAAGGGGGCCTGAGATATGAGCCCCCAAAGTGGTTCCGCCGGAGCAAAATCGCTCTAGCGGCTTTCCGGTACCAGATAACAGACCAAAATCGGTATGAATGTAGCCTAGTGTGTCCTCTACAAGTGGAGTCTCTAACTATAAAGGGCTCCGAGATAATGCACCGTAAAGCGGCTTCCCCCCCCCTTTCAGGCCACTTTTCAAATGTCTATTTTTCCGGGTACGCATTTGGGTTTCCCGGTCACTTTGGGGAGTCGGCACCGGCCGCCCTTTGGTCCTTTGGACCCCAAATTTTTACCAGATGTAGCCCAACTCTTCATCTACCGACCAACCGATTTTGGTGACCATACACCATAAGACCGGTGAGCACCGGCGACCGCTTCCATAGACTCCAATGTTAAACGGTCATTTTTTGGGGACCCGCTACCGGCCGACCGTGGGTCACAGCAACTCCAAAACCGGTATGAATGTAGCCCAGAGTGTCCCCTACCTACTGTGCTAAGTTTGCCAAAACCGCGCCAAGCTTGTCAGCTTTTTCAAAGGTCTCTTTTTTTCGGGTAGGCATTTTGGTGCTCCCGGTCCCTTTGGGGACCCGGTACCGGCCGTCCTTTGGACCCCAAATTTTTACCAGATGTAGCCCAACTATTCTTCTACCATCAAACCGAGTCTGAGGATCGGGGAGCACCGATTTTTTTCAAGCCGGGGAGCGAACCGCTCATAGACTCCAATGTTAAATGGTCATCTTTTGGGGACCCGGTACCGGCCAACCATAGGTCCCCTGGACCCCAAATTTGGTACACTTGTAGCCCATCACTTCCTCTACCAACCATCCAAATCTGAGGACCGGGGAGAACCGATTTTTGAAGCCGAATCTTCAGCGCCATAGACTCCAATGTTAAACGGGGGTTCTGTCGGTTGGGTTTGGGCTACCGGTACCGACCGACCATCGGTCCCCTTGACTATTCCTTTGTAACTTAAGTACTGGAGAAGTGTGGCTATCACCTCCCGCTGTCGGTGTATTTTTAAGACCCGTAGACGTGGAAATCGGTGTACTTGTCTTTACCGGTGCACCGTTTACCGATTTTCGGTGCCTAGATATGCAAATGAGGTGTCATTCGACTGGAAACCGATGGGGAATTCTTTTGAGACCCCCCAGAGCTCTGTGCGGTGCATAGTTTTTGAGCTATACCGGTTCAAAGTGCGGTTTTCCGGTTACCGGAACCTTCCGGTTGAGGTACCGGGTCCAAACTCGGTATGGAGGTACCCCTAGACGAGCCCTACAGCACCAAGAAGTTTGGTGTCTCTGGGACCCATGGCCCCGGGTCCCGATTACCTTGAATGGAGGGTACATGGTGGTCTCCGGTAACTCCCCGGTAAAAGGTCCCCGAAACCCCAAATCTTTATCAGGGGCCCGTGTTGTATTCAAATGTATGTGTGTCAAGTTTGAAGTCTCTGTCTCATTCGGTTCGGAAGTTATTTACCGAAAACCGATTTCAGCACCCCCAGGCTGAAGGCCCAAAAACACCCAACTTTGCACAGTCGGTACCGGCCGACCATCGGTCCCCTGGACCCCAAATTTTTACCAGATGTAGCCCAACTCCTCCTCTACCTGCACACCGAATATTAGGACCAGTGGAGCACCGATTTTTTCAAGCCGGGTACCGCTTCCATAGACTCCCATGTTAAACGGTCCTTTTTTGGGGACCCGGTACCGACCGACCATCGGTCCCCTGGACCCCAAACCTGGTACACTTGTAGCCCATCACTTCCTCTACCAACCATTCAAGTCTGAGGACCGGGGAACCAAAGACCGGGGAGAACCGGATTTTTAAGCCGACCCCAAAGCGCCATAGACTCCAATGTTAACCGGGGGTTATGTCGGTTGTGTTTGGGCTACCGGTACCGGCCGACCATCGGTCCCACTGACGATTCCTTTGGAACTTAAGTACTGGAGAAGTGTGGCTATCACCTCCAGTTGTCGGTGTATTTTTAAGATCCGTAGACGTGGAGATTGGTGTACTTGTCTTTACTGGTGTACCGGTTACCGATTTTCGGTGTCTAAAAATGCAAATGAGGTGTCATTCGATTGAAAACCGATGGGGAAATCTTTTGAGACCCCCCAGAGCTCTGTGCGGTGAACAGTTTTCGAGCTATATCGGTTCAAAGTGCGGTTTTCCAGTTACCAGAACCTTCCAGTAGAGGTACTGGGTCCAAACTCGGTATGGAGTTACCCCTAGACTTGCCCAACAGCACCAAGAAGTTTGGTGTCTCTGGGACCCATGGCCTCGGATCACGGTTACCCTGAAAAGAGGGTATTTGGTGTCTCCGGTAAATCCCCGGTAAAAGGTCCCCTGGACCCCAAATTTTTATCAGGCCTCCGTGTGGTATTCAAGTTTATGTGCCCCAGGTTTTAAGTCACTGGCACATTCGGTTCGAAAGTTATTGACCGAAAACCACTTCCAGGCTGAAGGCCCAAAGACACCCGACTTTGGATGGTCGGTTCTCTGGAACCGCAACCGGTAGAAACTTACTTTGTAGCCACATATGTTGTGAACATGCATGCCAATTTTTAGGTCACTGTGACCTATGGCCGTGGAGATATTGTGTCCCAAGTAGACCCTGTTTTCCCATAGGCGCCAATGTTAAATCGGTGTCCTAGGGGCACTGCATTTGGGGAGTCGGTACCGGCCGGCTGTGGGTCCCAGTGACCCCATATTTTGCACACAGGTAGCCAAGAGTCTCCCCTACAAGTGTACAAAATTTGGAGTTCCTAGCTAAAAACACAAAAGAGCTATTCGCGCCAAGCTGGCCAAGGGGGTAAAATTCGGTGAACGATCGCTTGGTTAGTGGAATTCGGTGACCCGGTACCGGCCGGCTGTGGGTCCCAGTGAATTTTGCACACAGGTAGCCAAGAGTCTCCCCTACAAGTGTGCAAAATTTGGAGGTCCTAGCTCAAAATTTGAAAAAACACTCCGCGCCAAGCTGGCCAAGGGTTTCAAAGTCCCCACCGAATGCTCGTTTTGCGAAATTCGGTGACCCGGTACAGGCCGGCTGGGGGTCCCAGTGACCCCAAATTTTGCACACCGGTTTCAACCAGCCTCCCCTACAACGAAATCCAGTTTTTGACCAAATCGGCTACTGTGCGCACTGTGCGCACTGTGCGCACTTCAGGGACCGATTTCGATTTTTGCATATATGTAAGACAAGTACACCGATTTCCACGTCTACGGGTCTTAAAAATACACCGACAGCGGGAGGTGATAGCCACACTTCTCCAGTACTTAAGTTCCAAAGGAATAGTCAAGGGGACCGATGGTCGGTCGGTACCGGTAGCCCAAGCACAACCGACAGAACCACCGGTTAACATTGGAGTCTATGGCGCTTAGGGGTCAGCTTAAAAATTCAGTGCTCCCCGGTCTTTGGTTCCCCGGTCCTCAGATTTGTATGGTTGGTGGAGAGAGGGTTGGGCTACAAGTGTACCAAGTTTGGGGTCCAGGGGACCGATGGTCGGCCGGTACCGGGTCCCCAAAAAAAGGACCGTTTAAAATGGGAGACTATGGGAAAACAGGGTCAGCTTGGGGCGCGATTTCTCCAAATTGGCATGCATGTTCACAAAATATGTAGCTACAATCTGTCGAAGAAAGTAAGTCTCTACCGGTCACGGTTCCGGAGAACCGACCGTGCAAAGTTGGGTGTTTTTGGGCCTTCAGCCTGGGGGTGCTGAAATCGGTTTTTGGTCAATAACTTCCGAACCGAATGAGACAGAGACTTCAAACTTGACACACATCCATTTGAATACAACACGGGCCTCTGATAAAGATTTGGGGTTTCGGGGACCTTTTACCGGGGAGTTACCGGAGACCACCATGTACCCTCCATTCAGGGTAACCAAACAGACACCAAACTTCTTGGTGCTGTAGGGCTCGTCTAGGGGTACCTCCATACCGAGTTTGGACCCGGTACCTCAACCGGAAGGTTCCGGTAACCGGAAAACCGCACTTTGAACCGGTATAGCTCAAAAACTATGCACCGCACAGAGCTCTGGGGGGTCTCAAAAGAATTCCCCATCGGTTTCCAGTCGAATGACACCTCATTTGCATATCTAGGCACCGAAAATCGGTAAACGGTGCACCGGTAAAGACAAGTACACCGATTTCCACGTCTACAGGTCTTAAAAATACACCGACAGCGGGAGGTGATAGCCACACTTCTCCAGTACTTAAGTTACAAAGGAATAGTCAAGGGGACCGATGGTCGGTCGGTACCGGTAGCCCAAACCCAACCGACAGAACCCCCGTTTAACATTGGAGTCTATGGCGCTGAAGATTCGGCTTCAAAAATCGGTCCTCAGATTTGGATGGTTGGTAGAGGAAGTGATGGGCTACAAGTGTACCAAATTTGGGGTCCAGGGGACCTATGGTCGGCCGGTACCGGGTCCCCAAAAGATGACCATTTAACATTGGAGTCTATGGAACCGCTCCCCGGCTTGAAAAAAATCGGTGCTCCCCGGTCCTCAGACTCGGTTTGATGGTAGAGGAATAGTTGGGCTACATCTGGTAAAAATTTGGGGTCCAAAGGACGGCCGGTACCGGGTCCCCAAAGGGACCGGGAGCACCAAAATGCCTACCCGAAAAAAAGAGACCTTTGAAAAAGCTGGCAAGCTTGGCGCGGTTTTGGCAAACTTAGCACAGTAGGTAGGGGACACTCTAGGCTACATTCATACCGGTTTTGGAGTCGCTGTGACCCACGGTCGGCCGGTACCGGGTCCCCAAAAAATGACCGTTTAACATTGGAGTCTATGGAAGCGGTCGCCGGTGCTCACCGGTCTTATGGTGTATGGTCACCAAAATCGGTTGGTCGGTAGACGAAGAGTTGGGCTACATCTGGTAAAAATTTGGGGTCCAAAGTGACCGGGAAACCCAAATGCATACCCGGAAAAATAGACATTTGAAAAGTGGCCTGAAAGGGGGGGGAGGCCGCTTTACGGTGCATTATCTCTGAGCCCTTTATAGTTAGAGACTCCACTTGTAGAGGACACTCTAGGCTACATTCATACCGATTTTGGTCTGTTATCCGATACCGGAAAGCCGCTAGAGCAATTTTGCTCCGGCGGAACCACTTTGGGGGCTCATATCTCGGGCCCCCTTGGACTTAGGAACCCCACATTTTTGGTGCAGACTCGGGGGACCTAGCACTACAACATATCCAAAATGGGTGTTGCTGGCATTTGTGGCTCTCAAATTTTCTTTCTCAGACCCAGAAAACAGGCCAACTATGAAAGTTAGGGAGAGGATCGATCTGCAGTGAGTTCTGAAAAAAGTGATTTTTCGCCCCTTTTGGTGAAGAGACCCCAAATTTTTCAGGCATGTAGAAGGGGTCCTAAAACCCTTAACTACCAAGTTTCTGGGACTTATGGTTCCGGAGATATTCGCGGTTTTGTCCGACTCAGAGGCCAAAGTCCATACCGACCAAGGGGCACTTTGGGTCGGTTTGCGGTCTAGCGACTTCTCGGTACCACCCCCGCGTACTGGACCGACCAGGGTCGGTAATTTGGATGGTCCATATCTCCCCCATACTTTGAGCTACAGACTTAGAGTTCCAAAGTTTGCCCTGGAGACACCGACTTTTGACTGGTGGTAGAAGGGGTCCTAAAACACTTAACTACCGAGCTTTAAGTTTCTGGGACAAATTCGATGGCTTTATTAAGCTTGCTATCAAATTCCGTTTCCCCTGGACAGAAAAGGGTCTGGGGTAAGAAAGAAAGGTGAGGATGGTTTATACAAAGAGTAGAGCAGTCAGAGAAGCCATATACAAGTGTTTGTAACCCTTGAAATGCTGTGGAAGCTATACTGGGAGGGGGAACCAAATTCCATGGCTTTATTAAGCTTGCTATCAAATTCCGTTTCCCCTGGACAAAAAGGGTCTGGGGTAAGAAAGAAAAGTGAGGATGGTTTATACAAAGAGTAGAGCAGTCAGAAAAGCCATATACAAGTGTTTTTAACCCTTAAAATTCTGTGGAAGCTATATTGGGAGGGGGAACCAAATTCCATGGCTTTATTAAGCTTGCTATCAAATTCCGTTTCCCCTGGACAAAAAGGGTCTGGGGTAAGACAGAAAGGTGAGGATGGTTTATACAAAGAGTAGAGCAGTCAGAGAAGCCATATACAAGTGTTTTTAACCACTTCGCATCCGGCCGTAGCCGAATGACGGCCACAGCGCGGATGCCAAATCCCGGGAGGCCGTCATATGACGGCCTCCCCTTTCCTCGTTCCCTGTGCGCGCTCACGAGCGCGCAGCAGGGAAATTCTGTGTTGGCCGTGTCCCTCGGATACGGCCAATCACAGATCGCTGTAAACGGCCAATAACAGCGGCCGTTTACAGCGCAATCGCCCTGGCCAATGAGAGATGATCTCATATGTAAACATATGAGATCATCTCTCAGCGCCGCTCCTCCTCCTTACACAGAGACAGCGTGTGAGGAGGGGGAGATGAACGGCTGCAGCGCCGTAAGTTTAAAAAAAATAAAATAAATAAATCAAATGCCATCTGTGCCCACTGCCACCACTGCAATCTGTCCCCAATGCCATCTGTGCCCAATGACATCCCCAGTGCCATCTGCCAGTGCCATCCCCAGTGCCATCTGCCAGTGCCATCCCCAGTGCCATCTGCCAGTGCCATCCCCAGTGCCATCCCCAGTGCCATCTGCCAGTGCCATCCCCAGTGCCATCTGCCAGTGCCATCCCCAGTGCCATCTGCCAGTGCCATCCCCAGTGCCATCCCCAGTGCAATCTGCCAGTGCCATCTGTAGTCAGTGCCACCTGTAGTCAGTGCCATCTGTCATCAGTGCCACATAGTGCCATCTGTCATCAGTGCCACATATTAGTGCCATCTGTCATCAGTGCCACCTGTCAGTGTCACGTGCCATCTGTTATCAGTGTCACCTGTCATCAATGCCACGTATCAGTGCCATCTGTCATCAGTGTCATGTGTCATCAGTGCCACGTATTAGTGCCGTCTGTCATCAGTGCCACGTATTAGTGCCATCTCTCATCAGTGCCACATATTAGTGCCACGTGATATCAGTGCCATGTATGAGTGCCATCTCTCATCAGTGCCACATATTAGTGCCATCTGTCATCAGTGTCACGTGTCATCAGTGCCCCGTATTAGTACCATCTGTCATCAGTGCCACGTCAGTGTCACGTGTCCATCAGTGCCACGTCAGTGTCACGTGTCATTGTCCTGGTGCTCCAGGGCCTTCAAAAGTGTAATAGGTAGTCAACAATTTAGATGTGTCATTTATGCTCCTAGAACACGTGATGGCGCTCCCTGCATGTTGGGCCTCTCTATGTGGTCAGGCTGTGGAAAAGTCCCACATATGTGGTATCGTAATAATCAGGAGGAGTAGCAGAATTTATTTTGGGGTGTCATTTGTGGTATACACATTCCATGTGAGAGAAATAACCTATTACAATGACAATTTTGTAGAAAAAAATAAAAAATAAAAAAATTATTCATTTTGCAAAGAATTGTGGGAAAAAATGACAACATCAAAAAGCTCACCATGCCTCTTACTAAATACC
>CM053026.1:482755172-483058464 GCA_028564925.1 Lithobates sylvaticus
ACTTCGTTATGAACAGTGAACTGAAGGAAGAGTCTGCAGAAGCATGGCATTGCACCCAAGATCCACAGAACATAATTGTAATGCTTTGCTATGCACACTTTTATCCTGCGAATATCTGTGCATTTATTATTTTTTGTAAAAAGGTAGGCCTTAAAAGTGATTGTAAAGGTTTGTTTTATTTTTTTAAATAACAAACGTCATACTTGCCTGCCCTGTGCAAGGGTTTTTGCACAGAGCAGCCCCGATCCTTCTTTTCTGGGGCGCCCCGGTGGCACTCCTGGCTCCTCCTCTTCATCAGGTGCCCCTACAGAGAGAAGCTTTCCATGGGGGCACCCATGTGGGCGTGCTCACGAGTCCGCAGGACCCACCCGAACCCCATGTGACTGGGTTTGATTGACAGCAGCGGGAGCCAATGGCTATCAATCTATCCAATGAGGACCCAAGACAGCGGCTGAAACTGCTGGGCTCATGCTCGTCGCTGGAACGATCAGGTTCAGGTAAGGAAAAGGGTGTTATGGGGGGTAGTTGAAGCACAGAAGGGTTTTTACTTTACAACCCTTTTAACATGCTTTCATGGGCTTATTTATTTATTTTTTTACAATCTTTAGTGACAGAGGCTTTCATGAGGGCTTAATTTTTAGTCTGCCTCTCTGGAAGTATCTTGAAGATGAAGGGCATACACCATGGCATCAGCTGAACTGTAGGCTATTATTTAGAGGCACAAATTAAATACATAAAAGGGAATTGCGTTATTCAGCCAAAGGATTTTCTGTCCATCTAGTCCTGAGACTTGCATATCCCCATTATACAGCACAGTCAGATAGATGACAAAAATGTTTCTATATCCATTCAGCAATACATTGGTGTCCTCTCCCCACCCTAAAGCCTTGTGGCTGGAAAGTTCCTCTTTTTTCATTTTACTTGTTTCGATTAATCGAATAATCGCTAATAACCTTAAATAAAAAAGTGTGGTGTATAATTTAGTTAATATGTACAGTTTTAAAAAAAAAAAGGCAATTATTAAATATCTCTATATGCAGTGGTAAATATAAATAACCAACTATATGGTTAGGGAGCAAAATCTCGAATCCACTCTGAGAATAACAGACAGGAGAGATATACTGTATATACTATTAGAGGAGATATACTGTATAAACTATTAGAGGATATATACTATTGAAGGGTGAATCTGGTAAATATCATCAGACTCAGAGATCAAATTTTTTTATTTAAAAAACAATGTCTTCCTTCAAAAAAAAAAATGTAATTTTAAGAACGTTCGTTCAATTTTCAAATCGTTAGTGGGGTCAAACCGGCGTTCATATTCAACCACAGTGACAATTTGGAAATAATAGAAACTTCTTGGTCCAAGGAATTTTCAGACAGTGTATGTGGTCAGAAATTACAATTATTTTAAAAACAGAATGTTAAAAACAAGTGAAAATTTCAAACAACATTCTTTCATTCAGCAAATGTACAAAGATTTTTTTTGTCTGAATATTCTGTTTCTGCAGTGCATTTTGCTGTGCTTTGATTTTTGCGCACATGATTTTGCTGCGATTTGCGTTTTTGCATTTTTTTTGGCCAATTTGTTGGGCAGATTAAAAAACACAAATTGCTGCAAAAACTCAGTACATGTTTTTCTGCAGCTTCTCTATTGAACTTTATTGAACCAAAAAAGCAAAGTTAAACCCCATTATATTACTGGCCGATTAATCGATTATGAAAATAGTAATAGTCTAATTTCATAATCATAATAATTAGTTGTCGATTAATCGATTAGTTGTTTCAGCCCTAGTCCTTACAACGAGATAAAAAGCTAAGCAATCAGTATTTTATTTTATTAAAGTAGAATTCCAGCTTAAACCGAACTTGCCTTAAAAATATACCCTTCTCCTCCTGTGTAAAAAAGATGTATATACTTACCTATTTTCATTCCACTAAGGTCCGGAATTCTACTTTAAGCTTACTTTACAGATACAACCTTTTCAGAAAAGATTATGCTTTCGGCTTTCTAATGTGTTTTCAAAGGCTACAAATGAAAGGCCCCATAAAATATTTGAAAGCATACTGCAACAAAGCTGACCATAAGCAGTCACAACTAATATCACATTACCTTTAGAAGAAGTTTGCAGATCTCATATTTTCCTTTAGCAGCAGCTTCATGTAATGGAGTAAATTTCCAGAGATCTGCAACATTGACAGAAGCCCCATGCCTCACCAATAACTCTGCTACTTCGTAGTGTCCATAAGAGCAAGCATTGTGTAACGGAACTAGACCCCTGTTCAATGAGACAATTGTTGAGAACATTAATAAAAGACAGTAAAATAGGATTATCTTTTGAAGCAAAACCTCTAAACAATCAAAAAAAGGAAGAGAATAGTACAGTCCTAAATATACTTCAGTTTTATTGATCAATGCACATCTTACTGCAAAGGTCTGGAAGAACAGCAAAACATTAAATGAAAAATATCTGGATTTATAGGGATTACTATAGACAGGAAAGTACAATGAAAGCATACATAAAAGATGTATTGTAACATCCCATGTGTTTGTTCACACCATACATGTTGGCCAATGCAGTCGCGCCAGTTTCTATTGTGTCAGTTCGCGCCAACTCATTGGCGTGGCTTGAAAAATTAGGCAAATTTTATTTGCACTAATTTGCTTATACCTAAAGTGGTAACACTTTAGGTATAAGCAAATTAATGTGTTTTTTCTTAAATTAGCAACGCAGCTCTCACACAAATGCACCACATTGTTAATGCAGGATCAGTACCAGCACAATATCCTCACATATGTCACTATCAAGAGTGATGGACCCCGGGGTAATGAGGTTAAAGATCCCATTTAAATATATATGGTTTAAGAGACCTGGCGGTCACGGATGTTCCCGAATGGAGCAAGGTTCTGGGAGGACGTCCTACGGTGCCCAGTGCCACCTGTCAGTCGTTGTCGTTAAAAAAAAAAAACTGGCTCCTAACTTTTTTAGCTGGCTCCTAGATTCCAAGCAAATTTGTCAAGCCCTGCTTTAGGTATAAGCAAATTAATGTGTTTTTTCTTAAATTAGCAACGCAGCTCTCACACAAATGCACGACATTGTTAATGCATGATCAGTACCAGCACAATATCCTCACATATGTCACTATCAAGAGTGATGGACCCCAGGGTAATGAGGTTAAAGATCCCATTTAAATATATATGGTTTAAGAGAAAACTGAACAAAGACAAATATTCAATAAATGCACTAGGAAAGGTGTTTGCAAATTCACGTTATCAATATACTCCATAGAAGTTTAGAGTTTAATACAGTATTTTCAGGACAATCGTAATTCATGAGCAAAATATAGCGACATGACAAGCAGAGAAAACAAGCGACACATTTTGAGTTCACGATTACCCTTTGTCTTTGGCATGTACATCAGCACCATGGTGCAGTAGATATTCCACGACAGAAACTCGGTTATAACCAGCAGCAAAGTGCAATGGAGTTGAATGACGACCTTCAAGATCCCTGCAATTCACATTCTGTGGGCTGCATAGCTGCTGTTAATAAAATCAATAAAATGAACAAAAAAAATGACTGAGAATTGCCAAAATATACACAAAAGATTGTAAATTTTCAAAAAGATTTTAAAGCACATGATTAGGTTAACATAGACAGTAGTAGGTCAAAAAAAATAAAAAATCCCTTGTGTAGACCAGGAGCCGGAGAATATTTTTTTGTTGTTGTTGAAAGAACAGGTTTAGAACTTTAGGCTGCTCCGTCCCCAACTACTTAATCAAGAAATTCATCTCCCATGGGACTTTATGGCAGCCAAACAATATTATAACAACATTGATTAAAAGAAAAAAAGTTAATTTATACAAAATATTAAAAATATTTTTCCATACATAAAAACCTCTGGTCTTGAAAACATACAGAAACATCTGTTGATCCCCTAGCTGGGACTAACAGCAAAGTGCACCATACTTGTAACAATATTAGTTGCCACAGATTCTTCCCAACGTGTTTCAATTGCAAACCATCTTCTTCAGGGGGTATCATGTGGAACATGCCTATATATATATATATATATATACACACACACATATATATACATATACATACACACACATATATATATACACACACACACACACACAATATGGCGAATTAGGTGGGCTTTTTGTTTTCAGCGGACCTGCCCCCCGGGGCTTCTTCTCCTGACACCTGTGATCGCCTTGGAGATCAGCTGCAGCAATTTTATCTCTTACCAATTTGGTCTTTTCATCTATGTAAGTTACCTTTCTATGACTACAGGTTCTACATTATATATGCATTATATCTGTATATTGTCTATCGCCATTTTGAATATATATATATATATTCAAAATGGCGATAGACAATATATATATATATATATATGCGCATGTTCTACTTGATATCCCCTGAAAAAGATTGTTCGCAATTGAAACACGCTGGGAATAATCAGTGGCAACCAATATTGTTACATGTATGGTTCACTTAGCTGCTACTCCAAGCTCAACAGACGTTTCTGTATATTTTCAAGACCAGAGGTTTTTATGTATGGAAAAATATTTTAAATATTTTGTATAAATACAATTTTTTTTTTTCAATCGATGTTGTTATAATATTGTTTGGCTGCCATAAAGTCCCATGGGAGATGCATTTCTTGATTAGGTTTAGAACTTTATACAAGTTTTATTTCGGCTATCCTCATCGGAGACAATTTCTTGTCCCAGTCGGAAAAACTTCCCGCATGCCCAGTATGGTGAGGGAGACAAGAAGTAAGCAGAGTATCATCTCCAACATGGACACAGAGGAGTTAATTTACTAAAACTGGAATGTGAAAAATCTGGTGCAACTGCGCATGGTAGCCAATCAACTTTTAACTTCAGCTTGTTCAATAAAGCTTTGACCAAAAAAAAAAACCTGGGATCCGATTGGTCTCTCTGCATAGCTGCACCAGATTTTGCACTCTCTAGTTTTAGTAAATCAATCCCAGCAAAGGAAAGAGCTAGAATCTGACCCAGGGTTTTCACAGTTGTCCCATCATGATAGCAATACATTTTATTAAAATAAATGTAGTTAAAATGTTTTTTATATAAAAGCAACTCCCACTCATACATCGGCACAAATGTAAGAGGAGGGAGAGCAATATTTCTAGGGCCATCATTTATGATTAGCTCTACAAAGATAACAGTGAAGGCTTTGAAAGCGATGTCTATGAAAAATGTTAGGTATCGTAGTTTGTCGCCACTCCTCAAGTACGTGCAATTTGAGTGCCGACAGGTTTGTTATCCATTTACTCAATGAAACATATCATTATATTTTAACAATGACTTCAATATAGTGTATTTTATCCTGAAAATGTGTTTGATAAACAGATGCACAAATATTGTGTGACATAAAAAATTGCAACAGCTCCCACTTGATTCTACAGGGACTCTGCTTTAAAAAAAAAAAATTATTAAATGTGAGAGACGGAAATGAAGGATTTTACTTTGTCTGAGAAGGTAAATAAGTCTGTTTACTTTATGAGGCGTGTGAATCCCATAGTAACTGGAATCTGTTTAGACTGCCACACAGGAGTGCCCTCCTTTTTAATATGGATGCACCGATACTAGCTTTTTAAGACTAAGTACAAATACCAATACTTTTTCTCAAGTACTCGCTCATACTAATCACTGATACCTAGCCTGGGTTCACATATATCCGGCACCGGTTTGCAGCACAATTTCAAGCCCTGTCTGGGGCAACTTTGTTTAGTAGTTCGCAGCTGCGAGTTATTAAAGTGCATGACATTGGAAATCGCACCTGAACTGGGATGAAAAAGAGTCAGTTATGATGCAATCGTGCAATTTCCAGTGTCATACACTTTAACTTCTTGCCACCCAGGCTAATTCTGAAATTTCTCTCCTACATGTAAAAATCATTTATTTGCTAGAAAATTACACAGAACCCCCAAACATCATATATGTTTTTTTAGCAGAGACCCTAGAAAATAAAATGGTGGTTGTTGCAACTTTTTATCTTGCACGGTATTTGCGCAGCAATTTTTCAAATGTGTTTTGGGGGGGGGGGGGGGGCGGACTGTTTTATGCATTTAAAAAAAAAACAAAAAACAGTAAAGTTAGCCCAATTTTTTTGCATAATGTGAAAGATGATGTTACGCCGAGTAAATAGATACCATGCTTCAAAATTGCAGACGCTCGTGGAATGGTACCAAACTTCGGTACTTAAAAATCCCCATAGGCGGCGCTTTAACATTTTTTACAGGTTACATGTTTTGAGTTACAGAGGAGGTCTTGACCTAGAATTATTGCTCTCGCTCTAATGTTCACGGCGAAAACCTCACGTGTAGTTTGAATGCTGTTTTTATATACGACTTAAGCATACGTTTGCTTCTGCGAGCGAGCACACGGGGGAGCTATAAAACTTTTTTTTTTTTATTGTTAATTTTACTTTTATTTTTCTAGTTTGATGCTTTCTTTTTACATTTTTCTTTTTTAATCCCTTTTATTCCTATTACAATAGTGCATGACAGGTCCTCTTTACAGTGAGATCTGGGGTCAAAAAGTCCCCAGATCTCACCTCTAGGATGGGACGCCTGAAATAAAAAAAAAACAAAAAAAACTATCCTGGCTTCCCAGCCGACGCGGCAGCATTTTTTCAAATGCAGAGGCTGGGCGTGATGTCATAACATCATAGAGACTTTGCGGACCATCTGGCCCACTGGAAATCTCTATGGTCATCATCCAGCACCAGTCGGTTCCTTCTCCGGTTCGCAAGGGCGAGCCGAGAGAAGCACCGGAGGGTCGCGGGAGGGGGGATATACCCTCCCATTGCCTGTACAGCCGCTATGATTGTTCTTATGATGAAGGGAATCGCCGGCTGAAAAAGAAGATATCTGAATGATGCAGTACTTGTTTGTTATAAGTAACAGCAGGACATCACTTCTGTTAGCCTCATGCTGGTAAATATCACACCACACTATTGCAGAGTTTCATTACATACAGTTCTGCAATAAGTCAACCAAAATGTATATTTTTTTCCTATCTTATCGATGCTTAGTTTATAACATTAAAGGTTTTTACACTGCATTGCACAAAAGTTAAATACGGCATCTTTTTTAGACATAGGGCAATTGTAGCCATATTAGTAAACTTATTAACCACTTCAATACAGGGCACTTAAACACCTTCCTGCCCAGACCAATTTTGAGCTTTCAGCGCTCTCATACTTTGAATGACAATTGCGCGGTCATGCTACACTGTACCCAAATGAAATTTTTATCATTTTTTTCCCCACAAATAGAGATTTCTTTTGGTGGTATTTGATCACCTCTGCAGTTTTTATTTTTTGCTAAACAAATAAAAAAAGACCGAAAATTTTGAAAAAAAAATGTTTTTTTTTTGTTTCAGTTTCAAAACTTTGTAAATAAGTACGTTTTCTCCTTCACTGATGGGCACTGATAGGTCTGCACTGATGGGCACTGATAGGTCTGCACTGATAAGGCGGCACTGATGGGCACCGATGAGGTGGCACCAATGAAGTGGCACTGAGGTGGCATTGATGGGCACTGATAGGCGGCACTGATGGGCGACACGGATGGGCACTGATGGGTGGCACAGATTGGCATGGATAGGCGACACGGATGGGCACTGATAGGCGGCACGGATAGGCACTGATAGGCGGCACGGATAGGCACTGATAGGTGGCACGGATTGGCACTGATAGGTGGCACGGATTGGCACTGATAGGTGGCACGGATTGGCACTGATAGGTGGCACGGATAGGCACTGATAGGTGGCACGGATAGGCACTGATAGGTGGCACGGATTGGCACTGATAGGCGGCACGGATAGGCACTGATAGGTGGCACGGATAGGCACTGATTGGCACGGATAGGCACTGATAGGTGGCACGGATAGGCACTGATAGGTGCCACGGATAGGCACTGATAGGCAGCATTGTTTTTTTACTGATGGATGCCAATCAGTGCCAAACAATAATGCATGCCAATCAGTGATGCCCATTGTGGGCACTGATTGGCATCCATTGTGGGCACTGATTGGCATCCATGGGTGGCACTGTGTGTCATCCCTGGTGGTCTAGGGTGGCATACCTTTTGATGAGCATCCCTGGTGGTCTGGTGGCGTCCCTGGTGGTCCAGTGTGGGCATCCTCGTGGGGGTTGCGCTGATAATCGATCAGCACAGACCCCCCCTGTCAGAGGAGCAGCCGATCGGCTCTCCTCTACTCGCGTCTGACAGACGCGAGTGAGGAAAAGCCGATTACCGGCTTTTCCTATTTACACTGTGATCAGCCGTGATTGGACTGACACCCCGCAACAACGATCGCCGCGATGCGCGCCCCCGGGGGCGCGCAGCGGCTCAAAATCCTGAGGACGTCATATGACGCCCTGTCAGGATTTTACAACCACTTTGCCACCGTCATTTGACAATGGGCGGGCGGCAAGTGGTTAAAGAAAAACATTTGAGTACTGTCCGTGATACTTTTTTTTTTTTTTTTTTTTCCCATTTGCAAGCAGTACTGCTTGAATCTTAAAAGAAGCGGGTACAAAGAAAAAGCTTGTCCTGAAAACTTTAATGTTAGTGCAAATAAAAAAAAGAAATAAATAAAAAAGCATCAAGGACGGTAATAATTTTAGCAATAAACAGGAACTGTCTTTTACACCTGCAGAGAAAGCTTTTTGAAACAAACCAACTATTTTTAGAAGGGCTCTTAGCTATATTCTAAGGATGCTAAAGAAGCATCTTTAGCTGAACTCGTTTGGTTGTCATGGTTACACTAATTCAGCATCAGCACTGTCTACAGCATCCGTAAAGTAGAAGCAGAAAGGCCATTTTAAATATGGGAGTTATTACCTCAAAAAAAAAAATGTAAGCTGCTAAACATATTATTTATTCATTCATTTATTTATTTTAGTAGGCTCTGTCTGTTCTCCAGATATATGCCTAAGAATGGTATCGATTTGACCAATTTACTTATTTATCGGCGTATAACACGCACAGGCGTATAACACGCACATTCATTTTAAGAGGGAAGTTTCAGGAATTTTTTTTTAATTTTAAATAAGGACCTTTAAAGCAAAATAAGGGTCAGTGCCCATCTGCAGCCTCACCATTGCCATCAATGCAACCTGATTAATGCCCATCTGCAGCCTCACAAGTGCCATCAATGCAGCCTCACCATTGCCATAAATGCAGCAGCCTCACCATTGCCACCAGTGCAGCCTGTTGCAGAGGCCACCAAGTAGACAGGAGATTCTCACTGTATGTAATCTGACGGCGCTCGTCCCGCCCCCTTCCCTGTCCCCTCCAAGGCAGTTAAAATTGAAGTATTGGCGTATAACACGCACACGCTATTTGCGCCCGATTTTCATGGTGAAAAAGTGAGTGTTATACGCCAATAAATACAGTATATTTAAATGGACCAATAAAAGCATTTTCAGTTTCCATAAAACTATCACAAAGCTCATGAACACAAAATGCTATGCAGCTCAAGTGTGCTTTACTTCAGTTCTTAACAATGGTGTGTATGTGAGCCGGTCAGGCTACAAGGAAGTTCAGTCGTGTGCCTGCTGCTGTGAGTGCTGGCCAGGAAGGAGCCCGCCCACACTCGTGACAATGATAGACGAGAGCCGCACATCAGAACAAGATCAGACAAGTGGCATTCTCAGCCTAGACCCCTGCTTGGCCACGCCCCCAACATGTTTCGCTCTGCCCACTGGAGTTTCCCCGTGACAGTACAAGGTTTTCAGTCATCACTAAAGACTCCTAAATGAGAGTATTTTGTAGTTCACTAGCAGCTTCCGTGATAATACATAGGCATATGAGATGAAAATTACATGTTATGCCATAGTTGATTTCCTGATCAGAATATCTTCACTGACATTTGACAGTGCTAGCACAGTAAGGCGCTCCAAATTTTTTTTTTATATTGAGGATAAGTACTTTCGACTACTGGGATCCCACGTTTGACTCCATCAGGAACATACTGTATATAGTTTTTTTTAACCACTTGCTTACTGGGCACTTAAACCCCCCTCCTATCCAGACCAATTTTCAGCTTTCAGCGCTGTCGCATTTTGAATGACAATTGCGCAGTCATACAACACTGTACACAAATGACATTTTTATCATCTTTTCCCCCCAAAAAGAGCTTTCTTTTGGTGCTATTTGATCACCTCTGCGATTTTTATTTTTTGTTAAAAAATTTTTAAAAGACAGAATTAAAAAAAAAAAAAAAAAAAGTTTATTTTTTTTAAATTTTGTTATAAAAATTTTAAATGGGTAATTTTTGTCCGTCATTGATGTACGCTGATGAGGCGGCAGTGACGGGCACCGATGGGTGGCAGTGATGGGCACCGATGGGTTACACTGATAGGTAGCACTTTTAGGTGGCATTGATAGGTGGCACTTGTGGGCATTGATAGGTGGCACTTGTGGGCATTGATAGGTGGCACTTGTGGGCATTGACAGGTGGCATAATTGCCTCTGACTTTTCGGGACCGATGTCCCTTTAAAATGAGATGGTGATCGGCTTTTTTTTTCTCCTCCGCTGTCAGCGTGAGGAGAAAAAAAAAAACATCACTGAGGTTTTGTTTTCATCATGTGATCAGCTGTCATTGGCTGACAGCTGATCACATGGTAAGGGGCCGGGACCCGCCCCTTACTCGGATCACTGATCACCCGAGTCTCAGAGACTCGGTGATCACAGGGTGCGCGCAGGGAGCGTGTCATTTGGCTAAAGCATGGATGTAAAGTGGTTAATGTAATTTTAAAATGCTAAAATGGCAGACAAGACACTCCTTTTAATGTGGCAGTTGGAAGACGCAGTCACAGTAAACCCAACATTTCATATTCCTGCTATGTGCTTGCTGTACCATGTACTTGTATGCAAAAATATCCTGTTCTTTTTGAATTGCTTCCTTTGTGTGAAAAATACCTGTGTTCCTTCCAGGCCCTCGGCTTTACTATTAAAAACTGACCACACTAAAGCGGGATAACACACTGTGGGCACTTTTCTGGCAGTGCTGAGAACTCAGCCTGCCCTCCTCCAATGATCAGATTTGTGCTGACACTCCCCCTCTGGACAGTCATTCACTGGGAAGACCAATGTGCTGTTGTTTCTCCTCCCTTAGCTCCGTATGCAGCCGAGAACCGAGATTATTATCACTTCTAAAAAGGGGGAAACAACGTTTTTTTTTTTTTTATTATAGATATAGATATACATATATCTATATATATATATATATATATAACACAAATGTTTTTATTTTCTATTTTAAAATGAATAGGTTGTTTTAAAAGGTGAGGGTTTACATATACTTTAAGTCCTGTAACTACAAAGTGCCAGGGATACGAATTGAACAAATCATCCTTAAGGGGTACAACACCCTGTTAACAAAATGCTGCACAATTTCATTAAAGATACTATGCTTCACAAGAATCCAACTAAAAAAATGCTATGAATACAACATAATGAAGATGAAGCTTGTTCAAAGTAAGCATAAAGCTCAATAAATAGTTCTAGAATTACAAAAATAAACCAAGGCAGGTAGGAGGTGGCAGTGAAACAGTGTACAAATTTGCTCACAGCAATAGCAATGGTAATTTACAATGTATTTCCTCAGTCTACTTGCCCAAATTGTTACAAAACTAGAGAGATTTCCCAGTACTTGGGGAAACCAAAGTAACAAAAAGAATGTTCGCTTTACAACTGGATTCTGGCGGAACACAAGACAAGTTGGTTGGCGCAACTTTGTTGACCCAAATTATATTACTTCACATGTTGAGAAGAAATGTAAGTTTAAAGCAAATCTGTACCCAGCAATGTTACACAGAACCCAAATGGACATCAATGGATTAAAATACCTTAATACATTACAAATCAGAGTCAGAGTAATCTTAAACAGCTAATATCGAACAGCTGTAATGTCACTTTGGCTTCCCCCATCTTGGATTTTACCCAGAAGGGGAAAGAGAGAGGGATCCTGCAAGTGGTCAAGTAGACAAGCTAATTTTGGCAAACTCTGCAACACCAAACTAGGAGAAGAGTTCTATATTGAATGTGTACCATCTGCTCCTCCCTGCAGGCTCCTGTGACAGTGGGGGTGATCCCACAGGAGGCTCCATTAAACGGTTCCTGACAGACCCGGGAGGAGACGGAGGACATGGGTGGCCTAGGCCGCTCTCAATGTGTACCATCTGCTCCTCCCTGCAGGCTCCTGTGACAGTGGGGGTGATCCCACAGGAGGCTGCAGGCAGGAATGAAGTATTCCCCTAATGTCAAACCGGTCGCTGGAGGTGGATGGATGAATATATTTCAAGCTCTCTCACAAACTCACTCAATTATATGATTTCAATTGATAGATTTATTAGTTACGAGCGACAAGGAGAAGGTACCTGTATTAAATACATTCTTCTCAGATTTTACAAAGGAAAAGGAGTATAATAAACAAGACAGCGTTGTTAGTGATGCAGCACAGAAGCCAGTGTTAAAAAAGGACCTAAAAAACCTAATGTGAATAAATCACCAGGACCGGGTCCCTGGCTTACACCCGAGAGTCCTCTAGGAACCAAGTCATGTTATAGCCAGACCGTTATCCTTAATATTTAAAGGCCAAGTTCACCTTTGCTCACTTTTTTTTTTTTGCTTCCCAAATTCCAGTTTCTCTGTGTACCAATATAGCATTATTGCACTTATTTTGCAAAAATAAAACCGCTTTCTATTAATTTTACACAGGCTTACCTCACTCTATTCATAGCTGTTTAAACACACTGCTCGATTACTTCTGCCTTACTTCCTGGACAGACTTTTTTTTTTTATCTTTTTATTGACAAATATATAAAAAAACATATTGGTACAACAACCAACATGCTCAACATGAGCGTAAAGAGTCATAAGGTTTGGTACACAGATACATGAGAAGTATAAATTCGTAATTGTACATTCTTGAGTGTCCAGTCTCAATAAAGAACAGTTACCGTAAATAACTCGAGTATAAGCCGAGGCACCTAATTTTACCACAAAAAATGGGAAAACATTGACTCATGTATAAGCCTAGGGTGAGAAATGCGCAGCTACTGTAAGTGGAAAAGAGGGTCAATAATGCCCATTTGCATGCCTCACTGTGTTCACTTGCAGCCATAGGTCCCCTGAACTTCAAAGTTGGTAGTTAAGGGTTCCTAGATAAAAAAAAATTTGGGGTCTCTGGACCCAAAGGGTCCCAAAATTACATTGCTGCAGATGGACACAGTTGACCGAATTTGGGGCCCTGTATCTCTGGGCCACTTGGTGCTAGGAACCCCAAATTTGGATATGTTGTAATGTTGGTTTCACTGGGTTCCAAACCCCAAATTGGTGTGCAAACCCAGTGGAACCAACATTACAACTTTGGTCCAAATTTGGGGTAATAATTTTTTTTGCTGCAGAAAAGTGCTTGACTCGAGTATAAGCCGAGGGGGGCACTTTCAGCACAAAAAAAAAAATGTGCTGAAAAACTCGGCTTATACTTGAGTATATACGGTACATACAAGTACAGAGTAGGCTGGATTCATTACAACATTATTCACAGTAAAAAATGTTGTTTTCCTCAATTCTCACACATTGTAAGTATAGAAAATAGATTACTCACAAATTAGAAGAAATAGTGAGAGTGGAGGAGCACCAAGTGTTCCACACCTTGTCGTATTTGCTGGGACAACCCCTATGCTCAAAAATGATATTTTCATAAGGCAGTATCTGATTCACCATCTGGATCCATTGGCGAGTAGATGGGGGAGCAGATTGATTCCACTTAAGTGCGATAGCCTTATGAGCTAAAAAAGTGTTTCTCTTAGCATTATTCTAGTACATTTTTGGCCATTGTTCCTCATCTAGTATACCCAATAGACAGATGTGCAGATCCCATGGCACAGGGAACGAGAGAATTTCAGACAATATATCTATCACCCGTTTCCAGTATGCATCAATAACAGAGGGCATAGCCACATAACGTGAATAAAATCTACACGCTGGCTGGTACATCTAGTACACACCGGTGTTGGTATACGATGTATCGCGTGCAACCTTACCGGGTTAAGGTAAGACTGATGTACCATGTATAGTTGAATAAGCTTGTTATTAATAGCCAGTGAAAAGGTTAAATGGGAGATGCATGCTTCCTCTCAGTCCTCATCTGACAAATCGGGTATAAGTGTTTGCCATTTATTGAGAACCTTGTGTTAAGTGAGGTAGCCAATAAATGGGAGTAAACAGTAGAAATTAAACCCTTAGGGCCCCATGGCCTTAACACCCCAATCAACGGATAGTCAGAGAACTTCGTGCTTGTTACTCAGAATTGAGTTTGTAAAGCATGGCGCAGCTGGAGATACCTATAAAAGGCTGTATGGGGGAGTTCACATTTTCTCTGTAAATCCATGAAGGAAGCCATAACATTCCCTGTGTATATGTCCTGTAGTGCAACAAGTCCCCTATTTTCCCAGAAGGAATGATCTGCAAAGTTCAGGATATGCAGAAACCATAGGGTTGTGTCAGAGGGGTAAATCTAGATTTGTATCATCAAATTTGTCCACCTGTTTATAGCCTCCCTCCACACCATACGTGCCAGAGTCAGAATGGGTATGTGTTCCCTTCCCAAAACTGACAATGGAGCCTCTAAAGCCATCAGCAAGTGTTTAAGATTTAACACCCAGACCAGATGTGATTCAACTACCTCTGGAGTGACAGGTGACAGCCAGTTAAAAAAATGGCGTAATTGCCCGGACAAATAATAGTAGTACATATTGGGAAGCGCCATGCCAGCTTCAGCTTTAGACTGCTGTAGAACAGAGTGTTTCAGTTTCCCCATATGAATGATGTAAATAGCGTATCCAACATTTTAAAAAACAATTTAGGCACCACTGTGGATATATGAGCGGTCACATACAAGCATTTTGGAAGAAGAATCATCTTTATCAGATCAATTCTGCCTGCCACTGACAGAGGTAGCCTGGCCCAAATGCCAAGTTTAAGTTTAATCATTTGGAGTAAGGGTCTAGATCAGTAATGGCAAACCTTGGCATCCCAGATGTTTTGGAACTACATTTCCCATGATGCTCATGCACTCTGCAGTGTAGTAGAGCATCATGGGAAATGAAGTTCCAAAACATCTGACCACCAATTTTGAAAAGAAAAACAATATTTTTAACTTTTTGCTATAATAAATATCCCCCCCCCAAAAAAAAAATTCCTTCATCAGTTTAGGCCAATATGTATTCTTCTACATATTTTTGGTAAAAAAAAAAAAAAAAAAGCGCAAGCAGCGTATATTGATTGGTTGGCATAAAAGTTATTGCGTCTACAAAATAGGGGATATATTTATGGCATTTTTATTATTTTTTTTACTAGTAATGCCGGTGATCAGCGATTTTTAGCGGGACTGCAACATCGTGGCAGACAGATCGGACACTTTTGACACTTTTTTGGGACCAGTGACATTTATACAGTGATCAGTGCTAAAAATAGCCACTGATTACTGTATAAATTACACTGGCAGGGAAGGGGTCAACACTAGGGGTCGATCAAGGGGTTAAGTGTTCCCTAGGGAGGTGTTTCTAACTGTGGAGGGAGTAGACTGAATGGGAGTAGAGAGAGATCACGGTTCCTGACCACTAGGAACAGACAATCTCTCTCTACTCCCTTGTCAGAACTGGGATCTGTTTGTTTACATTGACAGATCCCCATTCTGGCGCTCTGTGGAGCGTTCGCAGGTGGCCGGTGGACATCGCGGATGTGCGCGCGCCTGCTATTGCTCTTAAAGCGGCTGACGTACACCTATGGCGATTCGTGCAGCCATGCCAACCTGCCGCAGTATGACGGCTGCGGCTGGTCAGCAAGTGGTTAATCATCAATGAATAGAGTGAGGTAAGCTTGTGTAGAATTAATGGAAAGCGGTTTAATTTTTACAAAATAAGTACAATAAAAAAAAGTGGCTGCAGCACTGATTGAAGCAACATTTTTCGTCAACGAGCCTGCCCAAGAGCAGTTGGTCCTTCAATCTGACTTTTGATCCATCTATGGCCAGATTTATTCTCTATAACTTCTCAAAGAGGACCTGTTGCTTCTTTTCCATACAAATAGCGAATATGCAATAGAAAAGGGTATATAAAAAGGAAGTAAAGCCATTCTGTAGACTTGTACCTACAGGTAAGCCTATAATAAGGCTTAACTCTAGGTACTATGAAGATCTCCTAAACCTTCACGGTTTAGGAGATATTCACACTTCATGCAGCCAGTGATGTCACCGGCGCAGGCATTCTGAAGGGACAGTATACCTTCAGAGCTCTGTGCCGCGATGTGTGACTCCTGTGCACATGCACGGGAGTGACTTCACCGCAGCACGGGCAATCAGACGACCGGAGGCCGCAAACCTGGAAAGAAGGCCGGGTGAAGATGGAAGCATCTGCAAGAGTTCACAGCGCAGCGGTGCAGGGCTTTGTTCTAAGGGATTTCATACCAGCACATTATGCCTTTACTTTGCAGGGTTTTTTTTTTTTTTTTTTTTTTTTAAAGAAAAATTGGTGAGATTTACTTCCTCTTTGAGCTACTTTGCCTGCCTTTTTATGGGCACAGTTTCCAGAGTTTAGGTCCTCTTTAAATCCAACACCACCTTCAGTTGACAAAAGATAAAAACTTTTGAAGGTTACTGTTGCAAACAAATATATTTTTCAATATAAATATATTTCTTCAGAAAACATCTACAAAGTTACTGCCTAACATTCAAAACTCAGTTTCTGGGTGGAATTCTTCTTCAAATCCTACTATAACTATTACTAGGAATGCCTACAAGGCACAACTGTATTTTACCTTTACAGTATCCAAGTCTCCAGCTTTTGAAGCCTCAAGTAGTCTGTAATCAACATCTGATGTGCGGACCGGTGTGCTCTCTGTTATAAAAAAAATAAAAATAAAAATGTTACACCTGGTAAAGTTAAAGCTATCTAGAGACCAATGAAATTTTAAAGACACTTTAGCAAACGCCCATGTAAACCCCAAACCAAAAAACGTCATGCATTGCAGGTTTCCAGTCTGTAGATAAGGCTTTTTCCATTATATTTCCCTGGTAAAACCATGACTAACAAAATCCCTGTCTTAGAATTGCTACACAAATGCAATCCATTGTATCTATAGAGGGAGCTATGGTTGATACCCAGGATGGATTTCAAATAGGTCTTCCGCTCTTCAACCCCATTATATGGGCGTGGGAGGATTAGTAGTTTACAGAAGGAAGAGAACATTGTACTTTTAGTTCAGCCTCAGGAAATGACACTGCATTTCTGGCAAGATCAACAGGTATTTTCTGTACTTGCTGAAAATGAAAGCAAAAAAAAAAAAAATAATAATACTAATAATAATGTAGTCACCCCAGGGATAGTACATTTAATGAGAAGTGCCCCTTGTGCTCCAACAGCTGTTCTAACTGAAAACTGAAGTCCCCTGACCCCCCCCCCCCCCCCAGCCATTACCTTCCAGTGCTGTGTGGATTAACATAGGAGTCAAACCTGTGACAGGCACTCCTCAAGAGTGCTGGCTATGCACTCCCTTTACCACCCCCCTGTACTATAGCTTCTATGAATGAAGCATGTTCGTGAATGGAGGAGGCAACCCTTTCATTTACCTGCCTGTCCTCCGTTTATAGATCACTTTTCACACATGAAGCCATAATACAGCTTTTAGGAATGGAGGAGGGAGGTGGAAAAAAAAACATGCATAGTCAGCATTCTTGATGGCTGCCTGTGACGGGTCCAGCAATCTTATTAACAGATGCAATGGTATTGGGGAGGGGGTTGGGCAGAGAACTTTGGATTTAAACTAGGATAGCTGACACCAGCACAAGGGACACTGCTCATTAAATGTAAGTACTGTCCCTTGTGCTTATTTTTTTAAATAAATCTTTACCAAAACTTCGGCTCCACGGATTTAGATATTTTCAAGGAGCCTGCAAATTAACATTCAACCTGTAGATTGTGATCCAAATCATGGTAAGGTGACTGGTAGATCACGGTCTGGGATTGCTGACCCGCTTTCCTAGAGCATCGGAGTGCAACAATGCAGAGGGACTACTTGTAAAGTTGGAGCTGTAGTAGGGAGCAAGAGCCGCATAAGCCGATGCCTCCTCTGTAGCGCTGGCTCTTGTCCCATGCAGAGCGATACCAACTGAACTCCACCTCTTATCCCAGCTAGCGGTCTCCGGAGTGGAGCCAGCAGCAAGAAAGAAGACATCTTCAGGTCAGTGTGAAGCAATACACTGGGCATAAAAGCAGCATTGTGTTGTTTTCTCATCACCTGCTTTAACGCCTTGGACCCCGCAGAAGGATGCAGTTGTGGGCGCTTGCAGAGTGGCCCCATTTACTTGAATGGGACACAATTGGCAGGAGGTAGCACCCACAAAAAGCAAAGGGGGGCTCAATTCCTGCTGCGGCATGTGTACACCTTTGGCTGCTGCATTAGCAGCTAAAGTGGGTAGGTATTGGGCGTGGTAAACTGTGAATCAACCACAGGGATTTTGCCACCCCCAACTTTACGTATTAACGAGCCCTAAGGGTATCACTGCCGAATGCAACTAAGGGCTCATTCACAAGTGCAACAGACACTTCTACTCCTCTGAAAAGCGATCTGAGTGTTTTTGACAGGTGATGAGAAGGCCATATGTTGCCTTCTCACCATCTGATTTAAACCCACGATTGCCGTGCAATGCATGCGATTGCGGCACGGTAGTACAGCAATTAGAGTTTTAAATCAGGTGTGAGGAGGCAACACTGTGCCTGGTGAACTTTAACTTCTCCCATGTTGTCCAGGTAGATCTCCACCGCTTTAAGGTTGCCTACCCCTTCTCTAAGGCAGCCTTTCACAAACGTTCTACCTCAGAGGAACACTTAGGCCCCATGCACACGAGACGCAGATGCAAACTCTGCTGAACGCATGTTTTAAAAAGCAGAAACCTGCGTTTAAAAACGCGCGTTTTGCTATGTTTTCATGCCGCGTTTAGTGTCTATAAGCATTTGTAAAGATAACATCATATAGACCCTCCCCAAGCTCAGAAAGCATGTATTATTAACTATTCCTGCCATTTTGATCAGAGTGAGCAGCAGCAGCAGAGAGAGCAGTTGTACACTTGCATTTGCCTCACTTTCTGTGTTTTTTTTTTTGGAAATTGATCCCATATTGAATATATGTCAGGAAATGCTCCTGATGTTGCTCTTGATGAGGCAGCAACGTCGCCGCAAATTTGCATGAGAGGTCCAGAATCAGAGCTTGTCGATATTGGACCCATCCGTTGATGGCACAGCGAATGTCCATTGGATATTTCACAAACATGTATGCATTAGTGAGTATATATGCTCTATGAACGATCTAAACTAATTACGACATTTTAAACCAATTTTACTAGTATTTTTTATGGTTTACCATCATATTTCTGAGTTTTCTGGTCCAAAAAATTGGGTTCCTTTAAAAAGGCTTATAAACGCAATCTGAAACGCGGAAAAGCAAAGTGTCTGAACGCATTTTTTTGCTTCTGGAAAAACGAGGTTCAAACGCAACTGCATAAAAACATGAAAAAACAAGACTGTGTACATGGACACATAGAATAACATTGCATGCGTTCAGGTGCAGTTGAAAAAAGTGTCCAACTGCCTCTGAGCGCGCGTTTAACAGCATCTCGTGTGCATGGGGCTTTAGGCCTCATGCACACTGGATGTTTTTAATGCTGCTCTTACGGGCGTATGGCATTTTTTTTCTAAACGCCAATGCATGTTAGCCTACGTGTCCATGCACACATAGGCTTTTTGAGGCAGAAATAAAGAAACAAAATACACTGTCAGCGTGTCCAAGAGCAGCAATGTTTTGGCAGAAAAAAATGTTTTGACACGTTTAAAACACACAAACGCTGCACATTTAGCGCTAGAGCATTAATTCATGTCAATGGCCAGAATAAATTATAATTCTGGTCAATAAAATTAATGTCTGAATGCTTGATGTGCGAAATACCTGCCAAAAGTATTATAGCTACAAATCACAGTACATTAACTTTATCTGTAACCTGCAGAAAGCATTTAAAAAAAAATAAAAAGGGAATGTGACATGCCTAAAGTAATTTTACTTTTTTTTTTTTTTTTTTTTTTTAACAAACCCATTTTATACAACACAACTATTTCATATAATAACAAACATAATAGTGGGTAAAGGAGAAAATCAGTAATGAAATACCCCCTTACCCTGGTGGTCAGTCAAGTTTCCCCTTATATTGATATACAATATATAAGCAGGAGATAAATCCAGTGCTGCTTACTGTTCAAGGAACCCCTATCAATGAGTTTATTTATTTGGGGGGGGGGGGGGGGGGGCTAGTTCAAAAAAAGTTTTTGACACAGTCAGCTTGTGAAACATACACCCACAAACAAACCCCCCACACTACCATCGACACATGACATTAGAAGCAAGCACATACAAGTAACAAGAGAGGGAATGCTTAACTTTTCCACTGAAATCATCTGTGTCCCCCTCTATATCTTACTGTTTCTATCTGCTGATCTATACATCAATGCTCTCCTGTAGTGCTGTTGAGGTCAGTAGGAGGAATGAGAGCTGTAGGTAATAGTCCTGAAGTGTCAGCAGACTTTGGGGAACCGTCCCTCATGAGCGGAGTCCATCAATGCACTCAGCCGCAATTGTCTCTCGTTTATAGGTACGTTCTTGCTTTATACATCTTACTTATCTTTATTTTCTGAGTTAAAACTTGCACATTACATTATTCTCATTCAGCACACACCTTAAAATATCCATGACCACACTGATGTGGTGGTGCCATCATTATGCTGTGAGTTGCATTATATCAGGGAATAGCTATCTTGTTACAAAATTAAGGCAAACTAGATGGTGCAAAACCTCAGGGAATACTTGGGGGAAAGTTCTTGAGTCTTAAAAAATTAAAGCTTGTGATAGCTTATTGCGCAACAGGACATGCTAAACAGACAGACAGTCACAGTGGAGTTGCTCAGACACAAAAAAGGTAATGGCACAAAACTTTGACCTCTACCCAACTGTGGACTAAAATCACTTTAAGCCCTTGCTCACATTGGAGCGATTTGTCAAATCGCATGACAAGCCGCAGCCTATTGCCGGCAATGCCGCCGTTTCAATCGGTGTGAAGCCGACTTTGTGGCACTGCATCGATTTGCAAAAGTAGTTCCTGCACTATTTTTGCTGATTTCAGGTGCGACTTCAATGGATATCTGTGCATGAAGTCGCACAGATGTCTTTCAAGTAGCATCTGAAATCGCGCTGACCTGCTACTTTGAAATAAATTTACTTCAAGTGAAGTAGCATAAATGTGAGCCAGGGCTGAAATGATGTGAAAATCTAATAAATAAATAAATGCTTAGAAATAATAAAGCCATTTTTTTTATATAATTATATTATATACACACACACACACACACACACACACACACACACACACACACACAGAAACCCAAGGGAAGATTGTTGCTGAGATGAATGGTCTGGCTACAGGATCTCTAACAGCTAACAGTTTTGCACTGTGTACTGTAGGCCTCATGCACACGAGACGCTGTTAAACGCATGTTCAAAGGCAGTTGGACACTTTTTTCAACTGCCCCTGAACGCATGCAATGTTATCCTATGTGTCCATGTACACAGTCTAGTTCTTTCCCATCTTTATGCAGTTGCGTTTAACCGTGTTTTTCTATAAGCAAAAAAATGCGTTCATACACTTTGCTTTTCCACGTCTCAGACGCAAAACGCAGCTAAACGCGGCACCCGCGTTTAGGTTTATAAGCCTTTTTAAAAGGAACACAATTTTTTGGACCAGAAAACTCAGAAATATGATGGTAAACCATAAAAAAATACTAGAAAAATTGGTTTAAAATGTTGTAATTAGTTTAGATAGTTCATAGAGCATATATACTCACTAATGCATACATGTTTGTGAAATATCCAATGGACATTCGCTGTGCCATCAACAGATGGGTCCAATATCGACAAGCTCTGATTCTGGTCCTCTCACGCAATTTGCAACGACGTTGCTGCCTCATCAGGAGCATTGACATATATTCAATATTCATATACATGACATATATTCAATATTCATATACATGACATATATTCAATATGGGATCCATTTCCAAAAAAAAAAAAACACAGAAAGAGGCAAATGCAATTGTACAACTGCTCTCTCTGCTGCTGCTCACTCTGCTCAAAATGGCAGAAATGGTTAATAATACATACTTTCTGAGCTTGGGGAGGGTCTATATGATGTTATCTTTACAAACGCTTATTAGACGCAAACACGGCTAAACGCGCCATGAAAATTCGGCAAAACGTGCGTTTTTAAACGCAGGTTTCTGCTTTTTAAAAAGTGCGTTCAGCAGAGTTTGCATCTGCGTCTCGTGTGCATGGGGCCTAAACGTTCACAGTCACTCAGCAATACCTCAATATGTTTTTATCCAATGATTGTATAAGCATTGTATGCTATGTACACTAGCAGTGTACAATATGTTATGCTTTCCTAGTGAATAACTTAAGTTAACGTTTAGAAAGTATGTTTACTTACCACTTAGAATTTGTTGCACAGCTTCATTTCCCATCTGTGCAGCTGTAAATCCTTGCAAAGAGATGATCGATGCATCTGAGCCAAAGCTTAACAGGAGACGACAGGTCTGCAGGTGCCCCGCCAAAGCAGCTCTATGCAATGCTGTCTGCCCAAGCGTGTCCAGAGCGTTCATCTGCACAGTAAACACAAACACACATTATAACAAACGCATAATAAACTCTGTGAAAAATAATGTGCAATGGTGCAATCCCAAACTGAAGAACTGGTAATTTGTCACTGACAACTCTGAATAAACAATTTTTATTTACATATTTTTAGACCTGCAAGCTTAAAAAAAAGCTCAGAACTGAAATCGCTGCAAAATCTTAAATCAAAATTTGTGTATATGGTAAGATTTCTACAATAAAACTAAAGTTTTAACCATAATAAAAAAACACATGTAAAAAAACAATATGCAGGCCTGGACAAGTGTCAAAAGGGTTAAGACCCAGGACCTAAAACTGAAAGGTATCAATTATAGCAACTTGTCTCAAAGATAAATACAAGGAGAGACTACCTTGTGCTTAGTGCAGGTTAACACAAATAACAAATTAAATGTATTCAATAGTAAATAATGGGAAACTAAAAACAGTAATAAAAAGGGGGGGGGGGGGGGCAGTACATTTACAATACAGTTCAATACAGAGGGGACAGGAGGGCCCTGCTCATTGAGCTTACAATTTAAAGGGAGGTAGTATAAAAGGTAATCGCTGCGGAGGATGATTTGATGGTGGTGGCTCGGGTAACAGTTCTTGGATGGGTGTGGGATAGGTTTCTCTGAATAAACGTGTTTTCAGGGATCATCTAAAGGCGAATAGGGTAGGGGCTGACCGGACATACCGGGGCAGGGACTTCCAGGAGGGTGGGAGAAGCTCTAGAGAAGTCCTGGAGGTGAGCATGGGAGAAGGTAATTAGGGAGCTAGAGTGCAAAATGTCTTGGGAGGAGCGGAGGGCGATATCTGCAGATGAAGTTGGTGATGAAACTGGGGGCGATGTTGTGGATGGCCTTGTATGTTGTGGTTAGTATTTTGAATTTTATACGATGGGGTAGGGGAAGCTAGTGAAGGGATTGGCAGAGAGGAGTAGTAGTATAAGGGGTATTAGTCTAGCAGCAGCATTCATAATAGACTGAAGAGGGTATAGCATGCGTAAGGGTAGGCCAGTGAGGAGAGAGTTACAGTAGTTGAGGCGGAAATATCCAACGAGTGAATAAGTTGTTTTGTGGTTTTGTTCGTCAGGAAGGAGTGAATTCTGGAAATGATGCGGAGGTTAAGGTGGCAAGATGTAGCCAGTGACTAGATGTGGGGGCTGAAGGAGAGGTCAGAGTATAGGATTACACCCAGCACCCTGGCATGTGTGGAGGGACCAATGGTTGTGCCGTTGATCGTAATGGTAAAGTTAAGGGGAGGGGATCGGGAGGAGGAAATATTACAAGCAAGATGTAAAGAAATTAGATGTGCTGTCCCTTTCAATTGTAATTATCCAAAAATTACAAATATAGCGAGATTCACAATTACAAAGTGCTAAACACCTAGCTAGTGCTGCTCTCTTGGTCCACGTGTGCCTCGGTGTATAGAGTAGGGTTCCAGCTGTTCCTCCAAAGTGCTGTTTACTTGTAAACGCCAGCCGCTCACAATCGATTTTGCACATTCATTTTGTGGGTGGGACTACAACAAATGCCATTTGGTGAGAAAGACAAACTCTGTGGAATGGTTATGTTCATGTGGTTTTCCAGAACTATCCCCTATTTTTGAGTTATGGGGGCTGGGAGCACACGAGCGCATATGGGGCCCCTCCCACAGGCACTCGTCCTCGTTGCCCGCCCATGTGGGCGATTGCGGGGCTGAGCACAACATTGCTTTGCAATGTCTCCCTAGGAGGGGACTGTCAGTTATTGGGGTAGGGGTACAATGGGGGGGGGGGGTCTTTTAGGGATGTGTATTGTGTGTGTATTATGTGTCTCTATGTTTTTTACTAAAATAGTGTATTCCTGGAACCCTAGATGAAGAGCTATCCTATTCCACTGACCTTATTTTTCGAATATAGCCCTCTTGAAAATGATCACATATAATGTTAGAGGTTTAAATAATCCCACCAAGAGACACCAGATACATCGGAAATTAAAAAGGACATGCTGCCAATACAGTGATGCTACAAAAAACCCATTTGAAATGGTCCTCTAAAAGCACCCTTGGCACAAAATTCTTTCCAATTTGGTATCATGGCTATTCCCCTAATACGAAATCAAGGGGTATAGCAACAGGGCTCGATAGGAACACACCATTTGTACTGAAGGCAGGACGACAATATTTATTCGTTAAGGGATCCCTATATAATACAGATTATACTCTAGTGAACATTTACTGTCTCAATAGACGCCCATCCCTTTTCTTAAGTAGGGTCATTAATGAGTTAAGGTCCACTGGTCTGTTTTTCAGGTGGACCTGATCAGACGCTCCATTCACCTCTATGGAGCGACTGTTCTCAGCTGTGATGTGTCGCTATCTGATCCGGCCTGCCAAATCCAGGCAGATGGAAACCCTATTTTCCATCCATCTGGCAGATCAGATTGGATGGCATCGGATAAAAAAAGGACAGGTGGAACCGTTTTCATCCCATCTCCCATCGAGGACAGTGGGGCTCTGACAGGTCCGTCTCAGAACAGTGAGTGGAGACGGACATGTCATCTGCCTTCTCGGTTGAGATCAACGGATCGATCCCTGCTGAGCAAGCAAAGAGCATCAAAACGGACAAGCCCTGTGTGAAAGGGGCCTTAGAGAGTTTTGGAGAAGGTTAATGGATACTAGCAGGAGATTTTAATTTTGTTTTTGATACAGTTTTAGATACTCAACTTATGTCACTACTATCGGAAGGAGGACAACTTAGGGCAACTAAAACAGAAGTTATACCAACTTCAGTTAACAGATACATGGAGAGTCTTGTATCCCAAGGGTAAAGATTGTACATACTATTCACAAGTACATTCCTCATATTCAAGAATAGATGACATTCTTTTAGACCCCCAGCTTTTAGAAGGTCTGTTAAAAGTAGAAATAAAAATCGACAACACAGATCAGATCATGCTCCGGTACTTGTTACCACTGATCTGAAGGGCATCACGGCTATACAGAGGATTTGGAGGTTGGACAAATACCTTTTACATAATTCCAGAATAGCAGGTGACTTAGAGTTGGATCTGGATCTCTTTTTTAAAAAGAATAGTAAAGTTAATATATCCCCGGCAGTACTCTGGGAAACCCACAAGGCATTCATGAGAGGGAGATTAATAGCAAAAGGGGTTAAAAGGAAGAAACTATGGAGGGCCCAAGTGCAACTCCTTCTACAGGAATGTCAATGCCTGTAGCAAACACAAACAAATAAATGCCATACCATGGTAAAAATAGTAGAAAAAACAGAGGCGTTAAAAACTTTGATGGAACAAGATACTAAATGGGCATTTAATGGAAGGGCAAAATGACACTATGAGATGGGAAATAAACCAGGGAAACTTTTTTCAGGATTAATATGGCCAAGGAACACAGAAGGGAATATAGAGAAATTAGGTATTAAGATCCACCAACATTTTTTATAAACAAACAACACTTGAACGGTTACCCTGCCGGTAGGTTATCCTGGTTGGGCAGGAAAAATGTGATGAAAATGGTGACCCTCCTATAGGCTCTTTATATATTCCAGGCTCTCCCAATGAATATAATGGGGGCCTACTTTAAAACCCTCAGGTCATTGTTAAAGAGCTTTATTTGGAAACAGAGGTCCCTGTATCACTTATAAAATGCTTGTTAGACCCAAATCAACTGGGGGACAATCTTTACCAGATTTTGAGACTTATCATAAGGCAGTTGTCCTGGCGAGAATCATTGACTAGACACACAGTGCCCCTTTTAAAAACTGGGTGCAGCTTGAGGAAACTATAAGCAAAATACCCTTGGGCCAGACTATATGATTGCCGAGGCAATTCAGAGGCTTGTCTAAGGACATAGCCTCTATTACAGCAGAAACTTTAGGAGTTTGGGATAATCTTTACAAAAACATGAAATAGCAGTATAATAGCCCCTTAATGACACTTTCAGGCACAAATTACTTTCTGCCGTGGAGAGAAAACAAGGCATTTTTAAATGGACAACTTCAGAGTGTCTGAGTTTAAAACATTGAACATGTTGAATGGGAATGCCATCTGTTCACTATCAGAATTAAGGGGCAGGTATGGCCCTTCACCATGGGATGCCTGGAGATTTAGGCAACTCCAGAATTTTGTGGACTCTCCACTGAGACCACTGCGTTCAATCCATGAGCTCAACCCAATGGAGAGACTAAGACTAGGGGGGAATAGCTAGACATGGTATTTTCAATGTACATAGGGTGTTGATGTTCAGCCCTGGACACTGGGGCTCTAGGTCTTTTGAATGGATGGGAATATTAAATTAAATCAATCTATCCAAGAAGCCCCTGAGCATAAAGTTCTAGATTATGTACAGTATACCTCAATAGATGTGAGGATAAAAGGAATGAACTATAAACTGTTGGCTAGGTGGTACTATGTGCCCTCAAAACTACATAAGATCAATCCAGGGCAATCATCGGAGTGCTTAAGAGAGTGCAGGGGTGAAGGAACACACGCCCATATTTGGTGGTATTACCCAATGATCCAGCTATACTGGGAGAAAATACAATCAAGACAATTCGTAATTGTGAAATTGGGCAAGACCCGAGGGAGATGGAAGATGAGACACCAGACCAACAATGCAGAAGATCTGAGGGCCGCTATCAAGCAACCTGGGCTTCCATAGCACCTCAGCAGTGCCACAGGCTGATCGCCTCCATTCCATGCCACACTGATGCAGTAATTCATGCAAAAGGAGCCCCAACCAAGTATTGGTATAGTGCATACTATATCGTACATAGACATAACTTTCAGTAAGTCAACATTTCTGTTAATAAAAATCCTTTTTTTTTTTTTATTGGCCTTATGCAAGATTCTAACTTTGAGATAATGAATTTTGATTTTTTTTTACTAGCTGCAAGCCATAAGTATCAAAAAAAAAAAAAAAAAACGCTTGAAATATATGTAACCCATCTAAATGAAATATATGAGTTGCACTTTTTGAATTGAATTACTGGGAAAAAAAAATTATTTTTGCAAAGCACCTGTAGAATATGCAGGCAATGAAAGTACATCAGAGTAGGATAATATGCAAAAGAGATTGTGGATGGGACAAGGTCTGTCTAGGCACTCATACACTACCCTTGAATGAATAATTTGTATAGCGCTACAATGCGAATTGAATCGCCTCAAGGCGCTGTATTACCCTTAGCACTCAACCAACCCCCCCCCCCCCCCTTCCCGTTTTAAATCACCTTTTTCTCTTACATGATATTTAGAGACACAGTAATTTGAAAGAGTGGCATAGTCACTGATATAGAAGTTCACAACGGGTTTGAACAAATAAAAATGAGAGGGGGAGGGACAAATAGGGGAAGGGAGGGAGTATGGTAACCAAGTATTTTTTGGTTTTGCCACAAACACAGGTAGTAAGGGAGAAGAGAGATAAAGGGGATATGGGGCGGAAGAGAAGGGAAGAGTTATGGAGGATGTTGTGAACATCTTCCCCCACTTCTTCCCCCTAATATCACAATTGGATTGTTTTTGGTATGATTTTTGATTTGTCACAAACACATGTAGTAAGGGGGTCGATGGGAGTTATGTAGGGGGGAGAGGAAAGAAGGTGGGTGGTGAGGATGCAAGAGACAAGACTGGGTAGAGAGGCAGGGTACCCCTTAGACCTATTAGGGCGAAAGATCAACTAGATTATTTATATTTTGATTTGGGGAGCCTCCGCCTCTCAAGATGTCCCTTCCCTCCTTTGTGAGGAGTAAATATGATAGATCTGGTAGATGACAGGGTTATAGGATATATGTCTTTTTATATGTTGGTAATGGTCTGTATGTAATGTGTGTATGGGTTTTAAATGTTTTTCTATTTCTGTTTGTATATTTCTTGAATGTTGTCCTGGGTATTTATTGTGCTGCATTGTTTCTATACATCTTTTTTCTAAAATGAATACAAATAATTTAAATTAAAAAGACAAGGTGAATGTGAATTCCATATATCCGAAACACCTGATGGCCAAGTAAATGATATCCTTTTGATGGGCACATCACAAGCTGCTCAGGGTTTTGCTGGAGCCATTATTTGTGTGATTTGTCCACTATCCTGTGGTACCTATCTTGCATCTAAGCCTACTATGGCTTTGATTGAGGCTGCAGGATATGGATCCAGATTTCCACCCTGGGGCTATTCGTGGGATGTCAGACAGAGATCTGTACACAAGCGCTGTTGACCTCTAACTCTTGGGGCCAAATCCTCTGGTAAGCAGGTGGAGTGTTGATATGGTATTGGAGTACTGGGTCTGCATGAATGTTGGAACATTTAGTTCACCGATTATATCGACTATATTATTCATACATAAAAGCAATGCAACTTCTACATCAGTGGTCTCCAAACTTTCTAAACAATGGGCCGATTAACTGTCCTTCAGGCTTTAGTGGGGCCAGGCTGTGGCCAGTGAGATTACAAAACATGGAAATAAACCATGTCCCATCATTTGTTTTAGTGGGAGCATTAGTGCCCTATTGTTGGCATCAATGGGAGGAATGGTGCCCTATTGTTAGTATTTAGGGGAAGTAATAGTGTCCCATTGTTGGTGTCTGTGGGAGGAATAGTGCCATAACACTGGTGTCAGTGGAAGGAATATAGTGTCCCATCATTGGTGTCAGTGGATGGAATAGTGCCTCAAGGGCTGGATAAAGGCAAGCAAATGCCACATCCGGTCCACAGGCCACAGTTTGGAGACCACTGCTCTACATTTTTGCATCATTAACCCAAGTATCCTTTCCTCCAATAAGCACAACTCTCCTTTAAGACTCCCTTGCATCACTCCTCTCTTCATCATCATTAATTGATGAACCACCACGTCTCTCCCCAGAAATCGCCAATCTGAGCCACGATCATCTAAGCATCACTGGCTATTCTCTTCCAGGAAAACAAAAAAAGGCAGCTATCCCTTCCCCTTACAAAATTAGCCTTAGCTTTCTTCTCTAACAGCACAACCCAGAGAGCTTCTATTTTTCACCATCACTACCCAAGTCACCGCCCCTTCACATTAGTAACAAATTCCTCACTACCTCCCAAACACTACGTAACCAATTTCCAACATCAATAGCTAAAGTCACAAACCACACTGCATTTCTCAGTCTTGTGCTACTTACCCCACAGCATCACTAAGCTGAAAACTGAGCCTAAGCCCAGGTTCACACCGAGCTGCGGGAATGAAGCAGCGTGAGTTAAGTTGAACTCGCACAATTTCACTCCCGCATGTCAGTCCCGATTTCAGAGACACGCGTAAATCACAGCCAGAAATTGCAAAAAGTAGTACAGAAACTACTTTTTGAAATTGGTTCAGCACCGCAGATGCGGCATTGCAACGGATTAGGACAGTGTTATTGACGGCAAATGACGCCGATTTGACATGTCAAATCGCATGTCAAAACGCTCCAGTTGTAAACCAGGGCTGAAGTAGAGTTATTCTCCACAATCTGGTTTCAAACGTTTGTGGCATGCTACTGCACGGGTTAATGTATGACCTCTGTCTGCAGTCTAAAAACTGATAATTTTCAAGGAAGAAACTACATATCCCACAAACCCTTGGTTTCTCGGTCTAGTGCTTGTGCAGGTGAGAGTTAACCAGTAATTAGATCTGACAGAAGCACAGACAGGCAGAGCAATTAACAGATCACCATGCTGGAGGAGATGTGTTTTCATCACATTAGCACTCCCTCATTTGTGATGCAACAAAATGGCAAGGCATGATCTGGAATAATAAACTGTCTGTCTCTTTAGTGAATAGCTAGTTGAATGAATTAATGGACATAGGATCAGTTATAACACTACACACTGCAGCCACAACACGTGAGCCCATCATTACAAGGTAAGGGAAACAAAACAAATACCTAGTTAAAGCAATGAAAACATTTGAAAGTGTACAATGCCTTTAGGTAGAATGTCATTTTCTGGTGCAAAGTGGAAGATAACTAATATCTTCAAACAATGTTTTATGCCATTCATACACAGGGAGACCTTGCTTTAGCTGTAATAAAAGATCAGAGAGAATTGTCTAATTGACACTCACTGAAGTGAAACATTTCAGTCCTGAAATGAACCACCCTTTTTTCCAAATTTGGTTTTTCTGCCAAGATCATCTAGGAAATTTCCAGTAGGCTTGCAAATTTCCGACGAGAATGCGTGTTTTGACTCATTTGCTAACTGAAGCAAAACTAAATTTACATGGTTATTAAACCCTAATTTTCTTATAAGTAACAGTAAAGTGTACGCTATTCTCAAGCACATTAAAATCTATTTAGCAGTCTCTTTACAGAAGCATCTGTATTTAAGAATCAGAATTTATTGAATAATTACCACTAACACACTACAAGCATTAAAAAACAAACTAAATGACCACATCCTTCTTACAATTTTTACAGTGGCATTACCACACAGTTCCAACCACTTTGTATCATCGAGCTAAACTTCCCAATCCTACATTCAAGATCAGAATTCAATAAACATAGCAGTCAATTTGACATTTTTTCAATAAGTGCACTGGAATGGCCTTTCTTGGAATCTACAAAACAAAAGCAGGTTAAGGACCTGCATGAACATTTGCCAAAATCTTCTGAGGTTATAGTTAATTTTCTTGGCAAAAATGGGCTTACTAAATGTGTATGCATAGAAATATGGCACCGCCACGGAACTGGGGTGTTGTCATTGTGATCTGAGCTGAACTATTTATGTTAGTTTTTAGTGACTGACTTGGAACAACTATACAGTCCCTGAAAAGTCTGACCTCCCATACAGTACTGCATAGGAAAAATCAGTATGCCCATCCTGCGCCTTTAATAAAGAAGTCTGTTTTTTAAGTCACTTCCTGCATCTTATTCTGTAATGTACATTCATTATGACAAAAAGCACTGCAAATTAAATAAATAGGAAAACATCAGCACATTTATTTTCTACTCTACACCAGAAAAGGACTCCTAATTGTAGCAATGTTGCAACTTTTCAGTTTTTCTAAAGTATTCAAAGAGTTTAAAAACAGCACTCCACATGAAACCCCAATACTGCACTTGTAGTGTACATTTGCGGTACATTCTTATACACAGTATGTATAGTTTTAAAACTTAAATGATTGAGTACAGTCCATAGGTTATAAGAATATTATAGGATATTTCTGAAGGGACGCAGAGCCTAGAAAGGTCAAAAGCAATGGTAAACATTACATTACATTAATTAGGTTCTGAATGAGTACGCTTGTGTGGGCTGAGCATCAGGAAATACTGCATTTATAACAATTGTTGGGGTGCCATCATCAACCCCCTTTTCATCAGCTTCCTCAGAAAGAGTTAACACACTGGACAATTAGGTGCTCCATCTCTAACTGGAGGGTCATGCGAATGTTTTCCCTGCTTTGTTCCTGCATTTTGTAAGAGAGGTAGCTGCTTACTTCTTTCAGATCTAAAAAGTATAGTTTTTACATTTATGATCGATTTTTATCGGTGAAATTAGCAATCGTAAGGTACAGACAGAGCCACTCTGATCGACTCTGTACATTGTGTCTGAGCTGAGCCGTCAGAAGGCAACTCATATTGCAGATATTAATGAGGGAAGAGGCTGCCCATGCCTTATTTCTGCAGTGGCATTTATAAACGCCACTGCAGAACATACGTGTAAACCCCTCCACCATTCTTAAAAACATGCAGAAGTAGTAAGGTGGTTACCAAAAAAAATCTTTTTATGGTGACAGTCACTCACAGTATAAATCAGCTAACACTCTTGTACATTAGAATCAATATCGCTCTTCTTAAAGAGGGAGTCCACCTGCACAAAAAATATTAAAAGTCAGCAGCTACAAATACTGCAGCTGCTGACTTTTAAGGGCAGCTGCGGATAGGGGCAGGACAGCTGCGGCTAGCTAGTCCCGGAAGTGGGTGCAGATACCTGTATTATACAGGTATCTGCACCCCCCTGAAAGGTGCCAATTGTGGCACCGGAGGGGGGGGGGGGATCCGATAAGTGGAGGTTCCACTTTTGGGTGGAGCTCCGCTTTAATCAAAGTGTGATCCAAAGTGTGGAAAAAAGCATGGTTGCTTTGGGAGTACACTTAATATTTCTTGCACATTTACTAAATAAAAACTTTGGGGCAGCTCAATAACAAATGTCCGAACTGGAAAGCATGCAATCAGTATTTTTATTTTAGAAGCAGAGTGGAAAAAATTAAAGGTGGAATCTGTAAGATAATTGATTGCTGTGGGCAAAGGCATCAGCAAGACTCTATTCACTATGTTGAACAAAGCAGTATCCAGTAAGGTCCCATATATGATATGCAGCATAGAGCAAGGTTTAACAAAAACCTATAAAATATCTATAGAATATAGAAGAATTATCTATAAGTAAGTTTCATCAAAGTAATTAATCTCTTGCCACTTTATTATTAGTCCCCTTTTTTAATAACTATGAAGTTTTGTAAATTTTTTCCTAATGAAAGCAGTTTGTAAAGAACACAGCATGACTGGCGCAACTCTGCAACACCTTAAGAACAAAAGCTGCACTCACTAAATGCAGGATTAACTTTTCTTTTTAAATGGCAACCAATACAAATGGCCCCTCACTAATGCATTAAGGCAACAGGCAATAGCCTTCAGACTATGGGGTTGATTTACTAAAGGCAAATCCACTATGCACTACAAGATCACTTGAAAGTGCAGTCGCTGTAGATCTGAGGGGACGATCTGAAATGAAGGGAATCTCTGCTAATTTTATCATCCAATCATGTGCAAGCAAAAATGTTTTTTTCCTCGCATATCCCTCTCAGATCTACAGTGACTGCACTTCCAAAGAGAGCCTTTAGTAAATATCGCTGTGTGTGTTACTTCTAGAAATGATGTCAGGAAGGTACTTGCGGTGGACTTTGTGGGATACATTTACTGACTGACTACTACACAAAACCATTACACTTTTAACACACTACTCGGAATCCCAATTACAGCAAATAAGGCATACCTTAGAAATTCTGAACTCTATGACTAAAGTTGATCCCTCCTGGTAAACCTTATCACCTGGACTGAAATGGGGTTGATTGGGTTCATCGTCTACTAAACCTTTTTATCCTCACACTTTTACAATATGGCCATTTTTTGCCACCTTAGTCCCTTTCTGTGCACATCACTATCATTCCAAAAGAGGGCAAAGACCAAAAGGACTGTTTTCTGGCTAATCTCTCTACTCAATGCACACACATTGTACCTGCTTCTCTTGCCTCATCTGCAAAAAACAATATCATATGCTTCCACCCTGAGAAAGGTCACACTGTGTAACCTTCATTCCATCAATGTGGAGAAGACCTTCGACAGGTCCTTATAAGTGAAGGATATATTTGGGTTCCTATATGTTAACATGGATACTGCCACTAAAATCTACTACCTACAAGTGTTAAAGTAAACGGTTCACTATTAGATCCTTTCCTCAAAAAAAAAAAGGGTACCAGATGGGATTGCCCCTGTACCCACTTATTTTTTTCTAATCAGGGTCAACCTGGATTTCACAGGTATTCTCCTGGGCTCACAACATCATAAATTTTCTGCTTATGGGAACGGCATTCTATTTTCCCCATTCTACAGTGTCATATCTATCCCTAAGCTCCTCTATAAAATCCCAGAAATGTGGTGACTCAAATTTCCGTATCATTAACCAAGATTGGAAGCTGTTGCTCTTAAGCAGAACATCTTGGCAAATATTTTGTACCCTCTGTGAACTGTCTATACAAATCCCGAAACCCTTCTTTAGGACATCACAATCGCTCTTTAATTTGTGTGGGCCAACAAGCCAGGCAAGGTGACCCATGGTATACTACAAAAAGTTAAAAGCCAGGGTGGTTTATCCCTCCCTGATATGAAACTCTACCAAACTGGTATCTTTGGAGTATTGTAGATTGGTGTAACATGACAGAACCAAATAATTTATATCCTTGGAACAGTTGACCACCGCTGTTCCACCACACTTCCTTGGTGTGATACGCCAAATCTTAAGCTACTTTAAACGGTTGGGCCTACTTGGTTGATAAGCTCAAAAAACCAAAAGAGCGTAACCCTTGCAAACTAAAAAAAAGTTTGAGTGGAGTTACAACGTATGCTTTTTTTTGCAAGTAAGAAACACACAGAACTGTCTCAGAGAATATAAGAAACACACAAATAAGCTTAGTATTACCTTTGCTCCATGCTTATGCAAAACCTCCACGACATCATTGTGTGCTCTTTCAGAAGCTATATGAAGTGGTGTCATAAAACTAAAATAAAAAAAAAGAAATATAAAGTAATTATAGTTTATATATATGAAAATTGCTTATCTTGAGTAAAGTACATAGATTATTGGACACTGGCAAAAACTTTTGCTAGGGTGTACCCATATATCCCTGCCTGTGAGGTTTCAGTTTTTTAGCATGCAATAAGAAGTGATAAAGGCACAGAGTAGAGGGAACATTTCTGTCATCTTAATTATACAGTGCAAGACACAAAAATGGTATTCATAGACCATTGGACATACCCAAGCAATAAAACCGAAGGCATGTGCAACAACATAGCAGCCTGAAACTGCCAAGAGGCCCACAAGAAACACTATAGTTTAAAAAACCAGAACAAAAATAATCAAAATTACAGCTCGAAGCACCTGGCAGCCCAAGCTTGCATCAGCTGAAGCTTAAACATCCACCTAGGAGAACTTGCAAAAAGTATGAGAAGACCAGGTGGCTGAAAAGCCCGGGAGACAACAATCCTACTGGAGTGGGTTCTGATGGGCAAATGAGGAATGTTTTTCTCAAGGGCGAAGATTCTGTACATGAGTTTTCTAAACCACCTGGTAATGGTGGAGTGTTAAGCAGGGTAACCTTTATGAGGCCCTCTAGATAGAACAAACAAGGGACTACATCTTGTTAAAGGAAGCGGTGGCTGCCACGTGACAGTTTTAACCATATCCAAACAATGCAAGGCAATTTGCCTGTCATGTTCTGGGACAAGAACCATGTCCTCATTGAGGTGGAAGGAGCAAAATACCTAAGATAAGAAAAAAGTCTTGGTCTCCAAACCACCTTGTACAAAACTTTAAAGGGCTCTTTACAAGAAAGAGCTGCTAACGCTGAAACACACCGAACGTGTGATGGCAACCAAGAAGGCAACCTTAAAAGGCGAGGCTTCCTACAGAAAGTCCCTAATCAGTTCTGAAGAACAAAGAGCACCTGGTTGAGGTAGCAGCCTGAACAAAAAGGTCCTAAAAGGGGATACAGGGCAAGAGGTTTCTGGAAGAGGATGGATGAGGCAGAAACCTGTTCTTTAAGGGTACACAGGGTGAAATGCTGTTCAAGATCAGAAGACAGACCAGACAGAAGAAAGACCAGACATAAGGCAGGCCAAAGTATGAGTGATTGAGTAATTGCTAGAATTAAACCTTCTGTCCTTGTATCATGCAAAGGTGGCCTTCCCTGTGCGGTGGTAAATCTTGCACAAGTTAGATTTCCTTGCTGTGTGTAAGGTGGGAATAACGTAATTAGAGTGACCGAGAAGCAGTATAGAACAGGTGGCCCTGGACCATTAAGCCACACTATATTATATATATTTATATATATACACATACATACATGTATGTATGTATGTATGTATGTATGTATGTATGTAGATGTATATATATATATAGAGATATATATATATAGAGTATGTATGTATGTATGTATGAATGAATGAATGAATGAATGAATGTATGTATGTATATGTAGATATATATATATAGATATATAGATAGAGATATATAGATATATAGATATAGATATAGATATAGAGAGAGAGAGAGAGAGAGAGAGAGAGAGTTGTGCTCATAAGTTCACATACCTTGGCAGAATTTATGATTTCTTGGCCATTTTTCAGAGAAGATAAATGATAAACACAAAAACTTTTTTCCACTCATGGTTAGTGTTTGACTGGAGCCATTTATTATCAATCAACTGTGTTTAAATCATAATGGAAACAGAAACTACCCAAATGACCCTGATCAAAAGTTTACATACCCCAATTCGTAATACCGTGTATTACCCCCTTTAACATTGACAGCTTGAAGTCTTCCATTCCTCTTGGCAAAAAGCCTCCGGTTCCTGAAAATTCTTGGGCTAACTTGCATGAACTGCACATTTGAGATCTCCCCAGAGTGGCTCAATGATATTGAGGTCAGGAGACAGAGATGGCCACTCCAGAACCTTCACTTTACTTTGTTGTAGCCAATGACAGGTCGACTTGGCCTTGTGTTTTGGATCATTGTCATGTTGGAATGTCTAAGTACATGGCTGGCTGATGAATGCAAATGTTCCTCCAGTATTTTTTGATAACATACTGCATTCATCTTGCCATCAATTTTGACAAAATGTCCTGTGCTTTTGTAGCTCACACATCCCCAAAACATCAGCGATTCACCTCCGTGTTTCAAAGTAGGAATGGCGTACCTTTCATCATAGGCCCTGTTGACTCTCCAAATGTAGCGTTTATGGTTGTGGCCAAAAAGCTAAATTTTGGTCTCATCACTCCAAATGACTTTGTGCAAGAAGGTTTGAGGCTTATCTCGGTGCTGTTTTGCGGGATACTTTGTGGAATTTGCATAGTAATGGCTTTCTTCTGGCGACTCGACCATGCAGCCCATCTTTCTTCAAGTGCCTCCTTATTGTGCATCTTGAAACAGCCACACCACATGTTTTTCAGAGTCCTGTATTTCAACTGAAGTTATTTGTGGGTTTTTCCTTGTATCCCAAACAATTTTCCTGGCAGTTGTGGCTGAAATTATATTTGGTCTACCTGACCGTGGGTTTGGTTTCAACAGAACCCCTCATTTTTCACTCTCAATTCCTTAGATATCTTTTTATATCCCTTTCCTGTTTTATACAGTTCAACTACCTTTCACCGCAGATCCTTTGACAATTCTTTTGCTTTCCCCATGAAACGTCAGTGCAGCACTGGATGAAAGATGCAAGGGTCTGTCAGGAGTCCAGAAACTCATTGACCTTTTATACACACACACCAATTACAAGCAAACAGATCACAGGTGAGGATGGTTACCTTTAATAGCCATCCAAACCCCTTTGTGTCAACTTGTGTGCATGTTATCAGGCCAAAATCACCAGGGTATGTAAACATTTGATCAGGGTCATTTGGGTAGTTTCTGTTTCCATTATGATTTAAAAAGAGTAAACACAGTTGCTTGATAATAAATGGCTTCAGCCAAACACTAACCGTGAGTGAAAGAAATGTTTTTGTGCTATCATTCATATTCTCTGAAAAATGGCCAATAAATCAAATTCTGCCAGGGTATGTAAAAACTTATGAGCACAACTGTGTGTGTATCCAGGCTGTAAGTCCAGGCTTCAGACGTCACAGTGGGCATCGCCAAAAATGGTCTTCAGGGTCTGGGTTACAGCTGGATTGATTATGGCCCTGGACCTGTATAGCACCCTGCAGGTGACAATATGCATCGCACAAAGTGCAGAGGTGAGTGTCCATGCAGGATCCAGTGTCCAAAACAACATTATAGGCCATGTCTAAAGCGTGGGCTCCAGGTATGGCTTCTATTGCTGTATTAGAAGAAAGTGTTGATTGAAGAATCCGAAGATAAAATATTAAGCTAGGTAAGAGCAATTTCTCTGTGAGGAAGAATAGGCCCGTCACCCTAGGACACTAGCAAAAAATGTAAGACCCACAAGAGTAGAGTAGGGTAGGGTAGGGTAGGGTTATAAGGGAGGCACTCAGAGGGCTTGTCCTCAAAAGCTTGCCAGTGTCCAATTACTTGAAGGTACAAGCCAATAACTATTTAGCCTGTGTCCTGCACTTTATGATTAATAGAACACATTTGAGACGTTTTTCGTGAAAACTACAAGTATAAATAAAAAGACAAGAGTTTTTTTTTTTTTTTTTTTTTTTTTGTTTTAGGCTGGATAGAGTGGAGAGGGATTAGAACTCCTGTCAGGATTTTATTATGGTCTGTGCCTGTTAGAGAGATTCACCCTCTCTATTAGTCCTGTTCACCATTATCATTGAAAGTAAAAGAAAAGCCCACATTTTAGATTGCCCCCTGAACATGAATAATGGGAAAAATGTGAATATCCAAAAGGGGACACTAGAGAGTTCTGGCTACAACCAGGGATTTCCTCACTTTAGAGGGATTTCTGCTACTTCCTATTTTAGCAATGGGACTGGAAGTGAAGGGAAATCTACCCACACAGATGGCAAAAATAAACCTTACAGGAGTCCTAGTTCAACTTTAAAGGAGTTGTAAAGGCAGAAGGTTTTTATCTTAATGCATTCTATGCATTAAAATAAAAAAAACTTCTGTTTGTAGCAGTATATATAACACACACACATCCATTAATGATAAGACAATATTGCAACAAAGTGCATAAAATAAAGTCCAACAAAATATGATGAAGTAGGTGTAAAAAAAATGCTGCTGAAACACCAAATGTCTTCCACCAATGTGAATAGTGCCAATTCCACTCGCTAAGGCTCCATTCACACCTTGGCAATCCGTTTTGCGGGCGGAATCGCGGGACGCCATTCAATTCTGAAACAGTGCAAATCGCGGGACGCCATTGCAATCTGATATTGCTCTAGGCTGGATTTGACCAAAGGCATGAGTGCTATCCACTAAACAACCACATCCACCACTGACCATAACTCTAGGATTAGAGTGATGTCACTACCTGGAAAATACAGAGATTAAATGTCATCATCTGGATGAAGTTGGGCGGGCTATAGAGGAGCTACAATATAACACACAAGCTTTTTTGCCAGACACTAGAGTGAATGGCAATGATATCTGGTAAGCTTTATTCTTAACCACTTGCCGACCGCCCCATGTAGATATACGTCGGCAGAATGGCACGTACAGGCAGAACCACGTACCTGTACGTGCCATTCTTTAGGCGGTTGGGGGGTCCGATCGGACCCCCCTCCGCCGGCGGGGACGGTCGGCATCGCTTCAGGAGCGATCCGGGACGAGGGGACGGCCAGTGGTTTCTGGCCACCCCCTCGCGATCGCTCCTGGCCAATGAGAAACTTCCCCTTCCTGTCTATTGTATAGACAGGAAGGCGGAAGTGATGTCACGCTCGGTGCGCCGGTCTATGTGACCGGAGACGCCGAGCGGCGAACATGTTAAGGTTAGTGCACAACACTACACTGACACCAGTACAGTTAGGCACACAAAACACCCCCCTGTCACCCCCTGATCACCCCCCAGATCACCCCCTCCCCCCCCAGTCACAGTGTCACTAATTGCAGTGATCATTTATTTACTGATCACTGCATTTAGTGTCAGTGTGACTGTAATAACTGTCAGGGCAGTTAGTTTTAGGTCCTAGGTAGCCCCCTACCCCCCCCGAATAAAGGTTTAACCCCCTGATTGCCCCTAGTTAACCCTTTCACCCCTTTTGCCAGTGTCACTAAGCGATCGTTTTTTCTGATCGCTGCATTGTGTCGCTAGGTAACCATTTTTTTTTTATTTTAACCGCCATGTTTTATATAGGTTCTTAAATAGTTTTATAGGTCAGGTACCCCCATATTACAACCTAAATAAAGGTTTTAACCCCCTGATTGCCCCTAGAGTTAACCCTTTCACCAGTAATCACCGTATAACTGTCACTGGTGACGCTGGTTAGCCAGTTAGTTATTTCGTTATTTAGGTTCCCCGTCAGGTTTTTATATAGCGTCAGGTACCCCCATATATTACCTAATAAAGGTTTAACCCCCTGATTGCCCCTAGTTAACCCTTTCACCCCCTTTTGCCAGTGTCACTAAGCGATCGTTTTTCTGATCGCTGCATTAGTGTCGCTAGGTAACCAGTTTTTTTTTTAGGTTAACCGCCATGTTTATATAGGTTCATAAATAGGTTTATAGGTCAGGTACCCCCATATTACAACCTAAATAAAGGTTTTAACCCCCTGATTGCCCCTAGAGTTAACCCTTTCACCAGTGATCACCGTATAAAATGTCACTGGTGACGCTGGTTAGCCAGTTAGTTATTTCGTTATTTAGGTTCCCCGTCAGGTTTTTATATAGCGTCAGGTACCCCCATATATTACCTAATAAAGGTTTAACCCCCTGATTGCCCCTAGTTAACCCTTTCACCCCCTTTTGCCAGTGTCACTAAGCGATCGTTTTTCTGATCCCTGCATTAGTGTCGCTAGGTAACCAGTTTTTTTTTTGTATTACTGTTACGGGTGACGCTGGTTAGTTAGCTTGTTTTTTATACTGTCAGGGCACCCGCCATTTATTACCCAATAACGGTTTAACCCCCTGATCGCCCGGCGGGTGATATCAATTAGGTTTTAGGGTCAAATAAGGTCTGCGTCGCCCCAGGTTAGTGCCAGTACCGCAAACACCCACGCGCAAAGCATACACCTCCCTTAGTGGTATAGTATCTGAACAGATCAATATCTGATCTGATCAGATCTATACTAGCGTCCCAGCAGTTTAGGGTTCCAAAAAAACGCATTGTTAGCGGGATCAGCCCAGATACCTGCTAGCACCTGCGTTTTCCCCCTCCGCCCAGCCCAGCCCACCCAAGTGCAGTATCGATCGATCACTGTCACTTACAAAACACTAAGCACACATAACTGCAGTGTTCGCAGAGTCAGGCCTGATCCCTGCGATCGCTAACATTTTTTTTGTGGTAGCGTTTTGATTCAGTCGCTAACAGTCAGGAGCTTTTTTACCTGTGAATCTCAAAAAAATAAAAAAAACAAAAATAGTTGTCGTTTTATTGTTCTCTCTCTCTCTCTATTGTTGCTCTTTTTTTTACTCCATTCTATTCTGCAATGTTTTATTATGTTTTATCATGTTTTATCATGCTTGCTTTTCAGGTATGTAATTTTGTTTACTGTGTTTTAGTGTTAAGCATTTTTTTGTTTTCAGGTGCGCCATTCAGTTGCAGCGCGGATTTATTTATCTTGACAGCAACAGCGTTTGCTCCCACGATACATAAAGCCGCGACTCCAACGCTGTAGGAGGTGATTTCACCACCACAGTTAAAAAAAAGAGCATATGTGCCGAAGCATGGGGGCAGCAGGGGGGGCGGAGGAGCGATTGGCTCCTAATGCCACGTACATACGGTCGAAATTCCGACCGTGTGTACACGGCATAACTTTTGCGGGAGGATGCCCCCATGCATCGGCATATATAAATGGTGCATGTATGCCCATCATTAGAAGTGGGTGGATGAAGGGAGGTATTCTAATGGTGGGCATACCCACCAATCAATCTCTTTTTTTCGTTCAGCCAAGAGGCTGCATGAAAAAAAAAAAGATTACAATATATGTCCAGTATGTTGCTGGACTTTGAATGGTTATACCAGAATGATGCCTGCAGGTTTAGGTATCATCTTGGTATCATTCTTTTCAGCCAGTGATCGGCTTTCATGTAAAAGCAATTCTAGCGGGTAATTAGCCTCTAGACTGCTTTTACAAGCAGTGGGAGGGAATGTCCCCCCTCCCGGATATAAACCGCGCCATTGGGAAATTGGGAAAGCATTTTATCACACCAATCTTGGTGTGGTCAGATGCTTTGAGGGCAGAGGAAAGATCTAGGGTCTAATAGACCCCAATTTTTTCAAAAAAAGAGTACCTGTCACTGCCTATTGCTATCATAGGGGATATTTACATTCCCTGAGATAACAATAAAAATCATAACAAAGAAAAAAAATGGAAGGAACAGTTTAAAAATAGAATAAAAAAGCTAAATAACTAAAAAAAAAACTAAAAAAAAAAAAAAAAGCACCCCTGCCCCCCCTTCTCTTGCGCAAAGGCGTACACAAGCGTTGGTCTGGCGTCATATGTAAACAGCAATTGCAGCATGCATGTGAGGTATCACCGCGAAGGTCAGATCGAGGGCAGTAATTTTAGCAGTAGACCTCCTCCGTGAATCTAATGTGGTATCATGTAAAGGCTTTTAAAGGCTTTTAAAAATGTATGTAGTTTGTCGCCACTGCGTGTTTGTGCGCAATTTTAAAGCATGTCGTGTTTGGTATCCATGTACTCGGCCTAAGATCATATTTTTTTATTTCATCAAAAATTTGAGCAATATAGTGTGTTTTAGTGCATTAAAATAAAAAAAAGTGTATTTTTTCCACAAAAAATGCGTTTGAAAAATCGCTGCGCAAATACTGTGTGGAAAAAAAAAATGCAACACCCACCATTTTAATCTGTAGGGCCTTTGCTTTAACAATATATATAGTGTTTGGGGGTTCAACGTAATTTTCTTGCAAAAAAAAAATATGTTTTTTCATGTAAACAAAAAGTGTCAGAAAGGGCTTTGTCTTCAAGTGGTTAGAAGAGTGGGTGACGTGTGACATAGGCTTCTAAATGTTGTGCATAAAATGCCAGGACAGTTCAAACCCCCCCCAAATGACCCCATTTTGGAAAGTAGACACCCCAAGCTATTTGCTGAGAGCAATGTTGAGCCCATTAAATATTTTTTTTTTTTGTCCCAAGAGATTGAATAATGAAAAAAAAAAATATATATATTTTTTTTTACAAAAAGTTGTCACTAAATGATATATTGCTCAAACATGTCATGGGCATATGTGGAAATACACCCCAAAATACATTCTGTTGCTTCTCCTGAGTACGGGGATACCACATGTGTGGGACTTTTTGGGAGCCTAGCTGCATACGGAACCCCAAAAACCAAGCACCGCCTTCAGGCTTTCTAAGGGAGTAATTTTTTTTATTTCACTTCTCACTGCCAATCACAGTTTCGGAGGCCATGGAATGCCCAGATGGCATAAAACCCCCCAAAATGACCCCATTTTGGAAAGTAGACACCCCAAGCTATTTGCTGAGAGGTATTGTGAGTATTTTGCAGATGTCGCTTTTTGTCACAAAGTTTTGAAAATTGAAAAAAAGAAAAAAAAAAAATTTTTTTTCTTTACTTTCTTCATTTTCAAAAACAAATGAGAGCTGTAAAATACTCACCATGCCTCTCAACAAATAGCTTGGGGTGTCTACTTTCCAAAATGGGGTCATTTGGGGGGGTTTTGTGCTATTTTGGCATTTTATGGCCTTCGAAACTGTGATAGGTAGTGAGGAGTGAAATCAAAAATTTGCACCCTTAGAAATCCTGAAGGCGGTGCTTGGGTTTCGGGGCCCCGTACGCGGCTAGGCTCCCAAAAAGTCCCACACATGTGGTATCCCCATACTCAGGAGAAGCAGCAAAATGTATTTTGGGGTGCAATTCCACATATAACTATGGCATGTGTGAGCAATATATAATTTAGTGACAACTTTTTGAAGAAAAAAAAAATTATTTTTTATTTTTGTCTTTATTCAATCACTTGGGACTAAAAAAAAAAATATTCAATGGGCTCAACATGCCTCTCAGCAAATAGCTTGGGGTGTCTACTTTCCAAAATGGGGTCATTTGGGGGGGTTTTGTACTTCTCTGCCATTTTAGCACCTCAAGAAATGAAATAGGCAGTCATAAATTAAAAGCGGTGTAAATTCCAGAAAATGTACTCTAGTTTGTAGACGCTATAACTTTTGCGCAAACCAATAAATACGCTTATTGGCATTTTTTTTACTAAAGACATGTGGCTGAATACATTTTGGCCCAAATGTTTGACTAAAATTGAGTTTATTAGATTTTTTTTATAACAAAAAGTAGAAAATCTCTTTTTTTTTTCAAAATTTTCGCTCTTTTTTTTTTTTTTTTTTTTTTTTTTTTCCGTTTATATCGCAAAAAATAAAAAATCACAGAGGCAATCAAATACCATCAAAAGAAAGCTCTATTTGTGGGAAGAAAAGGACGCAAATTTCGTTTCGTTACAAAATTGCATGACCGCACAATTACCAGTTAAAGTAGTGCAGTGCGAAATTGAAAAAAGACCTCTGGTCCTTAAGCTGACAATTTGGTCCGGGGCTGAAGTGGTTAAGGGAGTGGAATTGGCACTATTCACATTGGCGGAGGACATTTGGTGTTTCAGCAGCAGTTTTTTACACTGACTTCATCATATTTTGTTGGACTTTATAGTATGTACTTTGTTGCATTATTGTCTTATTAATGAACATAGGTGTGTGTATTTATTTTTATTTTTTTCGAAACCATCCAAATGAATTTGAAGTGCAGAGTTTCAGCTTTAATTCAAGGGGTTGAACATCAATATCAAGTACAAATTTTAGGAACTGCAACCATTTTTATACACAGTCCCCGATTTTCAGGGGCTCAAATGTAATTGGACAAATGAATATAATCATAAATAAAATGTTCATTTTTAATATTTTGTTGAGAATCCTTTGGCAACCCATGGACATTACCAAAGACTTGGTTGCCTCCTTTATGATGCTTTGCCAGGCTCTAACTGTAGCTGTCTTCAGCTGCTCTTTGTGGGTTTTTCTGCCTTCAGCAAGTGAAATACACGCTCAATTGGGTTAAGATCAGGTGATTGACTCCATTGCAGAATATTCCACTTCTTTTCCTTCAAAAGCTCCTGGGTTGCCTTTGCAGTGTGTTTTGGATCATTGTCCACCTGTACTGTGAAGCGTCATCCAATCAACTTTGCTGCATTTGGCTGAATCTGGGCTGACAGTATATCTCTAAACACTGCAGAATTCATCCAGCTACTTCTGTCTTCTGTCACATCATCAATAAACACCAATGACCCAGTGCCACTGGAAGCCATGCAATCCCATGCCATCACACTGCCTCCACCATGTTTTGCAGATGATATTGTGTGCTTTGGATCATGAGCTGTTCCAAGCCTTCGCCACACTTTTTTCTTCCCATCATTCTGGTACAGATTAATCTTAGTTTCACCAGTCCAAAGAATGCTTTTCCAGAACGGGTCTGGCATTTTTAGATGTTTTTTTGGCAAAGTCTAATGTGGCTTTTCTATACTTCAGGCTTATGAATGGTTTGCACCTTGTGGTGAACCCTCTGTATTTGCTCTCGTAAAGTATTCTCTTGATTGTAGACTTTGACAATTATACGCCCACCTCCTGGAGAGTGTCCTTCACTTGTCTGGATGTTGTGAATGGGTTTTTCTTTACCATAAAGAGGATCCTGCAATCATCCACCACTGTTGTCTTCCATGGACGTCCAGGCCTTTTTATGTTGCTGATTTCACCAGTGCATTCTTCTTTACTCAGAATGTACCAAACTGTTGATTTGGCCACTCCTAATGTTGCTGCTATCTCTCTGATGGATTTGTTTTTCTTTTTTGAAGCCTTACAATGGCCTGATTAACTTGCATGGAGAGCTCCTTTGAACGCATGATGTAGGTTCACAGCAATAGACCTCCAGACCTTTTACCTGCCTAATTGATGAAGATATAACAAAGGAGTAGCCCATAGCTGGCCATGAAACAGCTTTCGATTAAATTGTCCAATTACTTTTGGTCCCTTGAAAAAGGGTAGATGGCTATTCTTAAGAGCTGTAATTTCTAAACCCTTCCTCTGATTTGGATGTACATACCCTCAAACTAAACCTGAGAGTGTGTACTTTCAGCCCATATTAATTTTATAACTATAGCTTGAATATGTAAATACCTGAAAAAATATTTAAAATTGCGCCTGTGTCCAAATATATATATGGACCCAACTGTATGTTTCACTTATTTCATTTACATTTATTTTCTATATATGTGCATAGATTTCAGCTTCAACCCCCCCCCCCCCCCCCCCCCCAAAATCAATTGTAAAATATTTCTACTTCAGGGTACTGAAGTTCCATTTCAGTTCTCTGGTCTTAAATTCACAAATGAAACATGACATTTAATTAAAGTTTTAGGATAAAGTTACAGCATAGGTAATGAAAAATATATTCTTTTGATTAACAATTAAAACCTATACTAGATTTTGCAAGAACCCAGGTTTTACTGACATGATTTAAGACTAAAGCTTGTAAAGGTTTGAAACAATATAATGTTCACGGTGCAATGACTCACGCAACACAAAACAGAAAACATACTCTTTGTTTTTCTCATTGACGCTGGCTCCTTTCCGAAGCAACAACTCTGTTATCTGCTTCCGTTTGGGATGTAACGAAGCCACCGAGCAGTGCTGAAAAATGTATCAAATGTGAGTTATGCAAAAATAAAAATATATCTATATAGATATCATCTATATTTGTTATATATACCATATCATCTATATTTGTTATATATACCTAGGGCAGTCTTTCTACAAAGTACACAGATGGAATCCTTCAGTCATTTATCAAAAGTCTGGATCAGATAAACAACATATTGAGCAAAAACGCAAGAGTGATCAATAGTAAATTATGCCCCTCTGAAAACTATTTTGATTTTAGAACTGCAGTGCCAAGGATGAGCAATGCCTGTGTCTGTGAGCAAGAAGACAGGGAATAAATTGTTTTCTTGGTACACTAGGCTCAACCCAAACACTGCCTCTAGAAACTCAAACTTTCTCTTATGTAATGAAAAGAACAAATCATATGAGGAAATAGAATGCTAAAAGGTGTTTTTCATTTAAGAAGACAAAGATCTTTCAAATGATTGCCATTCAGCACATTCATATATGTGAAGTAATAAAACATTTATGGATTAGGCAAAAAGGATTTACAGAAACAGTGCATAATGAAAAGCAAAACATTCGATAAACGGCTTTAGGTGTTCAACTGTGGACAACTCTACAGATAATCAAATATCAACAGCACAACTAACTATATTTTCCAGTTAAAAATAATGTCTTCAAACAGGCATGCATAAAGAAATACTTTTTGGCAAAGCCGTATTATATGCCATATAATTACCGTATATACTCGAGTATAAGCCGAGTTTTTCAGCACATTTTTTTTGTGCTGAAAGTGCCCCCCTCGGCTTATACTGGAGTCAAGCACTTTTCTGCAGCAGAGAATGACAATTTTCCGACCCAACTTTGGGGCCCAGTATATCGGGGCCTCTTGGTGCTAGAAACCCCAAATTTGGTGTGCAAACCCAGTGGAACCAACACTACAACATATCCAGATGGGGTTCCTAGCACTAAGTGGCCCCACATACGGGGCCCCCAAAGTAGGTTCGGAAAATGTCATGCTCTGCTGCAGAAAAGTGCTTGACATTTTCTGTATTTCGGGGCCACTTAGTAATAGGAACCCCATCTTGGATATGTTGTAGAGCTAGTTCGACTGAGTTTGCATACCAAATTTGGGGTTCCTAGCACCAAGTGGCCCCAAGATACGGGGGGCCCAAAGTCGGTCAACTGTGTCCATCTGCAACAATGTTATTTCGGGTCCGTTTGGGTTCAGAGACCCCAAATTTTGGCTGCAGATAGGGGGCATCTAGGAACCCTTAACTACCAAGTTTGAAGTTTGGGGAGCTATGGCTGCAAATGGGCACAGTGAGGCATGCAAATGGGCACATTGAGGCTGCAAATGGGCATTGTTGACCCTCTTTTCCACTTACAGTAGCTGCGCATTTCTCACCCTAGGTTTATACTGGAGTCAATAAGTTTTTCAATTTTTTGTGGTAAAATTAGGTGCCTCGGCTTATATTTAGGTCGGCCTATACTTAAGTATATACGGTAGTGGCAGAACATAAGCAATGAAAGTATTTAAACAAATATAAGTGGAAAAACTATTTTTTTTTATGCAGTGGTAGGCTTAGTTTCAGGAGCCTTCATGAACCTATGGAAAGGAACACCTGTGTTTCCAGTGTGGGCAACGACTGTCACATGGGTGTACACTGAAGTACGCCTGTGTGAACGAGGCCTTGTATGAAAGTAATTGCATGGATTTATGTATTCATATCCATAAACGGATACATAAAAAAAAAAAAAATGCCTGCATTATTAATAATATCAACAATAAAAATAAAAATAAACTGCCTGGGATACCAGGCAGCCAGGGACCATAGATATCTAAGGCTTTCAACAGACGGAGAGGGTAGTTGGTGGGAACCCCCACCCCCTCTCTGCCGGATAACTTAGCGGTACGCGCATATACCCTCTTCCCCTCTCCTCCTACTTCCTCTCCTCCCTCCCTCTCCCCTCCCCTTCATTCCTGCCCTGTCAACTCATCCTTTCTCTATCCCCTCTGTCTAGAATCTATCCAATCTTTTTTTTTTTTTTTTTTTGTGTTATCTTCTTCTGCATGCCTTTTTGCCTTTCCCGGTTATACTGGGCGAAGCAACAAGCGAGTGGAAAAGGGAGCGGAATTAACAATATGAGCCAGAAAGATAGCTGAAGCACACACCCAGAGTACGTGGATATTAGTGACAAGCTCACCTCTGGCCGACAAGGTGTTCTCATATATTTGCGATATATCAGAGGTGGGTGGGCTTACAGGCAGACCCTGTCAGGTTTTTACCGCAGTATGTTTCTTATGTTACGGGTCTTTTGCACTTTCAGAAAAGTTGTACACATCTCTAATAGTATGGCCATGGGCCAATTGAAGTGTTGATACTTTGTAATGTATGTTTTACTTACGATCATACAATGTATGCTGTTAAATTTACTTAATAAAAACGTTTTTGGAAAAAAAAAAAACATTTTATTCAGACAAGCCACATTTTTCTGTATCTGCTTCCACGTTGGAGCTGTGTGCAGGCAGCCTATAGAAGTGGATGCAGGTGCAGCAGCTGCATGGATACAGCTGCATCACAAAATTTGACAAGTGTACTGATCCGAACAGAGACCGCGTGCATTTGGATCCATGCACCCAATCCTGCATGCATGTCAAACTTTGACATTCGGCTGTGGCTGTGCCTGTGCTGCCGCTGCATGTGCATCCATTTCAATAGACTGCCTGTGTACAGCTCCAAAGCGGATGCAGAAAAAAGCAGGTCAGCACGCAAAACAGAAGCCAATGCCTGTGTGTATGAGCTCTTAATATTAATACCTGCACATACAGTGAACACTCTGGAATGGCTGCTAACATGGTACACAACGAATTGCTGTCAGCTGAACCTTTTATGCATTTCAAATTGTATTGTGCGAGTACAATGCACAAACATCGTAATTCCATATTGAAAGAGATTTTAAATAATAATTACTATGAGCAATGACATGATTATTAGATTGTGATCTTTCACCTCAGTTTTGGAATACGTTACTAAATCTCTAGTTGGTGTAATTTAAATTAATATGACCAGATTCTTCTAAATTACTCAGTACTCTATATTCATGCTTCGCGCATTTGCTTTCCCAGACAAATTCAGGGCTCAAATACACAAGAAATGTTTTTTATCTGAATTTCACTGCCAACATATAGCAAGTAAACAGACAAAGAAAGACAACAAAGATTCAGGATAAACATATTTGCATAATTCTCTGTAATGCTCAATGTCCATTCACTTGAAGCTCACAGGAACAAAGCTGAGAATGGATGGAACTACCTTGGTCTGGACAACACTATTTATTACATTGGTGTTTTTCATGCAATAAACGAAAATAGACTTAGAGGGGCTAGAGAGCTGTGTTTGCCATAATCCATCCTGTCTGTACTGAGCTGGTAGTTTGCATTATCATTTGTAAACTAGATTTGAACACTGTCTGTCCTAAGAAACATTTTTTTAATGAATTTTTTGGTATCCTGTACCATGTCCTGTATATGAGAACATGTAACAAACACATAATGGGGTTTTATCAAATTTCACTGCAAAAGTGGAAATGTTTACTTTTTAAAAGGCCACATATAAAATATATGTATATACAGTATCTCACAAAAGTGAGTACACCCCTCACATTTTTGTAAATATTTTATTATACCTTTTCATGTGACAACACTGAAGAAATTACACTTTGCTACAATGTAAAGTAGTGAGTATACAGCTTGTATAACAGTGTAAATTTGCTGTCCGCTCAAAATAACTCAACACACAGCCATTAACCACTTCAATACTGCCTTATAGTCATATGACGCCCACAAGGTGGATCTCCCATCCTGGGTGGGCGTCATATGACGTCCTCGCATTCCCAGCCGCCTGGGGGGCCCGCGGCATCGCTCGGGACCCGGTGCGAGTGCCTGGCGGCCGCGATGTCCGCCGGGCACCCGCGATTGCCCGTTAAAACAACGGGACCGTGGAGCTATGTGTGTAAACACACAGCTCCACGTCCTGTCAGCGGAGAGGAGACCGATCATGTGATCCCAGTACGGAGGAACACATGATCGGTCTCCTCCCCTTGAGTCCCCTCCCCCCACAGTTAGAATCACTCCTATAGGGAACACATTAACCCCTGCAGCGCCCCCTAGTGTTAACCCCTTCCCTGCCAGTCACATTTACACAGTAATCATTGCAATTTTATAGCAACGATCGCTGTGTAAATATGAATGGTTCCAAAAATGTGTCAAAAGTGTCCGAAGTGTTGCAAAAAAATTGCAGATCGCTGCCATTACTAGTAAAAAAAAAATTCAATAAATCTATCCCCTATTTTGTAGATGCTATAACTTGTGCGCAAACCGATCAATATACGCTTATTGCGATTTTTTTTTACCAAAAATATGTAGAAGAATACGTATCGGCCTAAACTGAGGAAAAAAATCGTTTTTTTAAAAAAAAAAAAATGGGATATTTATTATAGCAAAAAGTAAAAAATATTGTGTTTTTTTCAAAATTGTCGCTCTTCTTTTGTTTATAGCGCAAAAAATAAAAACCGTAGAGGTGATCAAATACCACCAAAAGAAAGCTCTATTTGTGGGGAAAAAAAGGACGTCAATTTTGTTTGGGTGTAACGTCGCATGACCGCGCAATTGTTAGTTAAAGCGACGCAGTGCCGAATCGCAAAAAGTGCTCTGGTAAGGAAGGGTGTTTAAAGGCCCTGTATTGAAGTGGTTAATGTCTAAACCGCTGACAACAGTGAGTACAAAAAATGTGAGGGGTGTACTCACTTTTGTGAGATACTGTAACTAATGGGATATATTTGTTGCTGGTCATATATCTAAATTTTCGCTTTATTAAGATGAGTAAGGCAGGCCATAGATGGTGTGAATTTCTTTCCTGCAAATTTGAGAAAATTTCTCCATCAACACCGACAGTGTTGACAAGGGAATCCCTCCTGTCGAGCCATTGTCCCCTCACAGTGGGCGGGGGAAGCCATCCCTGCCGGGAGAAGACAGGGATTATTGCTAGCGGCTATAGCAGCCGGTAGCAATAATCGCAAGTGAATCCGGCAGGCTGGTTGTCCCAAGTGGATAGACCAATTAACTTGGTACATTCAGCCTGCCCACACATGGTTCGAATCTCAGCTGGTTCCTGCTGAACTGACCAAAATTCCAACGGTCTATGGCTGGCCTTATATTTGGGTTTCCCCTGCATATTATAAATGTTAACCACACACACACACACACACACACACACACACACACACACACACACACACACACACACACACACACACACACACACACACACACACACACACACACACCTATTCTGCTAGAAAAATTACTGAATAATATACTGAAAATATAACCTAGTAAATTTGCCAACATGTCCAGGAGAAAGCTATACAGATTTAAGTACAATGATTTTCATGTAGCAGAACGTTGGAAAAATTATTAAAGAAAAGGAACCAAGCCTTTTGTTATTACCAATGCTGTCTCATGAGACTGCGGTTGCTTAAAATTAATGATCTCCAAAGCTAGTGTTTTTTTCACTTTCGTCAGGTCTGCCTCTCGGGCGGCTTGCAGCAACGAATGCCCTTTGAATTCATCTGAAATTCAAAGATAATGATATGATCTATTAAAGAACTTGGAGTGTAATTTTACAAATAGAGATACAATTAAAGTGAAAGACAACAATATTGTTAATACACAACATTTTCTTCACCTTTTCTCAAGTTGTGGAAGAAACATAACAATGACCACTATCGCAGGTCCCAGGAGCCTGAGGGCCCATTCAGAAAGCGCAGCATGACTTGCGCATGAGCGGTGGGGAGCTGGCTGTGGAGCTGCAGGAAGTCACAGCCGGGATTCCCCAAGCATGATGGCAGCACCATGGACCTGAAGACCGGCAAAGAAGCTGCCCGGGTGATAAAAGCGATGGATCCCTGGACTGTGCGATTCCTAGTGTGCGTTTATTAAAACGTCAACAGTATTTGTAGCTGCTGACTTTAATTTTTTATTAAGAAAAGACTGTAGTTCCTGAAGCTGGTTAAAATTTCTAGAAATATTTCCATGTGTACAGCCAGTGTAAGAAATGAGCAAATAACATTTGGTAGCAGACACTCCCCTCTAAATTAGGGGGGGCACACTAAAGCAGCCAAACTGCCTTAATGCACATATATCTAGATGTAAATAAAATGCAGTTATACTGTATGTAAAGACAAAACGTTTTTTCTTTTGGATAGGAGTGGGTGGGGAACCCCAGGCAGGTTTTTAACCCTGTTGTGTCCCCACTGGATAGATTCAATCTCTTTATTTGTACTGATGATCATTCTCAGAGGACAGAAACTGGGGTTTCCTATGCATTAAGGTGAAAAAACACCGGGCAGTGACCGGCTCCCCCAGCCCTGTTTTACTTACCTGAGCCCCGTATTTTCCTTGGCGAGGACACGCTGTCCCTCTCTCGCTTGGATAGATTGATAGCAGAGCAGCCATTGGCTCCCGCTGCTGTCAATCAAATCTAATGACGTGGGCACGGGGGGACTTGGGAGCTCGCCCGCAAGGTAAACCCCCCCCCCCGGGGAGAGCGCTTCTCCTAGGGGTTATCTGATGGGGGAGGAGCCGCAGGGGGACACCAGAAATGGACGATCTGGCCACTTTTGCTTTTTCCCCCCATCAGCTCATACCTCTCACAGTTATTACTTTTTGTATTACAGGCCCCTCCCTTTCAGATTGTCAACTCTCATAAGCAGGGCCCTCCTCTTGTTTTGAATTGTACTGTAACTGTACTATCTCCCTTCATTTTGTAAAGCCCTAAATAAACCCTGTATAATTATTATTATAAATTAACATCATTTTTTTTTACATCTGTAGTTATAATTGGTTAAAGAATGATTTGCATACATGACATTCTGCCCCAAACCATATATACTACTCCCAAGTTATTTATCCTATATTTAATCCAAGGCTATAATTTCTCAAAATGTTTTCCTGTCCTCGTACAAACAAAACCTAATATACAAATATGATTTTATGAACTTCTGGTCACGGTTATACTTACAAGTTAATCTCTCCTTTAACTCTGGCGTAGGAGCCATATCCACAGCACTTTTCCCGTGGCAGTTGACAAGTGTTGGGTCAGCTCCATGGCTCAGCAGCAAGGAACATACTTCAACACGATTTTTTGATGCAGCCTCATGTAGTGGTGTAAATTGCCAAAGATCCATAGCATTAACACAAGCGCCATGCTGAAAACAAGTAAAAATATGTGAGAATACATAAAATTCTGCTTGTAGGAGAGCTTGCATTACAGTTAGCTTAATTATTTAACAAACAACTGTACTTGGAAAAATAAAGATACAACAAATTCAAACAATAAGTTGGTCAGAAACACACTTTTAAAACCGTATTTATCGGCGTATAACATACAACAACTTTTTTTACCCTGAAAATAGAGGGAAAACCGTGCCTGCATGTTATACGCCGATATCGGTTTTTCTACCAACAGCGGGCCGGGATTGGGCAGTACGTCCCTAGTGCCACCCATTGGGAGGGTGTCAGGCTGGCCGCCTGCCTCTCCTGGCCATGGGACGCAGCAAACAAAATTTTAAAGTTCTGAAAATATTACTGCAAGGCCTTTGTCATATACCGCTCCTCTTGTGCAACTCTCAATGTAAATCTAAGCCTCTGAATCCCTCAATTAACTGCTCTCCTCCTCCCGCCTCCTCATGTGTAGCTTTTGATTGGAGGAGAGTGGTCACGTGATCGTCAATGAAAGAGAGGAGAGCAGTCACATGACTGGGTCCAGCCTTAATGGAGGTATTAAGAAGCTTTGATTTACAATGAGAGTGACACAGGAGGAGCGGTGTATGAGAAGGGGCTGACAGTGTGAAGTTTTCTCAACTTTAGAGTATGCTGCCAGCGCTGTCCCTGTCCCAGCGCTGGGAGTGCAGGGGGGGGGGGTCTTTATAACGAAAGGGGGCTGTGTGTTGTGCAGGGGTCTATGTATTATGCAGGGGGTCCGTGTACTATGCAGGGGGGCTGTGTAACGTTTTTTTTCCTGAAACTTCCCTCTTAAAGTTAAGGTGCGTGTTATACGTTGATAAATACAGTAATTAACCAAAGACATGAATCTGGCAACAGTGAAATCAGTTTACAGGCAGTATGTTAAAATGCTTATAAATATTTTTACCTTGAGGAGCAGCTCAGTTACTTCGAAGTGTCCATAGGAGCAGGCGTTATGTAGAGGCACCAGACCACTAGATGCAAACAAAAAAATAAAGCGTTTCTTCATATATTGTCTAATATATGTTAATAAAGTGCATTTGCATTGTATTGCATGCATACAATAATATAAAGGAGGAAGGAAGCGTTTATCAATTTTGTCGCACAGTAAGACCTTGCTTAACAAAAGCTGCAAGACTGTATGACAGACTCACTACAAGGTTACAACTTGATTAATAAATTCCTCCCAGAATTATATTACAACACAATGACACCGGACCCTGACTACTTCCTAACTGTGCGCCTGTTTATGGGACACATTGGTCTCATTTTCAGTTATAAATCTGCTGTAGACCTTTGCAAACCTATCTTAGTTGGCTGTCTGGGATTACAGGTTGCAAGGGTCACAAATACACAAGAAAGCTGTTACATAGACTTTGGTAAAGACGCAGCATGATTGCATCTTATTGTACTGTATGTATCAAATTGCTGGATAAATGCCCCTTTTTGTTATTGTATTAGAATATAGTCCTAAAATGTAATCAATCTCAAAAATAAAAATTGGATTTTATTAGGTGAGATTTAACACAGCCATAATGATTGTTTTCAGTGAAATAAATGTGACATCCCCTGGTTTTTCAATGGTTTTTGTGTCCCGCCACTGCCATGTTTACAGTGGGAAGCCAGCTGTGACTCCTTGTGGCTTCACAGCCAGCTCTCCACTGCATATGTGCGAGTTGCGTTGAGCTTTGTTAATGAACCCGCCGCCGCCTTCCAGGACCTGTGACGTGTCCCAAGAAGTTATGAACAGGGGGGGGGGGGGGGGTGTTTAGGAGGTCCCTATGTTGAGGGCATGTGGTTCAGAAAAAAAAAGTATTAAGCTATCCACCCTCTTTTAAAACCTTATGTTCTCGGAACTATCCTGCACTGTATAAAGCCCAACGGCAGACATGGCTAGATGGCAACTACACCCTCTGTTGTGGGTTGGCAGACTACATTCTGTAAAAATCTATGTCCTCCCAGGATTTTTATACTTTTTTCGAACAATACCAGTGGCATTGGTTAGATCTGATTGAAATGTATTTCAAAGGAAAACTTCTTCAATTTATTTGGGGAGACAAGATGCCTAGAGTGAATAAACCCATACTGTTTACCCCAAAGCTGAAGGGGGGCTTGAGAGTTCTGGATTTGCTAAAATATTTCTATGATACACAGTTAGATCAACTCACTAAATTCCATTCTCAGCAGCCTCATCCATTGTGAATATTTTGGTCAATAAAGGCCAATTTCCCATGCTATGTGGTTGCCAACGAAAGACCGGCCTCTTATCTGGTGCCCATTTCATTTGTTGTCATTAAGAGCCCTTTAACATTGCAGTCGCAGCCGCGTTATCAGTAAAGTGCCGCTAGTTTTAGCTGCGCTTAACCGTCGTTTTAGCAGCACTATTTGGCCGCTAGTGGGTCACTTTTAACCCCCGCTAGCGGCCGAGAAAAGGGTTAATAGCAGCCGTGTAGCGGCGCTTTAGCAGTGGTGCCCATTCATTTCAATGGGCAGGAGCGGTGGAGGAGCAGTGTATACACCGCCCCAAAGACACTGCTTGCAGGACATTTTTTAACGTCCTGCTAGCGCAGCACACAGTGTGAAAGCACTTGGGCTTTCACACTGGGACTGCAGATAAGGCATTTTTCAGGCGCTTTACAGGTGCTATTTTTAGCGCTAAAGTGCCTTAAAAATGCCTCCAGTGTGAAAGGGGTCTTAGTATATGGGACAGAATGTCTAAGCCTTAGAATTTCAAATCGCCCCATAGTCCATTAGCTCCCTTGTTGCAAAACAAGGACCTCACCCCTTTGGCATTCAATTGTGGTCCAACAAGGGCTCCCTGCACATCGCAGACCTAGACGAGCACAAGGGAATGCTGTCCAAACAAACCTTATTAGAAAAACACCAAATGCCGGACTCTGAACAATTTTGATACACTCAAAGAACACATTACATGCATACTTTATCTCACAAATGTGATCTTGTAACTATGTTACCTATGGAACATTTATGTCACAGGTATGATAAAATCCATGGTCATATATCTGAAATATATACCACTTTACCACATACATCAGGCAAACAGTTATATGGTCAAATGGGAAAAGGATGTCCAAGAAGGCCTTGAACTTGAAGACTGGCACTCAATAGCACTCAAGGTCACTCATCAAAACTGAGATGGTATATGGTTCCGGCCAGACTGGCTACTTATTTCCTGGGAGCCTCGTCTAAATGTTTCAGGGGATATGGTCAGGAAGTGACGGCCTATCATATATGATGGCAATATCCGCAAGTAAGGAGATTTTGGATTCAAATTTATAATTACATTTTTTCGCTTACTAAAATTAATCTGACCAAGTCCCAAAGCATGCATTGCTGGGATGCAGGTGGAGGGGGCCTCGAAAAACCAGACACGACTTTTTACTTTCAGATTTGTCCCCGCCAAATTACTATAGCCAGAAATTGGAGGTCGGCTACCATACCATTTGACCAACTTAAAACACAAACTTTCCTAGCTTATGCTAAATGAATAGTTAACAGCAATTCTGCAGGATAAATTGAAGGTGTTTGAAAAGGTATGGGGCCCGTGGATTTGATACTTGACTAATTATCCCCGAACCATACCCGACTAGGGTCTCGTCTGAATGGGATGGACCAGAGTGTGGAGTCTTTTCCCTTCCCCTTTTCTCTTGTCCTCCTTTTTCCTACTTTTCTTTTCTTCTCCTTGCTTATGTGATTAAGTTTCTGTGGTTGTGGGGGTGTGCACCTCAGGATATAGTCTGAACCACATCCAATCACATTGCTATCATACAATAGAATGACATGCTGGGACATTTATGTTATATGACCTCTCTACAAACTACCAAATTGGATTGTGGTTCATTGAGAATTTATTATGTAGCTTGCAGTTCTATATCTGAGCTATGTGCTGAGGACAGCTATCTTAGAGGGAATGGTCCCTTGCCAATGGGAGGAATGTTGTTAGGTCTTTCGCTCAGTATTAGTGCAGTTACACTGTGTAACATTTTGGTTCATCTTCTATGCAATTTAAATTGTGGATATTGCGTATTGTTTAAAATTAATATTGGAATTTACTTTATTTGTGAAAACCTTTAATAAAAAAATATTGAAACAGAAAAAAAAAAAAAATCAGCGGGTATCCCATTGACAGCTGATGAGTCATCAGTTGTTAAGGACACGGCAGCCCTGATTCTTAAAAATCTGCTATTGACAGGAGACGAATGGAGGAGCAGGAGGAGGGAAATAGGAAGAAACTTGCTTTATTTGCACTGATGTGAACACAGGACTGCAATTTCAATATGGTCCCATTAAAGTCTATGGAGCTTAAATCCACACCGCGCCACACTAAACTCGCATAGGACCTTTTTTTTTTTTTTTTTAACCGGTTTAGATTAGCACTGGATATATTTTAACAGCCTTCATTGAAAACAATGCTTTTTTTTAGATCACATGCAAATCTATGCTTTTTGAATTGCATCCGATTTGCATAGAATCCGCTTCAGTGTGAACCGAGACTAAGGTTGGGTTCACACTATTGCCGCATGCGGCTCACAGCAGGGGTCCGGTGCGCCTCCGTTCACTGTTTTAGCCCAAATTTTTGGGCTGAATTCGGACCCGAAACAGACCAAAAGACGCACAGGACCCCTGTGCAAATTCACACAGGAGCCACAGCGGAGATATGTGAACCGGCTCCATAGAGAGCTGGTCACAATCTCCTACCAGGCGAATTGGATGCTAGTAAACTGCATCCAATTCGCAATAGTGTGAACCCAGCCTCAAGCTCTGTTTTGGCAGTGTCCAGTCAACTGAGGGCAGTTGCAATACCTAATGGTTTAATAATTAAAGGAGACTGTGTCCTGCAATGTATGAGAAACAAATTGTGGTTCTCTCCGTAAAAAAATAAAAAAGAGATAATTCACATTTACTTACCCTTTGTCTTTTGCATGAACGTCAGCACCATGCTGAAGGAGGAGTTGTACAATCCTGACTCTGTTGTATCCCGCTGCTAAATGTAAAGGTGTAGACTGGTAAAAAAAATAAAAAATAAAAAAATGCTTAATGTTCCTGCATACACTACCCAAAATGTGTTCATCTTACATACTGTAAATATATCACAAAGGAAATTTCTTTGCCCATACTTCAGACAGAAGAATATACATTTAACAGTTTTTTATACTGTGCTATGTAATAGTTGTATATCCAAAAACACATTTCTTTATTGGAGTGCATTCATTTTTTTTAAATAAAATGAAAAAAATTGCATTTTTGCACTCACCGTAAAATTCTTTACTCTGAGTTGAGAAACACAGTCAGATTCATTAGACATGTAGGTGGCACCATAAACTCACACATTGATGTGACTGTGTCTCTCAATGAACGCTTAAAGTGTATTTCCACTTTTGCAGACAAATTGGGATGACACCCATTTTACATTTGTTATATTTTCTCTCATTCACATAGCACAACTTAAATAACATGGCAAAAAAAAATAGATCCCATAGCTTGTTAAATAGATTTGAACACTGCCTGTTCTAACAAAAGGGTAAAGTCCAGGCTATTACTAGCTAAGCTTAAACCTGCTACTACCCCCCTTGTAAATCCTATTCTTCCTATACTTACCCATTCTCTGGGCACTCTAGTCTGGTCAAGTGATCTCCCCAGTGGCCAGCTTCAGGGGAGAGAGGAGACGGCAACGACAACGGCTGCAATGCCTGGGCAGTGATGTCACCCATAGGCCTACTTTGGGGCCCCTATGAGCTGAAACGTGTAGGTCTTTTGACCAGACTGTTACATTGCCATAAATAAATAATTAATAGTAAAGTTTATGTGTTGATGGCTCTCTTTTTCCTGATTGCTATGTACAGCGATCCTACAGTGGCTTTGAGCCATGGCACCTGTCTTCTCTCCTCAAATATTTATTTGGGTCTTGAAGGTATTAGCCCTGCTTTTCTCTTAACGTGCTTGCTGTCTGGCCGCTTAGCTGACCCTGTGCTTTTTTTCGGTTTTAAATTACTGACCAGCAAAAAGTGCTTCTGTATGTGACCTGCACATTTTTGGATGTATGCACTTCATATTTTTGTTAATTTAGAAATTTGTAGATTAGACGTTAGAGGGAGCTCTGTTTTTTAAAACTATTGACATAAGACCCCTTTCACACCGAGTCGCCCCGGGCGTCAGCGGTAAAGCGGCGCTATTTTTAGCACCACTTTACCATCGCTATTCGGTCGCTAGCGGGGTGGTTATAACCCCCGCTAGTGGCCAAAAAGGGGTTAAATCTGCCTGCAAAACGCTGCTGCACTGCCCCATTATTTTCAAAGGGTAGGAGCGGTGTATTCACCGCTCCTCCACCACTGCAAAGAAGCTGTAGGCAGGACTTTTTGTGACTCCTTCACACTGGGTTTGCAGCCAAAGCTTTTTTAAGGTGCTTTACAGGTGCTATTTTAAGCGCATGAAAAACGCCTCAATGTGAAAGGGGTCTAAGATATCACACACATAAGAGTGCATTGTTGTAAAACCAGTAAAAAACAATCATTGGGTAACAAACATGAAACAGAGCCTGTATGTGTAGAGAACAAAAACAGCTACCCAGGTGTACATACTGTATAATATTACAATTGATATAAAAATTTGAAAATCCTAAACAAAAAAAAAAAACAAAAAACATATGACCATTTTATGGATAAAAAAAAATAAAAAATAAAAATAAAAATAAAAAAAACAACATTGAAAAGGACTACATTCCCACTTAAGGACAAATATACCTAAAAAATTGAGGTATACAAAGCACAAATAACACTGGCATGTAACATGATTCAATTTAAAGTTGTTCTAAAGGCAGAAGTTTTTTTTTTTTATCTTAATACATTCTATACATTAAGATAAAAAGGCCTCTGTATACAGCAGCCTCCCTCAGCCCCCCTAATACTTACATGAGCTCCATCTCGATCCTGCGATGTTGCACGAGAGACTCGGCTGCCTGGGACTCTCCCTCCTCATTGGTTAAAACAGCAGCGAAGCGCCAATGACTCCAGCTGCTATGAAAAACAGTGAGCCAATGAGGAGTGAGAGCGGGGTCGGGGCCACGGCTCCGTGTCTGAATGATGTCAGCTGCTTGCTGTAGTGGCACTAAACAGGCGGGAGGGGCTAGGAGCGCCGAATAGGGACTCGAGAAGAGGAGGATTTGGGCTGCTCTGTGCTTTAGTGTCACTTTAATAGCTGTCAAGTTATAGGATAAGTTCACTTTCTGGAATATGTTACATGTTCCACCCATATTTAGGATGCAACATGTTCCAGCAGCTTCAGCCTCCCCCCTCCCCCTTCCAGTGACCGCAAGCAGGCATCTTCTCTGGGCGCCACTGTCACTGTTGGGTAATAACATGGTGATGCAGGGCTCCATCTGCCCAGCTGCGTTATTCATTCACATAGCTCTGTTAATGGGAGAACTACAACTACCGACAGCCTTTGCGGCTGTCGGCTTGTAGTTCTCAGTGAACTCCTATCGTGCTGTTGAGCGCTCTGGTAGTTCATGGTCTATTCCTGTCAGTGTTTTTCTGCTTGCCTGTATGAGGTACGAGTAGACAGATACACTGACAAGTCAACAGGAGTTTTGCATGGCACCCAGAATCGCAGTGTGAATGCTTTACAGCAGGGGTCTCAAAATGGTGGCCCTCCAGCTGTTGCGAAACTACAAGTCCCTTATCCTTAAAAGCTTAACACTATACCAAAGAACAAAAATACAATAATTTACAGCTTGCCAGTCCTTAGCTGTAATGGCTACATTTGTTTTTGTCTTCAGGCTAAGAACATTTTCAGCAAGTTCAGGAAATACCTTATGATCTTATGAGCTGGACAAAAAGGAAAATGATATTTTCTTATATAAAACTACTAATCCCATCATCCACAATGTAAGACTGTTACCTCGAGTGTCTTGCCAGCATTCAGCCGTTCTGCTGGGGATTTGATACCCACATGCTGCAACGTATACATGGCCCATTACCACCTCCAACATATGCCAGTCTGCATTTATAGCACTCCAGTTTCCTTCAACACTCCTTCCTGCTATTTTAATGGTGGTTTCCTAGACAGACCGTTTGCAGCCTTGGGTGGCACCAGAAGCCTCTTGGTTTGGCCGCTTGGGTCCCGCCTGCTACTCAGGGTGTCATTGGGAAGCACATGTGCATCCTCGCTTTGCTGCTAAAGTACATGTTTCAATACAAAGCGGTTTGAATACCCCTGGGCTTAAACAGGAGCATCCCTGAAAAAGAGCATATGACTTTGCGTTGGATGGCTCTGTAATCTGTACCCAATATCAAGGTCATGTTCACATTACCGTCACTGTGTTGAACTTTCCTGTATCAGCCGCTCAGAAGTTTTTAACCCATTTACTTATTTAATGAAATATTTTTGTCATTGTAATAAAGTTTTTACTATTTTTTATATATATCCACATTTTTTGAGACCATATGTCTGTGCTGCCAATAATAGTCCCTTATTTTCCTTTTTGGAGGGTATTTGTTCTTCTCTTCACTATTGGGAAGAAGGTACTCCCCACCATGGTTTATATTCTTGTTAGACAGAAAAAGACAGCACCCCATGCAAAATCTCAGAGATTTATTGAATCAATTCAAAACAAAACAATTCAACCAGCTGACAGTTGAATAGACCGGGTGGGAATACATCACTAGTTGGTGGGTAGCCGGTGGCTGTCGGCTCCCTAACAACCAGCCTCAGCGGGACGCTGTCAAATTTATCAGTGGTAGTATTACTGCTGCTAAATGTTTAACTTCAAGCTGCAACCAGAGGTTCAGCTCGGCCAAAATACCCAATTTGGTTTGGCTATTTGCCCGAGTCCAAGCATGCATGGCTCAGACAGAACATAGATTTTTTTCCAACACGAACCGCCTCACTACCCGTCACCTGCTTAGTGCTATTACATAGGGGGCTTTTTAGCCCCTCCTTTTGATAACAAAAAAATAAAAACAACGAAAAATTTCTCCCTCCCCGTTGTACACACAAATGGAAAAGTGTAAGGGCGTGAAAGCAATTGTACAACATATACTGGGCATCGCCACACACACTGGACTGAAATCAATAATTCTATGTCCTTTATTTACAGTTAACTATAAACTGATGAGCTGTAAAGGCATTTAAAGTGTCACCTATTGATAGTTTTATGTAATGTTTTTCTTCACCATTTTGCGGGTGCACGCAATTTTGAAGTGCAATATATTTGGAATCAATTTTTTCAATACTGCCTCATCTTTTATTTTGTTTTAAAAAAAAGGGGGGGGGATAAATTGTGTTTTAATGTATTTTTTCTTGAAAATATAGATTTCATATAACAGCTATGCAAATATTGTGCAACATAAAAAATTACAACTACCATAATTTTATTTTAAAGAGCCTCTGTTTTCAGAAAATGTTCACAATGTTCTGGGACTTTATGTAACTTTATAACCAAAATTTTTTATTTTAAAATGCGTGTGAAAAATGAAAACACTTCTCCAGAGGGGAAGTGGTTAAATGTTGTCTTAGGTGTAGTATCCCTTTCAGGCATGGTTTGAAAATATATAATTGTTTTTTACAGAGTATTACGTGGTCTATTAACTTAAAGATTATCCCAAATACATGAAGGATTTTCTTATATGCTAAAATGTCACTGCTTAAAAAAAAAAAAAAAAAAAAAAAAGGAGGCTTTTACCAAATGAACGCGGAGAGAAAGAACACTGCATCATGCTATTGTTAGAACTGCTATACACTTAAAATGGCAGTCACGAAGAACTGCTGTCTTATCTTGTATTTTTGGAGGTAGCTTCTATATTAAGCCTAAAATGTGTTAATATTGAAAAGGCACATAAGTGTACATTGTAAGCTCCAGTAACATGTCCGCCAGAACATTTAGCATTGCTCTTCAACAGGTGGCATCACATTTTTCTAAAGCGCTTTTTTCCCTTTCTCTACACTAAATATTTTAAAAACCTAGACACTACAACCTCCAAGCAGTGAAACAGGCACTTAAAAATATGTGGGTGCTGTAGGAACAAAGCTGGAATAGAAAACCGTTAATGCGAAAGTGAACTGATGTTAAGAGCAAAAACACTGGCTTTTCTTGCTATATTACAGAACTCAATCTATTCAGCCGTTTTTATGGTGCTCAAATAATTGCATCTCTTGGGGAATCACGGATGTAGAAGCATTTTCCATTATTTTACAGCTGTGGTACTAAACCCAAAATTTGCCTTCCACCTTGATGGGGAGGGCACACCATCAGCCACAGATGTATTTATACAGGGTTTTAAAAATCTTGTTGTTTGTTCCTTTATTTCCTTTCCATCCTTGGGTCATGTGATTGCGGTCATTACTATCACCACAAATAAGCCAGAGTCAGCAGTGGAGCGAAGCCTCATCACATCAAATGTCCTGTGATTTTGCTTTAGCCATTACACACCCTCCCTTCCCGGCAATTCAGTGTAGAGTGCACTGTGAGTCAAGAGTCTGATCCACCTAGGGGTCAAGGCACACTTAGCTCTAAACAGCCTGGAAGGGAGGGTTTGCAAAAGCTAAAGCAAAGTCACAGGACATGCGATTGGCTGTGGTTTAGTTTAATTCCAGATCCATGCCTTGCTGCAGAGAACTGCAATCACAAGACCTAGAAAAACCCAGTGGCATCCTTGCAGATCTGAAAAACAGATATGGTCGAGACACAATAGCAGAGAGGTAAACCCACACAGCATGCACATCATCCAGACAGTGGAGGGAAAGATCTCTAGGATGTTTCAGGGCAGTACATAGAGAGGGAAGAAAATTGTCCTGGTTAAGGTGTAAGGAATTCCTTCTAGTGCACAAAAGAGGAAAGGAGGTCTTAGGTAACCTAACAACCTTATCCCTGTGTAACGCTAAGAAGGGCTCTTTATAGGAGAAGGCTCAAGTGACTCACCACACAGAGGTGAAAGAAACAAGGAAGGCAATCCTGTGAGTGACAGTAGACCATAAAACATTTCTGATAGGTTCAAATGGTGGTTTATGGAAGGCCAACAAAACCAGGTTGAGATTCCACTAAGTAATTGGGGGGAAAATGGGGCAAGCCATCTTTGTAGGATGGCCAGGACCAAGAAGAAGAGAAAAGATAAGAATTTGTGCCATGGAGCACTGTCTGGAATGGAATGAAATGGAATGGAATTTCCCAACCCTGACCTATGCCAAAATAAGCATTACAGGTAAGATGGCAGACTTTGAGAGAAATCAACATCTTAACTTTTAAGACTGTAGGGATGACTGATAGTAATTTTGTGCTGTCAGAATATTGAGTGGCAACAGCCTAGAGTGAAACTGGGCACACGGTACTGTCTCAAAAGGTAGCTATCAATTCGTTCCAGGACCCTCATTACAAAAGCAAACGGCAGGGTGGACCTTAGGTTTTAAATGTGGGACTGGAGGGATAGGAGCTCATCTAGGGGAAGGAAAACCCTAGACAGGGCTGTCCAAGACTAGGCCAAGTCAAAAAAAAAAGAAGAAACAAAAAGGAAAGTAACTTTTCCTCTGGAGCCGTAGGCTTGCCCAGAGGGAGCCTTGGCCATTTTTTTTTGGGGGGGGTAAAAGGGTATTCTTCTGGCCATTAACGTTCACCCCACCCCCCCCCACCCCCCCCCCCACCTGTGACTTCCTTGATGCAACGGTCAAGGGAGTAACCAAGAGGTATTGTCCATCATAAGTCAGCCCCATAAAGCGCTTCTTGTCTTGCACAAAGTTCCGGAGACCATGTCTTCATTCCTCCCAGGGCATCACTTCCCATGACAGGTATCCCTCCCCGGCTGCCTCACTCTACCATACCTTTTCCCACCACAGACATTAGTTGCATCAACCCCTGTGACAGATATGCTTCTTCTGACACCTCAGTGCTGGACCACAATTGTTTCAGATGGACCAGAGGAAGGAAGCTTCCAGAGAAAGATTCTTGACAGCAGTTGTCATGGGTGACTTCTGATGGTGACTTCTAGGTGAAGGACAGAGGGATGCAGCACAAAAAAAAATCTTAATGTCACTCAAAACTCCTTCATGTTCCTTCAAGTTCAAAGTTCCTGCTCCACAATCTTTCCCATCACTGCTAGAATTGAGTGGCACATTTTGTGGAACTTTATTCCTGATATTATATTCCACACAATTTTGACAATTTCTTCCTCTTTTAGCTACCTGCACACTGTCATACGCTCTAAATTTCTCTCCTGCACATACTACCTATCATCATACTTCCATTAAAAGAGGAAGTAAAGGCAATTAAAAAAAAAAAAAAAATGCACCCTGCAAGGCAAAGGCATAATAAGCTAGTATGCATAGCATACTAGCTTATTATGAATAACTTACGTAAGAACGAAGCCCCCGAAGCGGTCCTCCGTCTTCATCTTCACCGCTGCCATGAACCCCGGAGTGACTTCCGGGTCTCGCTGCTCCAGCGTTGTGACCGGAGCCGCGATGACGTCACTCCCGCGCATGCGCACAGGAGCCGCCACGAGCGGCATATCACCGCTATCTAAGGCATGCCCAGTGCGCCGCTGTCTACTTTTAGCAACCACTTTAATCCTCTCCTGAACATACTACCACCAGACACTTCATATTCTTGTCCTGCAAATTATTGCCACCACCATACCAATCGCACTCCTCTCCTGCTTCTTCTGCCTGCTGTAATAGACTCCTCACTGTACCCTCCACACTCACTGACCTTCATCATGCCCTCTGGACTCCTGTCCTGCACATACTGCTTGCCAACATACCCTCTTCTGTTATAGGCTTCTGTCGTAATCCCTGCACTTTTCTCCTCATATTTTGCCCGCTGTCAAACCCTTTTCACCTCTTTCCTACAAATACTGGCCAAAGTCTTACCCTCTTGCGCTTTTCCCCTATATAGCACATGATTTGTAATATGCCAAAACTTGCATATTCTGGAACTGGCATTAGCTTGCTAGTTTCGTCTATGTATGGGCCACAATCAGATGTAAATTTTTATGGAAAAATTCAATACCCCTTTAAATTTACTACTTCAGGGCTCAAAATTTAAAATCCTGAGCTACTAGCCAGGCCTTAAAGGTTACTCGCCACCAGTTGCCCCAACCGATCCCTACCCTGCACCGCCCCCAATCCCCCCCCCCCTAAACATGCCCTCGTAAAATTATCTCATGAAATGACACATTTAAATGTTTTATGCAGAATTAAAGTTATAAAAATAAATATGAACAACAACTTTATCAGTGCAGCCTCACCTGTGCCCACCATTGCAGCCTCACCTGTTCCCGCCATTGCAGCCTCACCTGCGCCCGCCATTGCAGCCTCAGCTCACCTGCGCCCGCCATTGCAGCCTCAGCTCACCTGCGCCCGCCATTGCAGCCTCAGCTCACCTGCGCCCGCCATTGCAGCCTCAGCTCACCTGCGCCCGCCATTGCAGCCTCAGCTCACCTGCGCCCCCATTGCAGCCTCAGCTCACCTGTGCAAGAGGACCATCACAAGGAAGCGAGCATGCAAGAGAAAAGCTGTGAGATTACAGAGCGGATAGCCCGCTGTTACAGCTGAGTTTACATTACAAGTGTCTCCCCTCTGCTCGTGGTTACACACAGCCCCGCCTCCTGACCCCGCGCCTGTGATAGACAGAACGCCAGTCCAATGCTGAGACGTGTTCTGTCTATCACAGGCGCGGGGTCAGGAGGCGGGGCTGTGTGTAACCACGAGTAGAGGGGAGACACTTGTAATGTAAACTCAGCTGTAACAGCGGGCTATCCGCTCTGTAATCCTGCGGCTTTTCTCTTGTTGTATGCTCTCTTCCACTGGGGCGATCGATGGGAGAACGGCTCCCGATCAGCCCCGCATGCCTGCTGTACTCACCCCCCCTCTGCGCCCCCAGGCAGCCCAGCTAAATCGCCAGATACAAATTTCCACTCGCAAAATGCGAGTAGAAAATTTGAGGGCTGTACTACTTGCCTAACACCTGAGATGTAGTCAACCCTGTATACCTATTAATTTAGTTTGGAATTCTGATTTATGGATTTTCACAGTAACAGCTAAAAAGGGTAGACTCCTCTGTATCTTTCAGCCTATCAGCATGCTACATCTATATCAATCTAATCATGGATTCAAACCTATTCATATTTAAAATAGTGACTTTAGACATTTAAATTAAAAATGGACCATTTGTTTTTGAATGTAAAAATGTGTATTGACATACAAACAGATTCTAGCTTGCGTAAGAGCCCGATTTTGCTGGAGGCTTGTATGTGTTGAGCTGAATACAACATATTTCCCTTTTCCTCAGCTGTAGATAGAACCATACTGACACCATCTGCTGTACAGTCTGCAAAATAACAGCCTTTTTTCATCTCAGAGCTACTATGTATTTCGGTACTGCTGTGACATCCTTTTATAAACCTTATTTACTCTAGAACTGGAAGACAAAACAATATTCTTCTATCATTAAATATAGTTTTAGCATTTTACAGCAGTCCCAAAACAATTGAAAAGGCTGGGACTATTCCCATGGTGAATCAATATTTAACTGCTGCTGCTGCTACAAAAAAATAAAAAAATGAAGGGTTTCAAGGAACTTTATCATTTCTTCAATGGTTTATTGGGGTTCCTTTAGCAGTGGCAAATTGTTTCCGTGCCCAACAATGCTTTAGTATTTCCAGCACTATCATTTCTCAGGACCAGAGGTAGAACTAGTAAAGTCTTTCCTCTTGTCTAGTTTTTCAGGTAAATAATCACTAACCACGCTTTATTTTATTTTATTTTTTTTTCAATGTTTTTCTTCACATAGGTTATTTGTTCTGAAAAGAAAAGAAAGAATAGAAAGAAAAGAAAAGAAAAGAAAAAGAATAGTTGGACATGTAATAGCAAACATCCCCCACATTAAAACACAGGCATCCAAAAACAATGAGCTCATTACAAGAATGTCCTCTTTGATAAGATACCACCCTATATCATATGTCCAATCATCTTTGTCTACACACACCACCACTATCCAAATCTGCCACAAACTTTGGGGTACCTGCTACAAACCGGTTACCCAATCGGAATAGTTGTGTAGAGTGGGAGGGAAAGGATGCTCCACCCCAGGTAATGGTCATTAGTTTGGAGTGGACAGCCCCTATAAGTAAACCAAGGAGGCTACACTCTAAAGGAAAAAACATTTAGTACTTAACCTGATGGTGAATACGACAGGTCCTATTGTGACAAGTTGGGGAATTTGGTAGTGCCAAACAGCGAGTTTACTCCAAGCCAGAAGTATGTTTCAGGGCTTTTTCTGCCCACTTTTATTTAAAACCAAGCAAAAGAAACACAAAGGTTCACATGGATATCTTTCCACGCAGGGGGTTCTCAGCATCAATGCAATAAACATAGAATATTCAGCCTTGTGGCCCTTTCTTTGCATCTTCACTGCTTAGGCCTCCTGCCTTAGTCCTCCAGACAGTCAAACACACCTTGTTTAGCTCTGACTGCTCTCCTGCAGCTCCCAGCTGCTACATCCTCACAAGCTCATGCCATTTTTACCAACCTGCACAGTATGGAGCAATGTGCTTCTCACAGCTCCCTTCACAGACTGACCCTCTGGCAGACGGCCGGAGCCTTCTTAGAGGCCGGAGGTTTTTTTTTTTTTTTTCCAGGTCGGCAGTGGCGACGAGCGTCCCGATTGACGATGGATCTATGCCGGGGGAGTTTATTTTTTAAATAAAGGAATTGTCAAAAACTGCCGTGTGGGTGGGTGAGCCCCCACTCCCCCAAAGCACCCCCCTCATGTTGAGGTCATGTGGCCTGGTATGGTTCAGGAAGGGGGCTTCCTCGTCCCACCACCGCTTTCCTGACCTGCTGGGCTGCATGCTCGGGTAAGGGTTTGGTATGGATTTTTTATTTTTATTTTGGCGTGGGGTTCCCCTTAAAATCCATACCAGACTCCAAGGGCCTGGTATGCATTGTATTTTTTCCATTTATTTCTCATTGCCGGCATTCTTTTCACAAGTCGCAAACAAGTTTACATTGAGGCTGTGGACCTCAAGTCGCATGAAAGTCAAACCAAAGTAGTGCAGGAACTGCTTTGAAGTCGATGTGACTTGAAGTCGCACAGATATGAACAATTATCATTGGGAAACATGGGGTGCAATTTGTCATGCGACTTTGGTGTCCAAAGTTGCATGACATTTCGCAAAAAATGTGAATGACTCTAAATGTTTTTTTCTTTTAGATTGCCTAGGTAGGCACTGTGCCAGCACTTTAGCCAGGTTTTTAACATCTGTTGCACAGCTGCCAGATTGCTTCCGTGAACCCCCCTCCCACCCTCTTTCCAAGGCTTCTCTATTCCACTCACGAGCTCCAGGACCCGCATCGCAAGTCTAGTTGGGTAGAGGAGAGGGAAGACCAGCAAATGTGCATCCCCTGTGTGACAGACCTAGCCGGGACAGAGGCTGTTGGAGGGGACTGAATGCGAGCCTATTTGCCTTGCGATTGTGGGCCCTGGCATTTGGGGGAACGGTGCTCTTTGAGCTGCAAGCCTGGGGACCCCTGAGCTGGTGTTACTTGGATTCAGGTCCATGCTGGCCCCCCAATACACATAGAATCTGTATGTGTATTTGGCATATTAGCAAGAGATGCTAATGTCATGAACTCCAGCCAGCCTGTCTGTTGTGTAAATGAGTATAGTCTGGCTTGTAGGAGTGTTTCACCTGTTGTTTGTGCTAATTAACCCTGCAATTGAATATAGGAGCCCAGTGTTGATTAAGAGAATTAGCTCATGCTAATTAGGTTAGGCTTTAGTCATCTGGCTATATATATATATGTGTGTGACATGTCAAATAAAAATGTAATTCCTGATGTACCCTACACTGGTGTTGTCTGGTGACTGGGTGAGCTAAGGGGTCTTGGATTGTGTGGTACCGGACGGAGGAAGCATTTACGGCGGACATCTTGAGTACGGGGTCCGTCACAATTGGCTGGCAGCGGTGGGATCGTGCTTCCTTGTCGTGAACACATCCAAACCATCACCTGGATCCAAGGCCCGGATAGCAGAGGTACAGATACGTCGTCATGGAAGAGGAATTCGGAAGGAGGTTGCGAGAGATGCAGATACAGCACAGAGGATCAGTATCGGTGCAGGTCCTGCTGGGATGGTATGATTCTGTCCGCTTACAACTCTGGAAGGAAGCGCTAGCCTGTGAGCAGCGACACCAGGGAAAAGTTCTCCCCTCCATCCATGTAAGGTACTGGTCGCAGTACGAAGTACGAATGTTGTTATTGGGGGAACAACCGAAGCAGGAGTGGACAGCTGAGTTAAGCAGGCTGATCCGGGCAGAAATGCGTTTGGACGAGAGCTACAGAGCCCTCCGGTGGTATGTAGCCCAAGTGTGCCCGTGGACAGCGGATGACAGGCCCACGGAAGGCTTTGATTATAATGGCCTGGGATTGTTGTACTGGAGGCTGTCCGAGGACCCCGACTTTGGGAGTGATCTGGAGTGGCGTTTGGAGGAAATAATGGAGCACAGAGAGCAAAGATTGAACGTCTCGGAAGTGCTCTGGGCACAGGAAGATTTGGAGTTCCTGGCCGCTCAGGAATGGGAGCTGGAGATCGCCTACATACAGCTGCTAGACTCTGCTCAGCAGCAGGGCTGGGCTCCCTTTGCCTGGGACTATCAGGAAATACCAGCAGACAGCTCTGAAATCCTGGCTGAAGAGTCAGCAATGTGGTATAGTAACAGAGTGCTTTGCCCACCTGCCCCCGCAGCTATGGACGTGGAGGTCTTATGGCGGATGCAGCAAGTGCTGACTGACCTTGACAAACCTGTTACTGCACAAGATGAGGTTGGATGAAGGAATATGCATGGCCAGCAGCATGCCAGAGAATCGGCAGTGGAAAATCTGGAGATTGCCATCCCCAAAGCTGAAGTGCTGACAACAGGGCAGAGCTCTGCTAACCTCTGCCCAGCACCGATGGCATCTTCTAGGTTCCACGGACAGATGGTGAACCTCTATCCCCAGACATCAGTTTTAGAGACAGGGGATTTAATAGACTTTTCTGCTGAGGAAAAAACAACCTGATGAGCCTCCATCAGAAGAGCTGGTATTAGGGCCAAACTTCACTGAGCTCTGCCCAGCACCAACAGCAGTATCCGTGGAGTTACAAGGAACTTCCCTAGCTGAAGCGCTGTTCACCGGACAGAGGGTCCAAGACCTCTGCCCCACACCTGTGGCAGTTCTGGAGGCCCAGGGTGAGGAGGTGGTGGTCACTCCTGAGCAGCAGATCAGGACCCAAGGAGAGAATGCAATCTGCACTTCACAACTGCAGCTTGAACTGATATTGGTGGATGGGACTTCAGTCTCCACTTGTATACCCCAGGAATGCTGGGCGATCGTCTGGGGTCTCCTCCTGTGTTAGTCTCCTGCCGAAAGGGGAGAAATGTGACAGACCTAGCCGGGACAGAGGCTGTTGGAGGGAACTGAATGCGAGCCTATTGCCTTGCGATTATGGGCCCTGGCATTTGGGGGAACGGTGCTCTTTGAGCTGCAAGCCTGGGGACCCCTGAGCTGGTGTTACTTGGATTCAGGTCCATGCTGGCCCCCCAATACACATAGAATCTGTATGTGTATTTGGCATATTAGCAAGAGATGCTAATGTCATGAACTCCAGCCAGCCTGTCTGTTGTGTAAATGAGTATAGTCTGGCTTGTAGGAGTGTTTCACCTATTGTTGTGTGTGCTAATTAACCCTGCAATTGAATGAAGGAGCCCAGTGTTGATTAAGATAATTAGCTCATGCTAATTAGGTTAGGCTTTAGTCATCTGGCTATATATATATATGTGTGTGACATGTCAAATAAATATGTAATTCCTGATGTACCCTACACTGGTGTTGTCTGGTGACTGGGTGAGCTAAGGGGTCTTGGATTGTGTGGTACCGGACGGAGGAAGCATTTACGGGGGACATCTTGAGTACGGGGTCCGTCACACCCTGACTCAGGGGTCAGAAACTTTTCCACTTAAGGGCCGGATTCAATGTACGTGAATGCGTAGAGGGCCGCATTCACCTGCTAATAAATGAAGATAATAATCCTAACATAGTAATAACAGTACAGGTTTACCTCACTTTAAAAGGTGCTTCACTAATACAAAGCCAGTTCCCCCTGAGGGAGCATGTGGCTGGGGATTTAGATTTTACTGCCCTCTCTCCTATCCTGGCACCCAAGGGTGGCCGACGCCAGCCCTGCTAGCCAGCATGGTCTGGAGATGGGGGCCCAGTCCCCAGTTGATAATGGGGTCCCTGTCCCCCCCCCCCCCATTGCAATGTTCTCTGCCCCCCTTCACATCACTCACATGGCGTCTTCTGCCCCCCTCTCCCCCCATAGCAAGTGTCCTCTGCCCCCCCCCAGCACCTCACAGACACAAAAAACACAGTGTTTAGTGTCCTCTGTCCCAGCACCCCCCCCCCCCCCCCCCCCACTGTAGTGTCCTCTGCCCCCCCCCTTGTTGCACCTCACAGACACAAAAAACACACAGTGTAGGTAGAATTTTCCTACCTTACATAGGTGTGGAGCACAGCATCTGGTATCAAAGAGGTGGAAGGGGGCGGGAACCGCTGAAGTTTTACATCAACAGGCTGTTGCTAGAATCTAGAATCGCCCAGCAACCAATCACCTGCTGTTTAATGTAAAAAATTACTTCAGTGGTTCCCGCCCCCATCCAGTCCTGTGATACCAGCTGCTCGCTGCTGTCCAATGAAGAGGACAGCAGCGAACATGTCCGCGGGCCGGGTGTCAATGAAATAATCACGGGCACCGACAGGCCGGACAATTAGCGGTGACGGGCTGCAGGTTGCCGACCCCTACCCTAATTAATAAGAACCTTAAAGCAAAGTGTATTATACAACTTCCGGTTTCACTTGTCACTTTTCCCAGCTGCAGTGGCCAGAGGAGAAGCTATTGGAGCACGATCTGTGTTCCTTAAGATTCAATAATGTCAAATTAAAGAGAACCCTTTACAATAAACATGCTATCGCATAGAGGGCTATTGGTCCTTTATGTGGTAGCAATATAGTTTACTGAACACAAACAGTAAAACAATTAAAAAGGTACACCCAAGCATTTAAGCATTAATAAACCCTCCCAAAAAATGTAATATATTGCGGTTTACAAATTTTTAGATGCGGTGGTAGCATTAGATTTTTTATTTAGGCTTTAATTCAATTGGTGATCCTGCCATTAAAACACTTCCTGTATTAGGGTGTCTGCATTCTGGATCAAGTAGTAAAGCAAACACCTTTGGACAGTAGCATTGTTTATCTGGGGGGAAGGTAGTGCTAGACTAGCAGACATGACTAACAAATGTGAAGCTGAACTCCTGCTAACACTTTATAAGCAGTTACAGCAAACTGTTTTTTCCTTTGGGATAAAGGTTTTACATAAATTAATAAAAGTTGACCATTACAAGCACCTCACAGTAAATGATTTGATAGGTAAATAGTTTGTCTCAACTCTCTAACTGCTACTTTTCCTGCACAGCTTGGTCTGTTAAAGTTGAAAAATAACAGACTAAACCAGGGTATACAAGTTTTTCCAACCAGCGGGTTAAGCAGATACCAAAACTCACAGATCCCTGCATCAAAACAAGCGATGTTGATGCAGGGATCTCTGTCGTATTGCATTCTGACAGTTGGACTTCCCTCCCACTAGAACACACAGATCAGCACTGCAGCCTTCGGCTGCAAGCGCTGGTCAAACTACGGGTTTCCAGTATGACAGTCTGTAGATGGGTTGGGATTAGTGGGTTAGACAGCTCCACTATGAGAATCTGGTGGCAACCCTACTTCTAATTTCCATTGGTGCCTACCTCGGTTATAAGAATATCTCTGAGAAAGGTATTTCAGTTTCTTTAGCCCGGTTAGAAGGTGCAATGATCAATTTCAATAAAGGATGCAAGTTAGATTGGATATGGGGGTGAGAGGCTATCGGGGACATCTAAAATCAGATTCAATTACCAGTACCCTCAGGTCCTTTCCCATATTGATTGAATGATTATGAATGATGAACACCTATTAGGTATTGATCAGAAATGCCTCTATGGTTACAGATCTTACATAAAATATAAGCAAAGCTGAATCTATACATGTCGGGGCATTAATATGTACACGCTTGTGACACATGGCACAGTAAACCTAAGATAAAAATGACAGCCCTGAAATATTTAGGTCTCATGCAAACAGGTTGTTAAAAACATGGCTGTTAGAGGTCTTATTAAAAAAAAAAAAGTTTTAAAATGAAGTTTTTATTTATATAGTTAGGCACTTATTTATTATGCCAAAAGCAGGTGGAGCTCTAGCCTCCTTTTTACACGGTTATATTCTCACCTATATGGAAAGAAGTGTTCTACAGAATTGAATGAGACCTGATATCAATGATTATTTCTCTATCAGGCAACTTAGTTTGAGGTTTCAATCAAACCACCAACCTTAAAAGCAAGCTGCATTTGCTGGGCAGTCTCTGTAGCAAGCGCATAACTTCTTAAAACAGTGATCGCAATGTGAAATGTTCAACAACTGCGAAAACACATCCATTTAAATTGGATGCGTTTTAAGGAATTTTGACTTACCTGTAAATTCCATATCTTGGAGTAAAGTACAGGACATAGACTGAATATTTATAGACATATAGGTCATAGGCCGGTACTTTCAGGTGACTAGCCACTGGAAAATCCTTGAGGAGATGCCCTCGGAGGACCCCCTATGACTACCCTACTTTGCGAGTCCTCCGTTTTGTAGCAAACAAAGCTGAGTAACACAGGAAAATAAGGGAAGGTGGCCCTGTACTCCAGGATATAGAATTTAGAGGTTATTCTGTGTTAATAAAATGGTGGGTGTTGCAATTTTCTTACGTCCCACAGTAGCTGCACAGCAGTTTTTTTAAAGTGGCGTTCCACCAATTTAAAAGTCAGCTGCTACAAAAAGTGTAATAATCAAACACTCACCTGTCCCACGGTCCAGCGATGCGGGTGCAGGAAGCCTCGCTCCTCTCCCCCTCCTCCCCGCAGCGCCAGCATGCTAACTGTGGCTTCACAGCTGGGCGCGCACTGCACATGCCCAAGCCACGCGCTGTGAACGGCTGGGCAATCTTCTGGGACCTGTGACGTGTCCCAGAAGATTGCAGGGAGGGAGAGGTGATCTTCCTTCTGGTGCCGTAGAGCCAGGGGAGGCAGTGGGATCGGGGTGCCTCTAAAAACAGCATTCATTAATAAAATTGTTGGGAATTTATATGAGACGACTGCTACAGAGTTTGTATGTCATCCCGGAATCATGTGTATACATTTCTATGTATTTATTGTGTTATTTGTTACATGTTACATGCATCCATGTGCACCATTGAATAGTAACTACTAATTGATTCACTTGGTTCTCGTGTTGTGCTTCATATAAAAGTCCCACCAAGTCCCTAAAAACACTCCCCAGGGGTCACCAGCACTTAAAGCGGAAGTTCCATTTTTGGGTGGAACTCCGCTTTAAAGCGGTTCTGCACTGTCTTTATCTTTTTTTTTTTTTTACTGCAATGCAATGGCTTATGCAATGCAGTTTAGGTACTCGCGTGTCCTTGGATGTAAACCGGCAGCAGCTTCTTTCAAATAGATTTATTATTTCTAGAAATGTTTTAATGCTGGGGGCCATCTTGCCTGTGGGCATTTGAACCCACACAGGCACTCCAGATGGCCCAGCATGCACCGCCGTTACTGCGCCGATCTCGCGCGTTCGCAGTAACGGCGAAGTGCAGCTCACGTTCTCCGAAATCTCGCGAGATTTCGGCACATCTGCCGACATCTCGCGAGATTTCGGAAGATGTGGCCGAAATCTCGCGAGATTTCGGAAGATGCCCGCACAGACTCCTGGGATCAATGACACCAGATCCCAGGAGACAGTGCGGCGTGACAAGGATCCCCGCACAGACCCCGCCCACCGCCGCAGAGACAGAGGACAGGAAGTCGGCGATTATCAAGGTAAGTGAAAAAAAAAAACACATTTCATTTAGTACTCTTTGCCTGATTTGGAGGGCAAAGAGATTTACTAAATGAAATGTGTGCAGAACCGCTTTAAGACACGTTTCACACTGAGGCGCTTTTCAGGCATTTTAGCACTAAAAATAGTGCCTGCAAAGCCCCTCTCATGCCTCCCCAGTGTGAAAGCCAGAGTGCTTTCACACTGGGGCGGTGCGCTTGCGGGACAGGAAAAAAAAAATCCTGCAAGCAGCATCTTTGGGGCAGTATACACCGCTCTCAAAATGCCCTGCCCATTGAAATGAATGGGCAGCGCTGTCAAAGCGCCTGCAAACTGCTTCGGCAGTGCTGCAACACGGGCACTTTTAACCCTTTCTTCGGCCACTAGCAGGGGTTAAAATCGGGTTCCTTTTTTTTTGTTTTTATTTTGTCTTATTTTTATTTTTTTACACTGTATTTTATTTTTTTCACTTTTATTGCCATCACAAGGGATAAATAACATCCGGTGTCATATTGCGGATTACCTATTCTTAGATGTGATGGCTGCAATTTTTATTTATTTTTTTAGGTTTTCTTTACTTTCACTGGCCAGTAAGTGTTGATTATCAACAGAACAAGCTGTCCTGAAGATGTAGTAGTTAGAGGGTTGAGGCAAATTATTTAACATGGACAGGGGTGCTTACAATTACAACGATTACATTTTATTCATTTACATAAAACTTTTATCCCAAAAGAAAAAAAAATTCTGTAATGGCTTATAAAAAGTGTTAATGGAGTTTGGTTTCAATTTGTCAGTGTATCTAAACTGTTAGTGCATCTAACACTGATATCTCCTCAGACTGGCAATGCTGCTGTCCAAAAGGCGTCTGTTGCTCGTCCATCCAGAGTGGGGGGGGCACTCTAATAGGGGAGGGTTTCTGGTCAGGTGAAAACAAATAGGAAAAAAAATAAAAAATAAAATAAAACTAATGCAGCCACCACATCTAATGATTGGCCATTATGAAGCTTCCCTCCAACCACTTTGCATATTATTTTATATATACTGTGATTCTGTACTTGCCAAATATGCTGCAGAAATCTCCCTCCACGGAGCCTGGCTGCAACCATTTTAACTGTGGGCAGCTGAAGCTGCTGCCTGTTCACTTCCTGGATTTACACAGACACACATCTCCAGCTCTGCAGCTCTCATTGGCCCCCTTATGACTCACACCCCCCTCCCTTCCTGGCAAACGCTCACTAGAGTTGTGCCATGCTGTCATAAGCCTAGGCTTTTTACCAGACAAGAAACAGGAAGTGGGCTGTATAAGGTATTTACTGGCAGAAAAAAAAATGTTTTACTATCCAAAGTTAAAACAACAAAGGGCAGAAGATTTAATAGATGGAAAGTTGAAAAAAAAAATTACTGAAATTCCGCTTTAAACTGATATTTAAGAATCCAGCAATGCAACCTGGCAACAGTCATACAGACTTAATATATCCAATTTGGTGACATTAGCTTTGAGGGGTAGAGGGTGAAAGCAAAGAAAAGAGGGAGTTGGAGTAGTTGAGGCGAGAGATAACCAGGGAGTGTATTAGGAACTTTGTGGTGTTATTGGTTAGGAAGGTGCTTATTGTGAAAATGTTGCGAAGGTTGAGGCGGCAAGCTTTAAAAAGTGATTGAATGTGGGGCCGAAAGGAGAGTTCAGAGTCCAGGATTACACCTAGCACCCTGACATGCGGGGACGGGTTGATGGCTGGGCCAATGATCTTGACAGAGAAGTCAGGGGAATAAGCATGTGAAAGGGGAAATATTATGAGCTCGGTTTTGGACAGGTTGAGTTTGAGGAGGTGGTGTGACATCCAGACAGATATGTCTGTTAGTAAGTTCAGAGGAAAAGACTGATGGAGTAATGCTGGCCATACACTATACGAAAAATCGGCCGAACCCAGTTTCGAAAAACGAACGTTCGGCTGTGAGCGCAAACGATGGTGCCATCATGTAATGATCAACAAATTGTTCAGTGGACATAAATAAATACATTTTATGTTCGTTTTTTTTACATATACCTAGTGCAGACAGGTCGGACGGGAAACACATTAACCTTTCAATTTATCGTTTGTTCAGCAAAAAAATTTCCAAACTTGTCCTTCGTTTTTTCGGCTCAAAAACGTCCAAACGATTATCGATTTTGTGCCCATTAACTGGCTGAAAAAAACGAATGAGCGGTCTAATGACCAAATTTCGGCCGATTTTTCGTGTAGTGTATGGCCAGCATTAGCTGAGGGCTAGAGAGATAGATTTGGGTGTCGTCAGCGTAGAAATGAAATTAAAAGCGATGGAAGGCCATCGGCTGACCCAAAGTAGATTGAGAATAGGAGGGGTCCAAGAACAGGACCTTGGGGAAAATGGATGCAGAAAGGTAGAGGAGAGGAGGGAGTAGAACTGTAAATTACACTAAAGGTGCGGTGGGATAGTTAGGATGAGAGCCAATGAAGAGCACAGTCACAGAGACGAAAGGAGTAATGTTTTTCGAGGAGGGGGGGGGATGGTCAAGAGCATTAAAGGCAGCCGAAAGGTCCAGTAGGAGTACAGAATAGTTTCTATTGGTTGGCCTTTTACATATGGGGGTAACTAGTGCATGTTTTAGAGAGTTGGAGAAGATGCCAAAAGAGAGGGAGAGATTGAAGATGTGAATTAGAGAGTGTAGGACAGAGCCAGTGGGCGACAGCAGTATTTGAGAGGGAATAGGATCCAGGGGACAGGTGTTTAGGTGGGCATTAGATACAAGTTTATCAACCTCGTCTATAGTAGCAGGGTTGAATATGAATAAGGGAATTGATGAGTGTACCTGTGGACATGGGGTGTTAAGTGTGGGGAGGTATCTGTAGAGAGATATCTGTTCAGAGTTTTTATCACAAATAATATCAATCTCATTTTTGAAGTAACTGGCGATCTCCTGGGCAGTGAGGGAGTTAGTGGGTGAAGGCAGTAAAGGATGAAGTAGAGAGTTAAAAGGTAGGGAAGAGTTGACAGGGACTGGATGAAAAGGTGTTAATGAGAGTGATAAAATAGGTCTGCTTGGCAGCGTGGAGGCAGTAATTGTATTTTTGGAAGGCAGATTTATATTGGTTGAATGACTGTGGGAAGTTCAGAAGAGAGAAAGTAGGGTAGCCAGGCAGAGAAGTCATCAAGGAAAATTGATACTTGTCCAGGGGGTGGTAGATCACAGCAATTATTAAAGAAATGGGAGAAAATAGACGTATACAGTGAGCTTCAAATGATGAGAGGGACAGAGATGGAATAGTGAAGAACCTGGAAAGTGCTCTGTGGGGATAGGAGGATTTCCACGTCATCTCCCTTGATGCCACTGGGTCTAGGGGAGTGAGTGCAGAGAAGGCCACCATGGGAGAGAGGGGCAGGAGAAGCAGTGTCAGATTCATGAAGCCAGGTTTTGGTGACAGCAAGAAGATTAAAGGATTTAGTGACAAAGAGGTCATGAACAGGAGGTGAGTTTGTTGCAGACAGAGGAGGGTGGTTTTGGGAAGAGGAATTAAAATGAAATTGTGTGGATTGCGGCTGCTGACAGAGTGTACAGGGTGATGGATGCATTGGTTACAGTTAAATAAAGGAGGCCCAGGGTTTTTGGATATATCTCCAGAGGTTAGGAGAAGCAAAAGGGTGAGGGAGATAATATGAGAGTGTAATTTATATGAGGGAACATGCCTCAGCATCATGGTGGTTTTATTAGCATGTGGGATTACAATTAGGAGAAGGTAATGAGTGCAGTAATAAGGAGACGGCAGAAGTGAGGGTGATTTATACAGATTGTGGGGTGGAGAAGAGGGGTGAAGGAATTTAAGGAGAGGATACAACTGAGAAGAAGGAGGGGTAGAAAGTGCATGTTACCGAGAGGAAGGAGAGCTGAATGGGTTAAACGAGGTCACCTGCAGTTTGTTTTGTAAAGTAGCTTGCTGCAGATTTTCACTTGGTGCAATTGCTGAAGTGCAAGAGTGGAAGTGCCACTTAAAGAACCTTACTTTTATTGTAAGAACCCAAACATGCGCCAGCCTAGCATGTGCCCCATATAATGAAAAGTCACGTTTTGTCCTGAATACTTCAACCTGTCAAGTCTCCCTAGTGGTTCTTTGTATGTGATAGGTACTTTCATTGACCAATAGGGAGGCATAGGAGGTAAGAGGGAGTGTAGAAAATGTGTGATTTTATATACCTTTTAGGTACCCATATATGTTCTCTTGATGGTGGCTTACTAAGAGCCTACCAAAAGGAAAGAAATAGTTATTATGAAAAAAAAAAAACGTGGTATAGCGGGTTCCCAAAAGCTTCATTAATAGTTACTTTTTCTAGCTACTACACTGAGTGAAACAGATGACAAAATGTATAAAAAGGTGCAGATGTTACATTTCTATATTAACATTAATAAGTAGACATATTTTGAGTAGGTTTGCTGTATGAGTGCAAGTAGTCAGACTATAAAACCTACATACAATGAGCTATATTTGATTCTAATCTGCATTCCTATCCAATAATGCACAGTTTATGCATTTTAATGGCAATCTCATCCTGTGGATCATAGCAGTGCAGTTCATTCTGCACTGCTGTGAACGATTTTCAGCAGACAGCAGGCTGAAGCTTGCTGTCGGCTGACGTCACAGAGCCGGTCCAGGCTTGGGAAGGACTGCGACCATATGGTCGGGATACTCCCACATGGTGGGACTGCCACCCGGCTCAGGCCGCTCCCGTCCCCTCCTCAGCCAGCGCAAGGGGGGGCAGAGTAGAGGGAGCTACTCAGGGAGCTCTGAGAACCAAGCGGTTCTCAGTCATAGAGGCCCTGAGGGGCAGATGCAACATTGGACTGATGCTGCATCCACCTAGATAAGTATGGTTCTTTAATAAAAAGAAAACCCATACCTCTCTTTTAATTATTAAATTTCTAGAGTACAGGCATGATTTCCTACATATAAACTACCCATACAAAGCAGAGCTCCCGGGTTCTCGATCCACAGTCTATGGCTGAGTAGAGAAATGAGGAAAAGATGATCCGCACTCCGGTGACTGCTCTTAAAAATGTTGTATTTATTAACAAGCCACAGTGACCAAAACGCAAATAAGAAAGGTTGACGCGTTTCAGCCTATAAGGCCTTAGTCATAACCACATTACAGACATTAAACTTTGAAATAAATAGTAGCTCTAAGGATCACTGGCTCCACCCATTAATTGTCTTAATTAATTGCAGGCAATTATCAAAAAAAGGGGGGAATCAGCTACACTGCATATAGGGTAATCCACATGTATGCCACTATTTCTCACACACCTTATAGTGATAAGTACATGTGATAAGTACATGTACTCGTGCATGCACTCATGCACATATACATAATTAAAACACACCATGAAATTCAAAAAACATTAAATACAAAAAATTAAAATGATAATCCAGGTATGTGAAAAAAGACACAAGAGGAGGAAAAGAGAGAAAGAGAGAGGAGGTTCTGGGGAGAGGCATTCTTAATTTAAGTGCAAGTCCAGATCCCACCTCAGGTTTAACCCCCGAGGTGATCTAGTTTTTAATCTAAAAATCCACCATGCTTCTCTCCCCAGTAGCCTTCTCTCCCCATCACCTCCTCTGGGCGAGTGAGACAACCATTCTTTTCCTCTAAAACGGAAAGGGGAAGAGATCGCATTGGTGACATTCCCTAAAGTGACGTGTTGCATTCAAAATATTTCTAGTGTTTGGATTATTTGTGTCACAATAATGTTCCCCTATACGGGCTCTCAAAGGACGTGTGGTACAGCCTACATATTGGAGGCTGCATGAAATATAGGTGATCAGGTAAATTACATAATTTGTGCCACACTTGATGTATTGCTGTATAGTAAACTCTTCTTCTGTAGCAACAAATGTTTTACCCAGATCACACAAGTTACAGTACCTACAGGTGTTTTTGTTACAAGGGTAACTACCAGGATAGGAGAGCCAGGTGGGTTGGCATTGTTTAGATGAAAATAGACTAGGTGATAGTGCAGTCCCCAGTGTGGGCGCACGTCGGCTAGAAAAAAGGCAACCTGCTTGCAGAATCCCATTTACATCTTTATCTGTATGCAATATTATCAGATTCTTTTTTATTATTCTGACTATTTGATTGTATTCTTGGGAAATGTGGTTACAAATGTAATGGGTTTACCCGTTTTTCTATTTCTAGAGTTGTAAGGTTGATGAGGTTTGCTCTTATTTTTAGGCTCTCTCTTGGTTTTAGGCTTATCTGACAGTAATTCCTCTCTGCCCATTATCAAAACCCTTTCTAGTCCTTGGTATATAATAGATTCGTTATAACCTCGGTCCAATGAGCGCTGATGAATGACCTTACATTCTAGTTCAAAGGTTGAATTTGTTCAACAATTACATTTAGCTCGAATAAACTCCCCATAAGGGATGGCATTGATGGTGTGGGATGGATGACAGATGGCTGTAAAAAGTGTAGTGTTACCAGAGCATGGTTTCCTATAGGTGCATGTTGAAACATCACCTGTGGTTGGATCGCCCTTTAGGGTGATGTCTAGAAAGTTGATACGGGAAACATCATGCTCAATTGAAAATTTGCCTAGCAAAAGGGTTGCTGGGAGAGAACAAAACTTGTTCCTCCCACCGACCCATATAGAGATTCGCCATGGACGGTGAGAATCTAGCACCCATCGACGCCCCATAGCGCTGGACATAATATACGCCATCAAATAAAAAATAATTATGCTTTAATAAAAGCTCAACGCTTAACAGAATGAACTCCTGTAGCTCCTGAGGGTAGGAACTATAGCGTTGAAGATGATATTGGATGGCCTGCAATCCATCGCTGTGGGGGATTGATGAATAAAGTGCCCTCATGTCCAGTGTAGCCCACACATAGGTGAATACCCATTTGACAGATGTAATATGGGATAGGATGATTTCCTAAATACATGAACATACTGTATAAAGTTTTCTCCCTGAACAGTAAATGTCACTGTGTGGTTAGGCAATGGACAGTGAACATGTTTGCTTTGATGCCAATTCAATGTACCGTATATACTCGAATATAAGCCGACCCGAATATAAGCCGAGGCACCTAATTTTACCACAAAAAACTGGGAAAACGCATTGGCTCGAGTATAAGCCTAGGCTGAGAAATGCGCAGCTACTGTAAGTGTAAAAGAGGGTCAACAATGCCTCACTGTGCCCAATTGCAGCCATAGGTCCCCCAAACTTGGTAGTTAAGGGTTCCTAGATGCCCCCTAGCTGCAGCCAAAATTTGGGGTCTCTGGACCCAAAGGGTCCGAAATGACATTGCTGCAGATGGACACAGTAGACTGACTTTGGGGCCCTGTATCTCGGGGCCACTTGGTGCTAGGAACCCTAAATTTGGATATGTTGTAGTGCTGGTTCCAATTGGTTTCCTAGTACCAAGTGGCCCCAAAGTCGGGTCAGAAAAAGTAATTCTCTGCTGCAGAAAAATGCTTGACTCGAGTATAAGCCGAGGGGGGGCACTTTCAGCACGAAAAAAATGTGCTGAAAAACTCGGCTTATACTCGAGTATATACGGTAATCTGTGCAGCTATAACAAAATGATCAGCCTTTCAGTTATAAAAAATAGTGCATGATTCATGATTTTTTTTATGGTAGATAAAGCCAGTTAAACAGCTGGTTATTAGTCCATGATTGCTCTTGTGGAGTGTACTGTCTGTTTGCACTGCTTGTGTGTCCTCTCATACAATTGGCTTAAATTATATATGCGGATGTCAGCAGCCAATCTAGGCCGATAACTGCATACTGAAACACACTAGGGTACACATCTAACACAAGGGCACAACATGTAAATCAATACAGCACTAAAGAGCTGGGGTGACATGTAGCACTTTGTATTTTTTAGAACATTATTCTTACTTTATGCAAGTCTATGCAAACTAGGATTCAAGCATTATGCACACAGAAGAAAACTATATGTTGTGAAACCTTGCAGAACAAAAACTCAAAATATAAAAAAGAGGCATCATGATGATGAAAGAAATTCAGTACCAGGGACTCAGAGAAGGGAGAACATCGGGGATCAGTAATTGAAGTGTGGGGGAATGCATACAAAGACACAGCGCAGCATAATCCGTCTATAACGTATAGTGCATGCAGTGAGCCAGAGGGAATGAAGGTATAGTTTGAAGAGTCAAGCGTATAGCAGATTCTCTCAAGTGTATTAAAATAAGTAAACCTTCATTTAAAAATAAAATGTAAGTTTACCCCCTACTTTTGATCACCTAGCACTAAATACCTTTCAAGTTAAAATGATTTTAACTTGAAACCAAAAATGTCAGAAAAAGGTTTAGTGGTTAAACTTTTTCCACTTAGACACAGTCTATTCCATTGACAAATTGTTACAATGTTTATACTCAAGTTCAACTGATAAAGAATGTTATGATTTGTCCTTTTTTCTCTTCCTTTCTTTTGAAGGCTGTGGCTTCAGAAGAGCAGAGAGAATTCTTTGCATAGAAAGAATTGTGAAACACTTTAGTCAAGATCGCGATAACGATTCTTGACGTTTAATTGTGCAGCTCTAGGGTGTACTCACTTTTGTTGCCAGCGGTTTAGACATTAATGGCTGTGTGTTGAGTTATTTTGAGGGGACAGAAAATGTACACTGTTATACAAGCTGTACGCTCACTACCTTATAATTGTAGTAAAGTGTAATTTCTTCAGTGTTGTCACATGAAAAGATAGAATAAAATATTAACAAAAGTTTGAGGGGTGTACTCACTTTTGTGAGATACTATATATATATATATATATATATATATATATATATATATATATATATATATATATATATATATATATATATATATATATATATATATATATATTATAGGTACACCCCAACGCATGACATGCCTTGAAGTACATTGAGGTGAATAAAAAATAAACAAGGAGCGATTTTTACTGCATTTGAGCCCATTTAAAATCAGTAGGCCATGATAGCACTGCTCACACAAACTCACAATACAGTAAAGCATGTTGTGGCACACGTGTAACAAACAATTTGAGGTGCAAATGGGCCCTTAGTAGAGCAGCACGATTACTTTCACACTGGGGCAGGCGCCGGCGCTTTACCGTTGTTTTAGCGGCGCTATCTGGCTGCTAGACGGGGGGGTGTTTAACCCAAAAAAGCGTTAAAACTGCTCGCACAGCGCCGCTGAAGCAGCGCTTTGCCAGCAGCTTGGTGGCGCTGCCCATTGTTTTCAATGGGCGCTCCTACAGCGCTGCAAATATGCGGTTTGCAAGCGCCCCGCTCCAGTGTGAAAGCACTCGGGCTTTCACACTGGAGAGAGACAGGAGAGGCTCTTTACAGGCGCTATGCAGGTGCTATTTTTAGCGCTGTGGCACCTGTAAAGCGCATCAGTGTGAAAGTGGCCTAAGAATTGAAATTGCAATCTTTTTCCCTTCCCGATCTTCAAAACAGCATGTCAGGATTCTTTCTAACAAGTGCAGAGAGTTCTCGCAGCTAGAAAAAAAATAAAATCCAGGCAGCCTGCCAAGTTTTAATCACAACGCTTGGATAAGTAGAAACAAAGTATCTTTTTGTTCTTTCAGCAAAGGAAAGAACTTCTGCCTGTAAATGAAGGAAGTTTAACCATTTAAAAACCAAACCTTTTCTGATATTGTTTGCTTACAATTAAAAATCATTTTTTATGCTAGAAAATTACTTGGAACACCCAAAAATAATACTTTTTTTTTTAGCACAGACCCTAGAGAATAAAATGGTGGTCGTATTTGTGCAGCGTTTTAAAAAAATAAATACACTTTAATGTATTAAATAAAAAAGGAACAGTAAAGTTAGCCCAATTTTATTTTTATAATGTGAAAGAAGATGCTACACCGCGAGAATTGTGAGAGAATCGTGATCTTTATTCCAAGCAAAAAAATTGTGATTCTCATTTAAAGTGGTTGTAAACCCTTACAGACCACTTTTTGCTACAGGTAAGCCTATAATAAGGCTTACTTGCAGCTACCCAGGATATCTCCTAAACCTGCAGGATATCCCTTGTATTTGCATGTGCCGATGTCATCAGCACATGCACACTGACACAAACTGAAGCAATGTGGTATGTATGTGCCGTTGCTTCAGTGAGTGTGCCATTGCCGCGTGCATCGTGTGGGAATGACATCGTTGCGGCTCCGGCCAATCACAGCGCCGGGGCCGCGATACCCGAAAACAACTCCAGGAGTGATGTTGCTGGCCGGTGCTGTGTACAGGCACCGCAGCGAGGGCTTTGATTTCAGGTGAGTATTACATAATGAGCTAGTATGCTATGCATACTAGCTGATTATGCCTTTGTCTTGCAGGTGTTAGTTTTTATTTATTTTTTTTTGAAAGTGGGTTTACACCCACTTTAAGGCCTCATGTACACAGCTGCTAAACGGACGTTTAGGAGCAGTTGGGCATTTTTTTCAACTGCTCCTGAATTCTCCTCTGTGTTATCTAATCAGTTCATCAGTACACAGGGTCGTTTAGAGTCGTTTCTAGGCAGTTGAGTTTAGAGGCAAAAAAATGGGCTCATAAGCTGCTTTTAGGAGGCATTTCAAGCACCAAACGCTTCTTAACACGTTTCGTTTACAGGCGTTTTTCATTTTTGGCCACTTCCTGCCTGCCGTCCACCGCTTGATCATTCTTACGGGCAGACGTCCCCCCCTCCCCCTGCCCTCCGGTGCTTTTACTGATTTACTGCTTCCATCGCTGAGTCGGAGACAGGATCCGCTGGCCCAGGAGGTTTACCATACAGATTTCCAGCGGACCAGATGGGGATTATTAGGTACCAGAGTTTGGCGCCATTACACGAGCGTGTGCAATTTTGAAGCTTGACACGTTAGGTATCTATTTACTCAGCGTGACTTTAACTTTCACATTATGCAAAAAAATTTGGCTAACTTTACTGTTTTTCTTTTTTAAAAGCACAGAACAGTTTTTTTTTCCCAAAAAAACCTTGCGAGATAAAAAAGTTGCAATGACCGCCATTATATTCTCTAGGGTCTTTGCTAAAAAAAAACATAATGTTTGGGGTTTCATTTAATTTTCGAGCAAAAAACTGATGATTTTTACATGTAGGAGAGAAATGTCAGAATTGGCCTGGGTGGCAAGTGGTTAAAAAAATAAAAAAGAAAGAAAAAATTATATATTTTTTCTTTTAAAACGCTTCTAAATGCAAACAGGGCAAAACGCAGCTAAACGCGGCAAGTAAACGCAGCTAAACAGGCGTTTGAAACGTGGGTTACTATCTGTCAAGTTAAATCGTTCAGGAGAGGTTGTAAAAATGTCCCGTGTACATGAAGCCTTAGCCAAAATCGTGACGCTCTAGCCCTTACTGAGGGTTGTATTGTAAATGAGCACTGGATGGGAGCTGCACAGTAAAATGTTTAGGTAACAGAATGTGAGAGAGCACAGTAAAGGAATGATGTGCCATGATCAGCGCTTCAAAATAAATGAACATTGAAAACATTATACACATTCATTTGGAAATGGACAATAAAGCGGAAATGTGGAGTAACTAGGGGTTGTACGGTAGAATGCCAAAGTACAATGAATGATGGGACAGTTTGGGCTACACTTTTTCAGAGTGGGAACAGCTACACCCTCCTAATTTTGCTATTAAAAATACTAAACGATAAAAAGAAAAATTATATGAACTTGCTCTATTCTGCAAGTCATGTGATTTAAAGTATCAGGACTGTTAACACTTACAAAACATCCACATGCATGAGATTAAAACGATTATCTACATTAGGACTTTAAAGGAAATGGTACACCATGTGTTCAATGCAGGAGTGGAGTAGACCTATCACGTGGTAGTTTTTAACAGCTAGCTCGTTACAACTTTGCAAAACAACTGTTAATTACTCTTCTCTGGTCCTCCACCCAACCAATCATGGCCACTTGTGCACTGAATGCAGATTACAAGAATTTCATTTTTGCCTCACTTTCATCCTATAGCAATATATACTTGTTTGTTTCACTTTAGTCCAGATCTTCCCTTCACCATAAATTCACGCTCTTCTGTTTTCCATTTGAACTGTTTACTGTTTTCATATAAACACTGTCATTTTCAGTAACTTCATTTTTTTATCCCTTTTCTTTGATATTTACTGCCTCCCCTCAGTTCCTTTATTTACTACATATTCATATTTTATTCTCCCACAGCTCCCTCACATTCATCTACTACATTTTCTCCACTATACAGCACTCTTCACAGCGATTCCTGCTTGGCCCTCAGTAATACCCTCAAACTTAAAGTGGTGTTTCCACCAAAAAAAAAAAAAATTGCTTAAAATTCATAAAAAAATTTAATAATTGGAAAAAATAAAAATTTTTTACTCACCTCTAAATGCCTGTTGCTAGGGGGTCCCTCGTAGTCTGCTTCCTTCAGTGCCCGGGCACTGACATCACTTCCCCTCGGCGCAGTCAGTCATCTGGGACACGTGACAGGTCCCAGATGACTGCGCGGCATATCACGGCGTGCGGCGCCGCTCGCGCATGCGCAGTGGGTGCCCTGCTGTGAAGCCACAGTAAGAATGCCGGCGCCACGAGCAAAGCAGGGAACGAGGGGGGGGGGGGCTTCGTTCCCCCGCATCGCTGGACCCTGGGACAGGTAAGTGTCCGATTATTAAAAGTCAGCAGCTGCAGTATTTGTAGCTGCTATCTTTTACATTTTTTTTTTTAGGGGGCACCCCACTTTAATGTGATACACCCATACTTAACCACTTTAAGACCAGCCTCGTTTTGGATTTTAGGTGTTTACATGTTTAAAACAGTTCTTTTTGCTAGAAAAAACTTAGAACCCCCAAACATTATATATTGTTTTTTTTCTAACACCCTAGAGAATAAAATGGCGGTCGTTGCAATACTTTTTTTCACACCGTATTTGCACAGCGGTCTTACAAGCGCACTTTTTTTGGAAAAAATTCACTTTTTTGAATAAAAAAAATAAGACACCAGTAAAGTTAGTCCAATTTTTTTATATATTGTGAAAGATAATGTTACGCCGAGCAAATTGATACCCAACATGTCACGCTTCAAAATTGCGCCCGCTCGTGGAATGGCATCAAACTTTTACCCTCAAAAATCTCCATAGGCGACGTTTACAAAATTCTACAGGTTGCATATTTTGCGTTACAGAGGAGGTCTATGGCTATAATTATTGCTCTCGCTCTAGCGATCGCGGCAATACCTCACATGTGTGGTTTGACCACCGTTTTCATATGCGGGCGCTACTCACGTATGCGTTCGCTTCTGCGCACGAGCTCATCGGGACGGGGCGCTTTAAAAAAAATTTTTTTTGTTTTTCTTATTTATTTTTCTTGATTTTATTTATTTTTACACTGTTTTTAAAAAAAAAATTTATTGGCTCACTTTTATTCCTATTACAAGGAATGTAAACATCCCTTGTAATAGAAAAAAGCATGACAGGTCCTCTTAAATATGAGATCTGGGGTCAAAAAGTCCTCAGATCTCATATTTGGACTTAAAAGCAAAAAAAAATAAAAAATGTCATTTAAAAAAAATTACATTTGGAAAATGTTCCTTTAAGGAGGTATGGGCGGAAGTGACGTTTTGACATCGCTCCCGCCCTGCTATGGTATAGAGACGGGTGGCGGCCATCTTAGCCTCACTCGTCTCTATACCCAGCACAGAGGAGGACCCGATCGCTTCCGCCACTGCCGACGGCTCCGGTAAGCGGCGGGAGGGGGGGCACGCGATGACCACCATTATCGGAATGCCGACCGGCGCCTGAAGAGATGGATATCTCGGTTGTGGCAGCAGCTGCTGCCGTTACCGAGATATCCCTCTTCAAAAAAGGGACGTACATCGTCGTGCGCCGGTCGGAAAGTGGTTAATGTGATTAGGAGAGCTATACAGGGGCTGCCATTGCTGGCCTCCTCATGAAAGTGGCGATTGTATGGCCCTGTTTGACTAGTACTACTGCCTCACAGACCTTGGACAAGCATGCTATAAATGGGCATCAGAAAATCTCTATACCTATTCTATGTCAGTGACTGACAGCATTAACATCAAAGCTTCAGCATGGCAGCCAGGAGACTTGCATAGGCAAAAGAAGACTTCAGCAATGTCAGACTCCATAATCTCCTGTGAAAGAGTCCCCTTAATTCCAGCCCATTAGCTATTCCTGGAAATCTGCCCAACTCACATCACATATAGTTGGTCCTATGTATTTAACCCTGTGTTGTAGATAGATTTCTGGATCTTCTACACCAGTGGTCATCAACCCTATCCTCAGGGCCCACTAACAGGCCAGGTTTGCAAGATAACTGAAATACATCTGCTGCTCAGTGATTGCAGTATTCTAGTCTGCATCTCCCCAAGGTAATGCATAAAACCTGCCCTGTTAGTGGGCCCTGAGGACAGGGTTGATGACCACTGTTCTACGTCAACATGTTTGTCTTTATTCTCTTGGACAACTATTTTTCTGTTTATCACTTCAAAATGCTCTCAATACAGCTCCACTCAGCACATACACCCGACGATTCCTCCTCCAGACTGGCTTCCTCCAAGTTTATTTCTACATCCGATTCATGAAAAATACCCACTTCCTTTTTTGCCTTTCCTCCAGCTTAATCTGTGTTCTGGATACTTCCAGAGAGGACAGATACAGTGGGGAAGATAATCATTTGATCCCCTGCAGATTTTTGTAAGGTCGGCGCTGTCCATGTGATGGCGCCGACCAATTAGAATGCTCCTAAACGTACCTCCCGATGAGGGGATTTCTAAGCCTTAACGGTGAGACAGCGACTCGGTGTGTATGTACGGGTGGTCAGCGGGACGGGGGGGGGGGGGTTGTCCTGTGCAAGTTCACCTTACAGATTTTTCTGTAAAGGTGAACTTACCTTACCCTTTAAGGTTTCTTGGCTGTCACTTGGCAACTCGAAGTTTCAGCCCCTCCATACATTTTCTATAGGATACCGGCTAGGCCACTCCATGACCTTATTGTGCTTCTTCTTAAGCCACTCCTTTGTTGCCTTGGCAGTACATTTTGGGTCATTGTCATGCTGGAAGACCCATCCACAACCCATCTTCAGTGTTCTGGCTGAGGGAAGAAGGATTTCATCCAAGATTTTACAATACATGGCCCCGTCTATTGCCCCCTGAATGCAGCAAAGTCAGCCTGTACCTTTAGCAGAGAAGCAGCCCCAAAGCATAATGTTTCCACCTCCGTGCTTGACTGAAGGGATGGTGTTCTTAGGGTCATAGTCAGTCTTTTTCTTCCTCCAACCACAGAAAGTCAAGTTAATGCTCAGTTTTGTTCTCTTCTGACCACAGCATTTTCTCACAATCCTTCCTTGGATCATTTAGATGTTCATTGGCAAACTTCAGATGGCCTGTACATATGTCTTCATGATCATCCTTACCTCATGAAGTATGATGTCTCCTTCTCATCAAGCTTATTACCGATAGTCATGTAGCCCATTCCAGACTTATGCAGGTCTACATCCTTGTCCCTTACATTCTTTGACAGCTCTTTGGTCTTGCCCATGATGGTGAGGTTTGAATGGAAGAAAGATTCTGAGGACAGGTGTCTTTTATACACATAAAACAAGTTGTTGTTAGGAGTAACTTCTTAAAATTGACAGGACTACAAAAAGCACATACTGTAGCCAGTCTGTAGGGGATCAAATCCTTAATTTTACTCACTGAACTGCAACTCCGTTAATAACATTTGTATTTTTTTGGGTGTTCTTTTTGGATTTTTGGCTGATATTCTGTCTCTATCCTTTAAAATACACCTATGATAACGTTTATAGACCCTTCATTTATTTGTAAGTGGGAAAACTTACAAAATCTGCAGGGGATCAAATAGTTATTTTCCCCACTGTATAGACAGTCAAAAGTACCCTCTACCTGGCCATTTCTTTGTTTCCCCCCCTTGAACATTAGCGTCAATCCTCTTTGCTCCCAGGCTGGCAATGGTTTCACAATGTAAATACTCGCCAGCACACCACGGATCTTCAATTAAGTAGAATTTTTTTTTTTATTGAAGATCGATCACATCACAGAGTAGTGCAACCCTTCAGAGCAATGCAGGACCCCTTCACCAGGTATGTCATGATCACATCCCTGACAAAGAGATCCTTTGCAGCTCCAAAACGTTGCACTACACCATTTGTGGTGTTTTTTTTATTGAAAAAAGATCACATTGGGACTTAGTTGAAGATCTGGTGTGCTGGCGAGTATTTGCATTGTGTTGTGCATGCTCCAGTATATAGCTGGTGGTCGCTACAGCACCCAGTACTTTTTAGACCACATTCCAGAAACGTGTGAGATATGAATATGGACTATTATCTGGCAATGGCTTCAGTGATATTTTCAAATCTTAAGGGGCAGCTTCACACTGCCGAACTGCGATTTAGCTAAAGTGCAGCTAACCCGAAATTGTCATGCGGGTTAGCTGCACTCTCCCATAGGCTTCAATTATGTCCCGTGGTTTTGGTGCACTTTCAGAAAGGGCACCAAACCTTGGGACATAACAGAAGTCTGTGGGAAAGCGCAGCTAACCCACACAAACTGCAGGTTAGCTGCACTTTGCCCAAAGCACCGGGGGCAGTGTGAACCTGCCCTAAAGTATTAGCATCTAACCAACCCAAAACAACACTGAAATATTGTAAGTGCCCAAAAATAGCTTATTTTCTGTTTGCGGTCATGTGACTGCCAAGTTTTCTTCTTCAGCAGCTCAGAGAGCTAGGGGTAGAGTCAGGATCTGTGCTAAAAGCTGCTGCTGCTTTGACAGGGATACACCATATAGGAATTCCTGTCAATTTACAGCAGGGATGGGCATGGAGGGGCTGAGCAATTATAGGCAAACTACAACAGCTTTACACTTTATGGCAGTATAGTGTCCTGTACAGTCATGCAGGGAACTCGCTGGGTGGCACAACACCACAAAACCAGAAGCAACTTGTGGTTTTTGTTGCAGTGATGATCCAGGAAGCTGAGGCTACTGGCAGGATCGCCAGGTTTTTGAGGTTTATAGTAGAAACAGAATAAAGGGCATATATAGAAAACACTACATGATTTGCAGGTGTAAAAGTGACTACATTTTGCGTTGAAAGCGGAAGTGATGTAACATTCTTTTGCTTCCGTGTGATGAGACACCTAGCTAACAGGTGAGAAGCCTTATTTTCACCATTCATTGCGTGCGCTGGTAGTAATACGAAGTCATGGGCTTGCTGAGTTTCTAAGAGGGCAATTTGTTGGTGCCAGCCTAGCTGGTGACTCAAGTTGCCAATTTATCTGTCGTATAAGTCTGATAAGCATAAGTGCGGTTGACATGGTCAACTGAACGAAATAAATAAAAAAGGACATTGCACAGGATTGTGATCCGGATTTTTGCAAGAAGAGCGGTATCAGATTCCATAATCCATCTTCCAAGACTTATAATTGTCTATTCCCAAGACAATTTAGGCCGTCTTGGATACCAAAGGCGTTCCAATATCAGATTAGGTAACAATTTTGTTCTTTTACCATACTTGTTTCCATATTTTTGTCCAACCCCTGTATTTTGGCAATTGTATTTTTATTTTTATTTTACAAACACTTTAAAAAGTTATATTCCCTGCATATTTTATAGAGGGGCCAAGGAAGAAATATTTGGGCTGATACTGTTGATCGCCTCAGCTACAGGCAAGTACATTACATTGCACAGTACAGTAAATTCACGTTTTTATTCCTATGCTTCCTCTATGTCAGTACTACAAAGCACCAATGCCTCCTGACAACCAGTATTTTCAGAAGTAGATCAATAAATGTCAGTCTCCAATATTTTTCTCATTACATGTTTATTTAATCCACTACTGAGCAATTTATACTTTAAAGTGAACATGCAGTTTTTCTTGTCAGTCTATCTAACAGTACCTTGAAAAAGCGAGGCTGTTCTTTGCTACATTAGGCCCCTTTCACACTGGGGCGGTGCGGGTACCATCGTTTTAGCAGCGGTATTCGGCCGCTAGCGGGCGGTTTTAACCCCCGCTATCGGCCGAAAAAGGGTTAAAACCCCCCGCAAAGCGCGCTTTGCCGGCGGTATTGCCGCGCTGTCCCATTGATTTCAATGGGTAGGAGCAGTGAATACACCGATCCTTCACCGCTCCAAAGATGCTGCTAGCAGGACTTTTTTTACGTCCTGCTATCGCACCGCTCCAGTGTGAAAGCCCTCCGGCTTTCACACTGGAGTGAAAGGACCCGCTTTTTTCAGGCGCTATTTTTAGCGCTGTAGCGCCTGAAAAACGCTTCATCCCTCATGTAACAGCTCTCCAGCAATCCCTATGAAACTGTAAAAATGTAATGTAAAAGTCTACTTTACTTCACATAACTTTTTTACCTATTGGCTGAAATTATTTAGTTGAAATCAGCCAATAAAAAAAATAAATAAATAATTACAGTCATTGGGAAAGAAAGGGGAGGTGCAAATCAGACTTTTAGGTAAAGTTCTTTTTTTTACACAGGTTTCACAGCGGTTATCCAGGGGTGCTAGAAAGTTGTGATGTAAGATAAAGAACAATAAAGAGCCTTGAAAGTCCTCTATGCACAGGTAATGTTAGCTGGGATGGAGAGAGGGAATGCATGAGTCACTTTAAAGTGGAGTTCAACGACATGTTATAATTTTTTTTTTTTTATGCATATCTTAAGGTCATGACATATACCACTCACTTGTTTATAAAATTTTGCCGCTCGATGTCCGCTTTTATATCAAAAAGTAACGTAGATGATCCTGTCCTGGCATGTTGAAAAGCGCTGCGCAAACTGTTGGCGCTATATAAATCCTGTATAATATAATAGTTTCCCACATTGCTTGTGGGTATGTGAAGCCCACAAGCATAATGTTCCGGGATACGGTGCAGCTGAGTGACCAGCATGCACTGCCCATTCTCGCACACGTGCAGTATGACAGGCTTGCAGTGCCATAGACGTCTCACGTTGCCATTACAATGGGCAGCATCGCCGGAGGTGCCCGCCCTGTTGTGATGACAAGAAGATAATCAAAACACTAAAAGCTAAAAATCAACGCTGGAGCCGCTCAACACACGTCCTTGTCCTCTGGTGGCTGCTCTGTATCTAAAGTGTATGGGAATGGCAACAAAGGGCTTTCTTCCCATTTTAAAAATGGCGCCGAAATCCGCCTTTTCTTGCGTCACTTCCAATTTGAAGAAGTGTCGCAATTCTAGGGAAGTGACGTCAGCTGCCGCGGTGAGGAAGGGGAAGATTTGAAGGGACCACATAGCAACAGGGATTAAAAGGTAAGTAAAAAAAAAAAAAAAATTTTCTCCAAATGTCATTTGTTAGATTATTTGCTGCACAGTAATGACAAATTTATTTTTATGGGTGGAACTCCGCTTTATGGATGTACTCAAGCCTAAGTCTCTTTTGAGGTCATCTATGTGTTTTGTTGGGAACAGCAACAAGATCTCTATCTGGACTTTTTTTTTAATGCAGCTTTAGGGCTCTTTCACACGAACGTGTCCGGAGCCCGCTCTGCTCAGCGTGGGATCGCTCCGCCGATCCCCGCTGAGCAAGCAGATGACAGGTCCGTCTCTGCACTCTGTGCAGGGACGGACCTGTCAGAGCGCCGCTCTTCCCTATGGGGGATCGGATGAAGACGGACCGCAGAGTCCGGTGTCACCTGATCCGATCCGCAGATGGATGGAAAAGTCGTTTTTTTCCTCCATCACACTTTTTTGGATCGGAGCGGGTCGGATGTCAGCGGACATGTCACCGCTGACATCTGTCCCTCCATAGAGGTCTATGGAGCATCCGTTCAGGTCCGCCCAAAAAACTGACAGGCGGACCTGAACGGACTGTCCGTGTGAAAGAGGTCTTAGTCACTCAGACCACTTCTATAAAAAATAGGAGGCCTGAGGAAAAAGGTAAAAAACAAGCTCACAGTTGCTATTGTATCCGTTACTGCCCCGCTGCAGTAATTACAGTGACAGGAGTAAAAAGGTTAAAGTTTTTTTTACTAATAAACCTAAATTCCCACAAAGCCTTGAAACTGCCCAATGAGAAAGATTGCACAGTTTTAAACAAAATGGTAAGTGGCTGCCGCCTCAAACGTTTTCTGATTTCTGCTCAGTGTGGCGGCAAGTGATCTCAAAGATCTCTGGCGGCAAAAATTCCAAAGAAGGTAATGGAGGATTTCTTTTTAAAATTTCACTTCCAGCTGTCGACTCCTTGCAGCTGATCACCATTGTAAAGTCAATTCTGATTAGCCGGTATGGATTACTGCATTGAAGAATTAGCACTGTATAAAGAACTCATTACTAAATTAGGCTGTTTATTCTAAAGAGAGTTCTTACAACCTGAACTCTAGAATTAAAATTGAACTCTGCTCAAAGGAGTATATGCAACAAGTTCACTTTACTTCCAGACCATTTTGTGTTAACATGTTACAATCAGTTTTCGCTAGAAAATTATTTAGAACCCCCAAATATTATATATATTTTTTAAAGCAGAGGCCCTAGAGAATAAATGGATGGGTTTTGCAATTTGTTTTTGTCGCACAGTATTTGCACAGCGATTTCCTAAACCCAATGTTTTTGGAAAAAAATATACTTTTTTTTTTCTTAATTTGATTGCAAAAAAACAATACATAACCCAATTTTTTGTAGAATATAAAAGATGATGTTATGCTGAGTAAACAGATACCAAACATGTCATGCTTTAAAATAGCACACACTCATACAACGGCGACAAACTACGTACATTTTACTATCCATATGCAAGGCTTTAAAAGCCTTTACACATGGCCTATTTGAACCCATTCTGGTTATCTTGTCATTTTGTGCTATTTTGACGCAAACCATTAAATAAAGAATTACAAAAAGAATAAAACATAAAATAAAAAGCTTTTACAGGTTACCACTTTAGATTTATAGAGTAGGTCTAGTGCTAGAATTACTGCCCATGATCTGACATGAAACCTCACGTGTGGGACGATCGCTGTTTGCATGCAAGAATGGGGGGATGGGGACACTTTAATTTGTTTTTTAGCACTTTTATTGCTGTCACAAGGAATGTAAATATCCTTGTGACAGGTACACTTTATAAGACCCCCAGATCCCTCCTCTGCCTTTAAAAGCATTCAAAACACTGAGATCAGTGTTTTCGAATGCTTTTGTTTTTTTAAATGGTACCATTGACATTGGGGTAAACTGGAAGTGACATCAGGTCATTGCTTCCGGTTTACCATAGCCAATCCGGGCTTTGTTAGGCTCTCCGATCAGCTGGCGGATAAGCTGGATAAAGCAGCAGAAGGCAGCGGAAGTCCACTTCCGCTGCTTTTAAAAGCAATCCAGCGGTTAGTTAGCTACTAGGATTGCTTTTACATAGATGCAGGTATCATCCTGGTATAACCGCTTGAAGTCCAGCGAGTATGTCTCTGGTCTGGAAGTGGTTGATGCATTCCCCCCAGTTGCACATACCATTCTTTCACTCCCCAACTGTCTTTTTATCAGTTGAGAATGCAGAAATGTGGTGTTGTGCAAACCTCAAGTAGCGCTAATCAGAGCTTGCAAAGTGCTGAGGCTTTTCCCACCAGCATGTGACAGCAACAGACCAACAAACCACCAACGCTGGCAAATGGAATCAAACACATGGTCCTCCATACATGAACGCAGCAGCAGTGAAGAGAGGAAAATAAAGCCAAATACATGTTGCTGGGAAGAAAAGCATTAAAGTGGTTGTAAACCCTCACAAATACCCAGTGAAGTGACTGGCCTCAGGTGATACACAGAAATTAAACAAATCCTCCTACATAAGTTGTACCTGTATCTGCAGTCTTCTCTTTTTTACATCCATTCCAGAATTTATACAGCTTGTCTGAGTTTCCAGAAAACGGGAAAAAAGAGAGATGAAATTACACACCACAGAGCTCAGTGAGGAGAGTTCTGAGCTGATTGGAGGGAAGGAACACACCCCCTTCACACAGCACACAGGAACAGAGCTAAGGCTGTCAATCTCAGGCTATGCACTTGAGCTCCCTCCTCTGTCACCATTTTTCTCTTGGTGTCAGGAAAACTTGTCAGAAGTGATTCATGCTGATAGCAGTGGAATGAGGCAGCAGACATAAATGACACTTAGTGCTCTTAATTGAAACAAGTACACACTATACAGGCATATACTTTGTTAAGATTTAATTTCTGAGGTTTACAACCACTTTAAAGCAAGTTTGCTGCATTTTGCTGCCAGGGCAAACACAATTTTGTTCTTAATCATAATTCTATCAAAAGTTTCTTTAAATTTTGGACACAATGCAAAAGTGTCAGGGCATCTGTCAGGCTATTATTGCTGATTCTTTAGCCATTGAATTGATGTGATTTTTCTCTTTTCCTGTGTGGTCACCAAGAAATGAAGTAAGCACAATCTCTTCATAATGGGCATAGAGATTGTAAGATCAGGTTTTTTACTGCTACTAGTGTCCATGCTGGGGAGATCACCTTACTTCCTTTGTGGTCACCAGGACAGGAAATTGCATGAAACCTGGTCAACAGTGAAATTAATCAAAATTTGACATAGATTGGTTATAATCCTTCCCAATTGTAATCAAAACCAAAAATGTATTTTGATCGGAGTTGGGTTTTAAACACATACATGTTTACAGTGTTACCTGTCAAAGCCTTTGTCATTTTATACAGCCAGACCCACAATTTTGACTTGGGGCTCTTACACACGGACGTGTCCGTGTATGGAGCCTGCTCTGCTCAGGGGGGGTTGGCTCCGTCAATCCCCGATGAGCAGGAAGATGACAGGTCTGTCAATCAGCCAGTAGGTGATCCAGAAAATAGTAGAGCTGAATCAGGAATTAGTAGAGCAAAATTCCTGATGACGCAAAGAAGTGTACTTTACTGCAAAATGACAAGGCTTTTGGCAAATTAGACACTAAATACATATGCAACCCCAATTTTAAAAAACGTTGAGATGCGGTGTAAGATCTACATAAAAAGAGAATGCAATGATTTTCCAATCTCATGCAATGGTGTACCCAAACAAATTTTTTCACATTTTTTTTTTTTTTGACAGATAAAACTTTCTTTTGGTGGTATTTAATCATGACTGGGTTGGCAAACCAAAAAAATAAGAAGTTTTTCTTAGTTTCTGTTAAAAATCTTTGTAGAGACGTAATTTCTCTCCTTCACTGATGTGCGCTCATGAGGCTGCACTGATAAGCCGCACTGACTGGCATTCACTTCTGGGCCCTGATTATCTGTGTAGATCTCCCGTGAGGAAATGCCACTGATTGGCTCTCCTCATGTTGACAGCGTGTGAGGAGAGCTGATAACAGGCATTTCCTTGTTTACATGTGATCAGTTGGACACAGCCGATCACATGTGTAAAAAGCCTCGTCATTGGTTATTTACCGAGATCAGTGATGTGCTGTGTCACAGGGACACAGCGCACTGCTGATCATCGTGATGTGCACCCCCGAAGGCACGGCGAGAGTGGGACAACATAATATGATGTCATCCCAGAACAAGAGAGCCACCTTGCGCCCGTCATTTTACTATATGGAGGGCGGGAGGTGGTTAAACTGAGAAAATGCACCGTTTTAAGAAAACAATTAGGTAATTTTGAAATTGATGGCAGCAACATGTCTCAAAAAAGTTGGGAAAGGGCAACAAAAAGCTGGTAAATTAAGTGGTACCAACAAGGAGGCGCAAGAAGAATATTTTGCAACTAATTAAGTTAACTGGCAAGGTCAGTAACATGATTGGGTATAAAAAGAGCATCCTAGAGTGTCAGTGTCTTAGAAGTAAAGATGGTGAGAGGTTCAACTAATCTGAAAAGCAGAGTCTAAAAATTGTTGAAAAATGTCATAATAATGTTCCTAAACATAAAATTGAAAGAATGAAAAAAAAAAAGGGGGGGGGGGAGGAGGGAGTGCTTCTAAGAGTAACACTGCACTTTTTCCACATCAGATGAAACAATGAGTAGATATATTCTTCTCACTTGATGTACAAGTACCGTATTTATCGGTGTATAACACGCACCCCAAGTTTAGGAGGGAATTTTAAGGAAAAAAAAAACTTTTAGGATGGGAGTTTAAGGGGGAAAAAAAAAAAAAAACTTACATTTAAGTGTCCATTGCAGCCTTGTCCCAGTGCAGCCTTGTCCCCATTGCAGCCTTCAGCCATGTCCCCATTGCAGCCATGTCCCCATTGAAGCCTTGCCCCAATTGCAGCCATGTCCCCATTGCAGTCTTGTCCCCATTGCAGCCTTCAGCCTTGCCCCCATTGCAGCCTTGTGTGTCCATCGCCATTTAAAATTGGCGCCGACAGGACACCGAAGCAAAGCGAACGCCGCCGAGATACACATGTACTCGCTACTCGGCTCTTCTCGCCTCCACTCACGTGACTGTGAGCGGAGCAGAGAAGAGCCGAAAAGAGCCGAGTACACTCGCTATGTGTAGCTCGGCGGCGATACACATGTACTCGGCTCTTGTCGGCTCTTCTCGGCGCCGCTCACGTGACTGTGAGCAGAGCAGAGAAGAGCCGAAAAGAGCCGAGTACACTCGCTATTAGGGGTGCAACGGATCGTCGCCGATCCGTGATCCGAACGGGCCACCCCGTTCGGATCGGCACACCCCGCGATCCGCGGAGGGCTCCGCGGCCTCGGCCTTAGGAAAGGCCGCGGCTTTGGCCTTGCTCCGGAGCGGCGGCGGCCATCTTTGTACACCCGGCGGCCTTAGGAAAGGCCGCGGCTTCGGCCTAGCTCCGGAGCGGCGGCCATCTTGGTACACCCGGCCACTGTTTACAATGTGATCGCTCCGTCAAATTTGACGGAGCGATCACTTGTAAACATACCCTGCATTACCCAGCCAATATCCTGCATTAACCCTGCATATACTCTGCATTAACCCTGCATATACTCTGCGATACTCTGCATTAACCCTGCATATACTCTGCGATACTCTGCATTAACCCTGCATATACTCTGCATTAACCCTGCATATACTCTGCATTACCCAGCCAATACTCTGCGATACTCTGCATTACCCAGCCAATACTCTGCGATACTCTGCATTACCCAGCCAATACTCTGCGATACTCTGCATTACCCAGCCAATACTCTGCGATACTCTGCATTACCCAGCCAATACTCTGCGATACTCTGCATTAACCCTGCATATACTCTGCATTACCCAGCCAATACTCTGCGATACTCTGCATTAACCCTGCATATACTCTGCATTACCCAGCCAATACTCTGCGATACCCAGCCAATACTACAGTGGGGAGAGGATGTGGATATTACAGTGGGGGAGATGACGTGGATATTACAGTTGGGGAGATGACGTGGATATTACAGTGGGGGAGATGACGTGGATATTACAGTGGGGACTATATGGTGGCGGAATTTTCACAGGTTTTTGCAAATTCAATTATTATTTGCTGATCCGAAAAATGATCCGATCCGTGACTCCTGATCCGAGGATCGATCCGATCCGTGAGTTTTTTGATCCGTTGCACCCCTACTCGCTATGTGTAGCTCGGCGGCGATCGCTCCGCTCACAGCTAGCGGAGATCGGCGGGGGATTGCTGGGGATCGGCGTATAACACGCACCCACGATTTTCCCCTGAATACGGTATATTACACTTTTATTAAGAGATGTTACTTAGCATTAAGTGCCATCCTTTAGACCCCTTTCCCACTAAGGCGGTTTTCAGGCATTTTAGCGCTAAAAATAGTGCCTGTAAAGCACCCAGTGTGAAAGCCTGAGTGCTTTCAAACTGGGGTGGTGCGCTTGCGGGACGGGAAAAAAAGTCCTACAAGCAGCATCTTTGGGGCGGTGCCCATTGAACACCCTGCCCATTGCAATGAACATGGGTGCAACATGGTCGCTTTGCACCCTTTCTTCGGCCGCTAGTGGGGGTTCAAAGCGCCCCGCTAGAGGCCAAAAAGCCCTGCTAAAACAACAGTAAAGCACCGCTAAAACTAGCTGCGCTTTACTGCTAACGCATCCCCCACCCCAGTGTGAAAGTAGCCTTATATATAATCTTCCTCTGTCTCCAGGCTGCCTGGCACAGGCAATATGTGTGATCCGATTTGGTCTGTGTCTCCAGCTCAGGATTAGGCTCTGTCAGACTTGTGTAGTTGCTGGCTCCTGGGTTGCAATGAGAAGCTCTTTACACACACTGTATATATGAGATTGTGAATGCAGGTCAGATAAAAAGCTAAAATAAACAAGAAATTCAGGTACAAAACTGGACTTCAGTCAGGTGTTATCAAACTAAACTACACTAAAACACTTTATTCTATGCATTTCTAAGCAGTTGCCCAGCTCCCCCATCAAGAAAAGTGTTACAAGTGAGCAGTGGCAACAAAAAGTTACAAAAACTTAAAAAAAAAAAAATTGTCATCTACACTACACATCATCATCAAAAGATTTAGAGAATCTGGAGAAATCTATGTGCGCAAGGGACAGGTGTAAACGCAATATTGGATGGATATTATCTATATATTGGATCTATAATATTGGATAATCTTCGGGGCCTCAGACGGCATTAAAAGCAGGCAAGATTTTGTGATAGACATTACTGCATGAGCTCAGGAATACTTCCAAAACTCACTGTCTGGGAACACAGTTCGCCATGCCATCCAAAAATGCAAGTTAAGCTCTATAATGCGAAGAAAAAGCCATATCTGAACTGGATTCAGAAATGCCACCGTCTTCTCTGGGCCAAAGCTCATTTAACCCTTTGCCACCCCACCCATAGTAGTTGCACTGCAAGCAGGCAGCAGCTGCAGGCCCGGTGACATACTAGTACATTGCGACCTTACTTCTGGTTTTGGGGCATGCATGCGTCTGCATCACATTTTTATTATTGGATATCTGTTTTTTTTTTTCTAAATTTTCTGTCTTTTTTCATTTAAATCGCAAAAAAGAAAAAACCCAGTGGTGATCAAATACCACAATAAGAAAGCTATATTTGTGGGGGGAAAAAAAACATAAAAACTTCATTTGGGTATAGTGTTGCATAATTGCGCAATAGCCAGTTAAAGTAGAACAGTGCTGATTAGCAAAAAATGCTCTGGTCAAGCGATTATGGAAACATAAGGGAAACATTTTCTGTGGTCAGACAAATCAAAATTTGCCATTCTTTTTGGCAACCATGGGCAACGTGTCCACCAAACTAAAGAGGAGAGAGACCTTCCATGTTCTTATCCGTGCTCAGTATAAAAGCCTGCATCTGTGATGGTAGGGGTGTGGAATGGGCAGCTTGCACATCTGGAAAATCACCATCAATGCTGAAAGATATATATACAGGTTTTAGAGCAGCATATGCTCCCACCCTGACAATGTCTCTTTCAGGGAAGGGCGTGCATACGTATTACAGCAGGGCAACGCTAAACCGCATACTACAATTATGAGAACAGCATGGCTTCGTAGTAGAAGAGTTGGGATGCTGAACTGGCCTGCCTGCAGTCCAGACCTGAATTGGGTTTGTATTTAACCTGTGAGTTTAGCGTTTTATCCTCAGTTCCACTCAGTTCCACTTTCAGTGTTGCCATGTTAATGCTGTAGCATAGTTAGTCAGGTTAAAAAAAAAAAGATACAAGTTCATCTACTTCAACCATAAAAATAAATATCAAACAATCCCATATACCCAATCCTATACCCACAGTTGATCCAGAAGAAGGCGAAAAACCCCAGCAAAGCATGATCCAATTTGCTACAGCAGGGGAAAAAAAAAATCCCTTCCTGATCCCCCTAGAGCAGTGGTCATCAACCCTGTCCTCAGGGCCCACTAACAGGCCAGGTTTTATGTATTACCTTGGGGAGATGCAGACTAGAATACTGCAATCACTGAGCAGCAAATGATATCACCTGTAAAGTATTTCCGTTATCTTGCAAACCTGGCCTGTTAGTGGGTCCTGAGGACAGGGTTGATGACCACTGCCGTAGAGGCAATCGGATTTTCCCTGGATCAACTTTAGTACCCAGTTATATTATGTACATTTAGGAAATAATCCAGGTCTTTCTTAAAGCAATCTACTGAGTTAGCCAGAACCACCTCTGCAGGGAGTCTATTCTACATTTTCACAGCTCTTACTGTGAAGAAACCTTTTCGTATTTGGAGATGAAATCTCTTTTCCTCTAGACGTCAGGAGTGCCCCCTTGTCCTCTTTGTTGACTGTAAAGTGAATAACTCAACACCAAGTTCACTATATGGTCCCCTTATATATTTGTACATGTTGATCATATCCCCCCTTATTCTCCTCTTCTCAAGGGTGAATAAATTCAGTTCCTCTAATCTTTCCTCATAGCTGAGCTCCTCCATGCCTCTTATCAGTTTGGTTGCCCTTCTCTGCACTTTCTCCAGTTCCCCGATATCCTTTTTGAGAACTGGTGCCCAAAACTGAACTGCATATTCCAAATGAGGTCTCACCAATGATTTGTACAGGGGCAAAATTATATCTCTCTCTCTGGAGTCCATACCTCTCTTAATACAAGAAAGGACTTTGCTCGCTTTGGAAACAGCTTGGCATTGCATGCTATTATTAAGCTTATGATCTACCAATACCCCCAGATCCTTCTCCACTATGGTTTCCCCCAGTTATACTCCCCCCTAGCTATGCATGCATATTCTTACCCCCGAGTGCATAACTTTACATTTATCAACATTAAACCTCATCTGCCACATAGTCGCCCAATTAAACAGAGCATTGAGGTCGGCTTTTAAATTGGAGACATCCTGTAAAAATGTTATTCCGCTGCATAGCTTGGTGTCATCTGCAAAGACTGAAATGATACTTTTAATCCAAGACCCTATATCATTTAAATTATATATTGAGGTATAATGAGGTATTAAAAAGTAAGGGTCCCAACACTGAACCTTCGGGTACACCACTAATAACCTTAGCATGAAACAGTAGCAAAACTGGAAGTATTTTTTCCCACAGACAATACAATCACTTGCTGTATCATCATAACTCTGGGAAGATTTTCATTAAGATGCTCGTTAAAAAATTTTTTTTTTTACTGTGCAACTACTCCAAGGCTTAGTCAGTGCTCTCTGCTCTGCATACAGAAGGGCTACTTTGCCCTAAACGGTTACACTCCCTTACTCAAATCTACCATTAGTTTTCCAGGGCATGTAAGCTTTGCCTCTTAAAAATGCCTGAACTATGCATGAACTCTTTGGTTCCCTTTAACATCCAATCACAGTGCTAAAACTTGACACTACTTTAGCTTAGTAATCCAGCAATAAGGCTTTCAGCTGCATTTGAAATGTTAGATGGTGTGATGGTTTTCTGTGGCAATTAAGTAAAAGGATAATTACTGCAAAGGTTTAAAAAAAAGTTTGGCACCATTTGAATTAAAGGGTTAGTTCACTTTTACCAAAACTGCCTATGCAGATAAGGGGCGTCTGTACTTAAAAAGAAAATGTACAGCTCTGACTAAAGTTGGCTAATGCCCTTGCTATAGTTGTAGACAATTTATATACCTCCCGAAGCCTGGCCCAGAGATCAAACCATCCTGTCCTGCCTTGTTGCTAGGATGTTGCTGAGAAACTCCCAGCCATTACTACTCGCTCCCACCATCACAGGAGTGAGCTATAAACTCCCACACGCGTGATTCTCTGTCCTAGCATCACTTAGCTCAGAGCTACAGAGACAGTGTATAAGTGGGCAAATGGGTTTGAATCAGCTGGGGATGTCTTAGCAATGTTATAGTAGCAAGGCAGGATGGGAAGATGCCATCTCTGTGAGTTTCTTGGCCAGGCTTCGGGAAGTATATAAACGTCCTACGCCTATAGCAAGGACATTACCCAACTATAACCAAAGCTGCATAGTTTGTTTTTACCTACAGGCGCCCCTTACCTGCATAGGCATTGTTTTGGTAAAGGTGAACCCTTTAAAACACACAAGTAGACTAAACTGATTTTTTTTTTGATCTGCCTGGAGGTCCCTTTTACATCGCGTATAAAAAGGATAAGTACTGCCCACTGCAAATTGTTTCCTTTGCTCCAGTGTTACAGTATATCTTAGTGATGTTATATCACTGGACATCAGCACATAATGAACATAGGTGACAAGATATCTGTATACAATTTATATACACTCACCTTACGTCCATCACTGGCATGACAATTCACATTTAAAGGGGTAAGCAAAGCCATGAGTTTTTCCTCGTTCCCGCTCCTAAAATAACAAATATCATTATATGCCTTTAACTCTTAATTACGCATTTATAAATACATGTAGCACACATTTCCAAGAGTGTTAGAAAGAAAGAAAAAAAAAACCTCACACCTCAGAAAATGAACTTCGGTTCTTAGAAAATCTACACATATCCCTCATAAATAAATGCAGTGCCATATACTAGTTTATATGCAGTTTTCAACATGGTTGCCAAAATAAGATTTTCTCAGTGTATTGGGTTCTTAAAATTAAACTTGCAAACAGTTGGTCCTATAACATAAAATGAATCTAAAGATCTTACAAAGAGCAAACCTAAAAGGTCAATCAAAACTGGATGGACAGTGAGATCATTACTACAGGCTGTGACAGAATGACACCGGTTGAGTGTCATTGCAGTACATTGGCAAAGAGCAGAGATAGGGGGAGAATCAGTGTGTCTTAATTATGGCTCTTGGCCAAACTATTTAGATAAATAGGTTAAAAAAAAAAATACAGAAAAAAGAAAATATACTAAAGATTATATAGTTCAGGTTTAAAACATATTTAATTTGAGAACCAGATTCACTGCATTAATTTGAAAGGAAGTACAATGCAGTCCACTTGCAATCAGAAATAATGGAGTGCATGATGTAAATAATGTCATAAGAGGTCCAAAGCTATGCCCCATGAGTGGCTAGTAGCATCTATGAATGATCATTCAGCATTTCAGTAACATGTGTTATCACTTTGTCATTAATCAATCATGCTCACCATTTTTTATACGAATTGTTATAATTTCATTTTTTTTTTATAACACATTTTTCCAGTGGCCTGATGTAATGCTGTTGCTTTTGTGTAAATTTAAACCCGATTCAAAGAATGGTTTAAGGGTTTTCTAAAAATTCTATTTCCTAATGAAACCCTACCAAAAGGTAACAAAGGATTCCACAAGTGATAACTAACCGTACTATACCATGGAACTCTGGAGATGGAGAAAGCTGGTTCCTTAAATTAAAGAATAAGGAGATTGCACTGCAATGTGAAAGAAAAATGTGTGTGCACTATAAAAAGATCTCCACACGTTAATATAAGGCTTTCTGAAGGAGAACAGCTTTTATTCTATTAACACGGCAGCGATGGAAGAATGAAATGAACCTGACAGAATACACTCTGACATTTGGATATGTGGCCACAATATATTTCTGCTTACAGCAATGAATCGCATAGCGTTAGGCTAAAGCCACGATATTTGGTATGTCATGTCTATGAAACCTCGGTTCCGTTTTTCCACAAGCAGCCAAGGGTGCCAAGATCCATACTAATGAACTTGGCCAGCTGTGGAGTATGCAAGTGAACAGCAACAAAACAATAACACCGCAATGCTATTGTAAGCTGGTTTTATATCATTACCCCCACAACATCCCCCCTCCCCCCCTCCCTTCCATCACTGCCCTGAAAGCATTGGAGATTTAAAGAGCACTCACCTGGCTGCTTCCAGGAGTTCGTCCTTCTTGTATTCTCCTAAATGATTGCAAAATATCATGCTGTTAGCATTGAGCAAGAGGCAGAGTGAGAAAAATACAAGCTATCTAAGAACAAAAATAAAACAGAGAGAAAAAAAAAAAAAAAAAAAACGAAGGAGAGAAAAAAAGGAGGAGAGAAAAGGGGGGAGAGCAACAAGCCCACACCCAGGATGGGTGATGGAGCAGTGACGTTAGCCAGATTGTGAAGGCAGCATCATCAGTGCCTTGGAGACGAACAGCAAATTGACGCAGCTCCTTGTCCAATCCTCCCATGAAATGGCTTTCTTTAAACAGCCAATGAATGTTAAATCATGTGTCCGGCTACACATTCTGCTCTAATAACTGATAGGCAGGCAAAAACCAGGTCCCTTTTGCTTCCCTCATCGCTCCCTCTACAGTAATCTTGTGGAAAAAAAAAAACACACACTATACATGCTAAGGGTAAAGCCTTCATGGACAATAGAAAGTCACGGAGCAAATCTCCAAATTATAATCACATCTGTAACCCTCCTCTAACCTATAGAAACAAGCGTCTCCCGAGGATGTGACACACGACGCATTTGGCTACCAGAATTCCTTTGTGCATTGCCCTTTATATTTAGACTGCCTCAAAAACATGAACATATGACAACTAGTGCACACAAAAAGGACATCAAACAGCAGACATGAGATCACTGAAAAAGCCAATGAGGCAAATTAAACAAAAAAGACAGTCAATAAAGCAGTGACTTAAAGCAGATTAAACAAATTATCTATACACCTTTCCTAATCTATGTATACCAAATGAAGGGTCACGACAAATGATAAAAAAAACACAAAAAAACAGGTTGTTTCTCCACACATTAGTGTAAATGAGAATGTAAGGTGCCCCTTGCTGCTATTCTATTAGGTCTTCTAAATGTGTGCGTGTTATTTTCTTATGAACACCTCTAACATTTACTTAAATATATTACATAAATTAGGAAAATTATAAGGATTGGACTGGAAAAGAAGAGTTTTCTCAGATGCAGATAAACTTATAACTGCAGTACAAAAATGTAAAAAAGGTAAATAAACAGCATACACAGTTACAAATGTAGGAAAAAAATGCTCTTTGAACCTACTCCACTGCTGAAAACCATAGCAGAACTCTTGTAATCTCTCCAGATCAGTGGTGGTCAATTTGCTAGACACGTAGGGGCTCAGGTGCAGTCCCTGATCTCACCAGAACCACGCTTTATGTTTACAGTAAAACCTTGGTTTGAGAGTAACTTGGTTTGAGAGCGTTTTGCAAGGCAAGCAAAATGTTTTAATACATTTTGACTTAATATACAAGCGATGTCTTGATATACAAGTAGCGTCAAGTCACAACTGACTATAAGGCCCCTTTCACACTTGTGCGACTTCAAAGTCGCGCGATTTTGCCACGATTTCAAGGAATGCCTGTGTAAAGGCCCGTACACATGATCGGACTTTTTGACAACCAACATGCAAATTAGCTGTTTTGGACCAACATCCGACCGTGTGTACGCTCCATCGGACCAACTTTTTCAAGGTTTCATCTGACTTTTGTTGGCTGTGCGAACGGACCAACTTTCTGCCAACAAAAGTCTGATGGACCAAAGTCCGACCGTGTGTACACAAAACCAACGGACTTTTGTACAAAGTACAAACACGCATGCTCAGAACCAATGCAAAAGATCAGAAAACAATATAGAAGTTGACCAAAGGTGGCGCTGGAGTATTCGAACGTCCTCTTTTGAAGTGTCGTCAGTACGTTGAAACGTCACTACGTTCATAGGTGAAAGATATACAAATAGCGTATAAATGGTGCGCAATTCAACCTTAATTATGTGAGCATAGATCTTTAAAAATAATTATTGCCACAATGTCAATTGTGGTCAATAGTGCACAAGTGAAAAAAATAAAATAAAATATATATATACACTCCGTATATATAGTGCTGGAGGTGTGTGAAATAAAATATACAATCCTTGTATATAAATTAATATGTGAGTATGTGATCCTTATTATAAAAGAAATGCCAAACGTGCATATAAAATCTTATTTAACCACTTTCAGACCGGACCAATTTGCAGCCAAAGGACCAAGCCCCTTTTTGCGATTCGGCACTGCGTCGCTTTAACTGACAATTGCGCGGTCGTGCGACGTGGCTCCCAAACAAAATTGACGTCCTTTTTTTCCCACAAATAGAGCTTTCTTTTGGTGGTATTTGATCGCCCCTGCGGTTTTTATTTTTTGCGCTATAAACAAAAATAGAGCGACAATTTTGAAAAAAATGCATTATTTTTTAATTTTTGCTATAATAAATATCCCCAAAAAATATATAAAAAAAAAATTTTTTTCCTCAGTTTAGGCCGATACGTATTCTTCTACATATTTTTGGTAAAAAAAAATCGCAATACGCGATTATTGATCGGTTTGCGCAGAAGTTATAGCGTTTACAAGATAGGGGATAGTTTTATAGCATTTTTATTAATAATTTTTTTTTATTATTAATGGCGGAGATCTGCGATTTTTTTTGTGACTGCGACATTATGGCGGACACATCGGACATTTTTGACACATTTTTGGGACCATTGTTATTTTTACAGCAATTAATGCATTTAAATGCATTGATTTCTGTATAAATGACACTGGCAGTGAAGGGGTTAACCACAAGAGGGCAGTGTAATGGTTAAGTATGCCTAGGGGTGTGTTTTTTACTGTGGGGGGGCGTGGCTGTCAGCTAGTGAATGCTGATCTCTGCTCCAATCACAGGGAGCAGAGATCGGCGTCACTAGTTGCTAGGCAGAACGGGGAGATGCTGTTTATCTCGGCATCTCCCCGTTCAGCCGCCCCGTGAGACGATCGCGGGGGTCCCCGCGGCGATCGAGTCCGCGGGGACCGCGATCGGACTCACGGGGGTCCCAACCGGCGCGGGAGCGCGCCGCTCCCGATGGCACGGATAGGCTAAAGGAGGGACGTATATATACGCCCTCCCGCCTGTACGTGCCATACTGTCGACGTATATCGTCGTCCGCCGGTCGGCAAGGTTGGTGCCATACACCATACAATCCTATTGTATGCAATCTATTTGCTTCGATAAACATATACACCAGGCGATTGGTGTTTTAAAAGTGCAGTGGTGCATTACTGATATAGCAATTAAGACAGCTGGTTTAAACTCCCACTGTTTGGAGAAACAAAAAGCAAAAAAAGACTGCTATTTTGGAAAATATAAATATAAAATGTTGCCACTTCGCTATTGGTATTACGTTCATGTTTGTTGCCTAAAAAGTCTGATCGTGTGTATGCAATACCAACTTGGGGCCAACGCCCTTTGGACAAAAATCCACGGGAAAGTTGGTCCAAGGTCCGATCGTGTGTATGAGGCTTTAGTGGCATCAAAAATCGGACCAAAGTAGTGCAGGGACTACTTTGAAGTCGGAACAACGAAGTCGTACTAATATGAATGGATGTCATTGGAAATCATGGGGAATGACTTGTCATGCTACTTTGCAGTCCCAAATCGTGGGACAAGTTGTATAAGTGTGAAAGAAGCCTAAAAGAGAAGAGGCGCCTCTATGTGTAGTAATATAGTTACATTTAATGAAGGTACAAACATTTAGAAACTCACGTGGCCGATGAATAAAATAGGCACATCTAAGTATGCAGACATCCGGGTAAAGCTGTCCACATAGACCATCCTCCTCAGCACCATTGACTGTCCCTTTAATGCTGCACTCCACAAGCGGTTCAAGCCTCGCTTTCAGATCGCTCTACTGCAGGGCAGTCTTCACAGTCACGATTGCAGACTGACAGCGGTGAGAGCCGGCAGTGAGGAGGACGGTCTGTGTGGACAGCTTTACCCCGGATGCCTGCATACTTAGATGTGCTTTTTATAATAATCAACCATGTGAGTTGCTAAATGTTGTACCTTCATTAAATGTAACCATATTGTTACACTTCGAGGCTCCTCTCTTCTCTTTTAGGCCTCATGTACACTGCTGCTGGTAAACAGACATTCAGAGGAAGTTGGCTGCTTTTTTCAGCTGCCCCTGAACTCATCCAATGTTATCTTATGTGTACATGTACACAGGGTCATTTATAGTCGTTTTTAGGCAGTTGAGTTTAGAGGCCTTTTTTGGAAAGCAAAAAAATGAGTTCAGATGCTGAGTTTAGAGGCATTTCAAGCGACAAACGCTTCTAAACGCAGCTAAACGTGGTGACTCGCCTTTAGCCGCATTTCGTTTAAGGCCCGGTTCACATTGCTGCGGTGCGGGAACGCTGCGAATCTACTGCGGGTTCCCGCACCGCATGTCTCCCGCCGGCAGTTCACACTGCCCTATGCGAGCTGCTGGGAGTGTCAGTGAAATGTTAATGACACCCCCATATCAGCTCGCATATCGCAGTGCGATCTGCAAACTCGGACAGGAATCGGATCGCATGGTGAGAACACCCATGCGATCCGATTCTGCTGCGGACCGAAAAAAAGGGTCCTGTGCGAGTTTGGGCCGAATGCGATGCGAATTCAGCCATACTATCTGTATGGCTGAATTCGCATCGCACAGAGATCGCATATGATTTGAACTGCAGTGCGGTGCAAATCATATGCGATCTTCTGCACCGCAGCAGTGTGAACCGGGCCAACAGGTGTTTTTCATGTTTGCCTACACGGCAAAACGGATGTTTTAAACGTGGGTTACTATCTGTCAAGATAAATCGTTCAAGAGAGTTTGTAAAAACGTCCCGTGTACATTTGAGCCTCATACTCTGGAGCTCCTGCTGGATTTTGCTTCTAATCCCCTTGTGGAGGCTGCCATTTGTGGATGGACATTTTATGGTTACACAACCTGGTCACATTGCTATAATCTTTTTTATATGGACTATAAACTGAAGAACCTATGAATAAATGGTTGTGGAACAAATCATTTGAGTTTCCATAATTTCCTATGGGGAAATTCACTTTGATATACAAGTGCTTTGGATTACAAGCATGTTTCCGGAACAAATTATGCTCACAATCCAAGGTTTTACTGTATATGTAATATACATATGCTATAGAAGACATGATACATGCTTTGCCAGAGACTCTGCAGACTATAGAAATGGCTCGACACAGTGGGCATTCTGTAGGCGGCTAGTTAGAGACTAGACATATGCTGCAGGAGATGGGCAGAGATTGCAGATATGCAACAGGAGACATTCAGAGGCTGCTGACATTCTCCAGGAGATACAACAGGAGATAGTCAGAGACCAGGGAAAAGTAAAGGGCTCTTTCCCACAGGTGTGCAGTCTGAATCTGTCTGTCCATTTTTAAGATGGATCCAGACTGAACTACAAAGTTTGTCTATAGGCGGGCGGATGTAAACCGACATACATCCGTTTTACATCCAAGGCAGTTTATATTTGCCCAAAAAAAAACTGAAAAAGTCTGCGCCTTTTCTGTTTTTGTGGGCATATGCATAAATGTGAATGTAGCGTCTGCTTCCTTTATGTCCATTTTTAGGCAAGAAACATTTTTTGTTTATACTTTTGTCACCCATGGCTAGTTTCTTAAAAAAAAAAAAAAGACATGTAACAAAAGATACAAAAACTGGTGTAAACGGATTTGAACTGAAGAAAGACTGATGTATATTTAACAGACCCCTCGAGCGCCTTTACAAACCAATTAAAGTGGTTCTAAAGCCTAAACATTTTTTACTTTAATGCATTCCCTGCACTCTCTTTATACTTACATGAGTCGTTACTCGATCCAGTGCTGTGCCTGGCGGCAGTCTTCTCTTCTCTTCTCTTTCCCTCTACACACAACCAGCAGCGGGAGCCACTGGCTCCCGCTGCTGTCTGTCAAATTCAGTGAGGAGGAAGAAAGGGGGCAAGGTCGAGCCGCCTGTATCTAGAGAAGAGGAGGAGCCAGGATCCTTGGGGTACATTCTGTGCAATTCAATTGCACAGAGCAGGCAAGTATGAACTTGTAAACCAGTCTATTATTTTAAAAACACTAAAAACTTTACAATCACTTTAAAAATTACTGTTTCCACATTAGATATTCTCTTCCCACAAGACTGACTATAAATGACCAAAAACAATTCATACATTATTAGAGAAAAAGATATGGACAGCACAGACAAAGTATTTACCAACCATTTAACTAGCAGAAACCTGTGATGTTAATATTTTTCCTTCGCTGGCCTGTGTTCTAGTTCTAAGAGGTTGAGCACCAGACGCCTAGATCTTGCCATTTTAAAAATTCATTCATGTTGGTAGATGGTGGCAAACAAATCTCACGCCATTAGTGGGCTGCAGCAACAGTCGGATTTTGTGCGGCCACCGAATTTGAGTGATCGGGCATGTTGGAAATTTTAGGAAAAAGGAGCAAATTTCTAATCAATGATGGGAGAATCGTGGGAGAAATATAATTGAAAAAGAAATGTGTATGAGCTGTGACCTGGAAAGAAAAGAAGATTCACGGCCACAAAAATGTTTTTCTGTAGCAACATGAGGTGAAATTGAAGGCTTAGTTGATCGAATTTTCAAGATCAATGGTGACACCATCAGATCATATAACATATTAAATTTCTGATTTTAGAAAGAAAATTGTTCGGAATACGACCAATGTATGGCCGGCTTTACCACCACTAGCTGTCCCCTGGCTTGGGGTTAAAAAACATACAAGTGCAGGGTGCCAAGGACCCACCCCCAGAGAAAGCTTTACCATGGTGCCCTGCACCCCTATGCAATGATCCAGGGAGCTCTGTTGACCAGTCTGTAGACATCTGAATAGAAGTATTTTTTTTTAAAAATGCATAAAATACAGCTGTGGGAAGAACTAAAGGCCAGAAATAAGAAGCCATGGGCTTAGCTTTACCTACTGCAGAAACAATTACAAAACTACCATTTTCAACAAGAGTGTTCTACATTTGCAGTTAACACTACTACCATGTACACCACTCCATTTCTATCAATTCTATGGGGTTTATTTTTAGAACATTTGTAGGATGGATGTCACAATCATTTATCCAGGCTCCATGAATTCTCCCCATATTTTCTCTTCTACTTTGACTTCCTATGATCGTCAGCTCTATCTAGTTGCCAAAATGCAAAATACATTCAGCAGAAAATATAGCATTTTGACCACTAGATGGAGCAGACAACCATAGGAAGTCATAGTTTAGTGCCTTTGGGAGTCATGTTTGTAACTGTCAGCCTTGCAATGCTTCGAGGAACTTGTAGTTCCGCAACAGCTGGAGGGCCACAGGTTGAGCACCCATGATCTACAACAAAGTTCCAATTTGAGTATTTACCATGTAAAAAGACCAGCGATTTTCAACAAGGGATCTGTGGAACTTTAGATTTCCTCCAGAGATTGCTTATGGTTCCTCGTATTCACAATGGTTAACTGACATTCTATTTTTTGGCGATTGCAGGTTTCCAGGGCAAACACCACTTGGCAGAGTGAGCTGGATGGCACTGATTACTTTTTTAGTTGTATGTAAGGGTGGTACTTTGACCACCACTACAAGGCCATTCTTCCCACTAGCCACCAATGTAAGGTGCATTTTCTCACTGAGCCCTAATGAATTGGCTTTAGTAGGAGTTCCCTGAGATGTAAAAATAATTTCAAGGGTTCCCCTGTTGTAAAAAGTTGTAAATGGCTGCTGACGGCCGGTAGCGTTATCTCCACCTAAAACAAAATAATTGAACTGAGAAAGGGTTCACGCTATCGTACCCGAGTTCCAATTCATTTTAAATGGTACCTCAACACGCTAGGCAACACACCTGCACTGCAGTGTCACAAATGCACTACTTTGCATGATTGCATTCATGAAAAAAGGTCAGGAGCAGCTTGGACTACACTGGGTTATGCTGGAAGCCCATTAAAAATGAAAGGATTTCCTTAACATAACGTACATTTAATGTATGGGCGATAATGCATAGGACAAGCTGGAACCTGGCCTGAAACTCACAGCCCACTTTGTAATGACAAAAGGTCGAGATTCTATAGAAAAATTATACTAATGCAGTGTCAGGTATTTATTCATGCAGACTTGTAATTACTGATATTCCTATATTAACAATTACTCATAGGCCAATATTAACACTAAAGGGGGCCATCGAAGATAGGAAAACATTAGAGAACATCAGGAATTATTCTAATAGCTAGCATGGGTACATTAGTGACAATGCTAAATGCTCATACATTTATTTTTCTTGTTTTCTCATCAGCAATGTGTCAAAACAATGAACACCTACATTCATCTGTCTATTGCTAAAGCAGAACTTGACCTAGAAGGGGAAGTTCAGCTTGCCTGCCTCCTCCCCCTCCTCTTAAAGCAGTTGTAAACCCTCATATACCCAGTGAAGTGAACAGCCTCAGATGATACACAGAGATGAAACCAATCCTCCTACACAGATTTTACTTGTTTATATGCAGTCTTCTCTTCCCTACACCCCTTCAAAAGGGCAGAATCGTGTTAAAATCCTTCTCTATCTATCTGTCAGGAGCACAGAGGAGGGAGTAGAGAGCTGCAGTTACAGTGTGTGAGAGCTAATTGGAGGAAAAGCACACACCTCCCTTCCCACAGCACACAAAAGAGCGAAGGAAGGATGCAGAGCTGTGTTCTGAATAGACAAGCTGTGTGCTGAGCTCCCTCCCCATCACAAATTTATCTCATGTTTCAGGAAGTGAAGCGACTCATGCTGATAAAGGAATGAAGCACCAGAGAGAAACAACACTAAGGTTTACATTTTGGTATTTCATTTTTTTGAGGGGGAGTGGGGAGCGGGTACCTGGTATCGACAGGTACCTGCTCCCACCTCCAGGTCAGAATGCAGTGGCAATCCAAGCGAAAATTTGCCCCCCCCCCCACAACCTTCTGGGGACGTGTCACAGGTCCCAGAAAGCTGCGGGCCCATTAACAAAGTGCTGCATGGCTGGCGCAAGCACAGTAGGGAGCTGGCTGTGAAGCCACAACCAGTCACAGCAGGCTCCCCAAAAGCATACCAGCGCCTGGACCTGAACATGGCCGAAGAGCCGGCTCAGGTGAGGACCTCACTGAATCCCTGGACAGGTGAGTGTTCTAAACGTCAGCAGCTACAGTATTTGTAGCTGCTGACTTGTAATTATTTGTTTCTAGGGTTAAGAACTTCTTTGAAGTATAACTGAAGGCAAATTTCAGTTATTGGAAAGAGTGGAGATTACAACACGGTCAGGTTTTTATTGCCATCCCCACTAGGGAGATTCACTCTCTCTAAAATTTGTCATATTATTATTATTATTATTAATATACAGGATTTATATAGCGCCAACAGTTTGCCCTAACGTTGTAAAGCTCTACTCAAACAGAACAGTTACAATACAGGAGGAATCAGAGGGCCCTACTCGTTGGAGCTTGCAATCTAGAAGGAAGGGTCAAGTTTTACAAAAGGTAATAAATGTGGGGGATGAGCTGATGAAGAAAATGAAAGTACAGTTGTTAGGTGGAGGCAGCATAGGCTTCTCTGAAAGAAAAAAAAAAATTTCAAGGATCGCCTAAAAGTGGATAGAGTTGGAGATAGTCGGACAGATTGGAGAAGGGAATTCCAAAGGATGGGAGAGGCTCTGGAGAAGTCCTAGAGGTGAGTATGGGACGAGGTGACGAGGGAGCTAGAGAGCAGGAGGCCTTTGGAGGAATGAAGAGGATGATTTGGTTGGTATTTTGAGACTAGGTTACTGATGCAGCTGGGGGGCCAACTTGTGGCTGGCTAAGTTATTGTTCGTATTTTGAATTTAATTATTTGGGTGAGCAGAAGCCAGTGGAGGGATTGGCAGAGAGGGGTAGCAAATGCTAAGCGGTTTGTAAGGTGGATGGGTCTGGCAGCAACATTCATGATGGAGTAGGGCATAACCTATTTAAAAAGGTAAGCCAATGAAAAGGCGAGAGATGACCAGGGAGTGAATTGGGAGCATTGTGTTTTCATTGGTTAGGAAGGGACATATTTTGGAGATGTTGCATAGGTTGAGGCGGCAAGCTTTGGATAGTGATTGGATGTGGGGCCGAAAGGAGAGTTCAGTGTCCAGGCTAGCACCTAGCAACCCTGGCATGTGGGAATGGGTTGATGGTTGTGCCATTGCTCTTGACAGAGAAGTCAGGGGAAGGGGCACGTGTGCAAGGAAATGCTATAAGCTCAGTTTTGGATAGGTTGACTTTGAGGAAGTGGTGTGACATCCAGACAGATGCTAATAGTAAATTAGTAATATGTTTACAATTATCACCTATAAAGTGAAAGGAAATCTCAAATTTTGTCCCCACAACAGGAATAGAGGGAAAAACCTTCTAATAGGGAGTTCTCGGTGGAAACCGGGTTTCCCTCACTTTGGAGGTATTTCCTCTCATTCCGTGTTTTGGCTATGAGACAGAAACTGAACGAAAATCTCACCAGCAGGATGCAGATGGCAAGAAAATTACATATAACCCTCCCTTAATCTATCCAAAATGGAAAAAAAAAGGTTTGTATTTAGCTCAGATTTAACTTTTATCAAATTTTAAAAAGGTCCTCTGCCTCTTCTGTCTCTTACACATTTGCAGAAAAAAAAAAAAAAAACTATATAAAAAAGAAAAAGGGTTTTCTTTTTTACTTAATATAGCCCTTCGGAGACAAGAACAGGTGTTAGGTAGGGTGAAGTTACTCTTTAAAGGCAGGGTGGGACTGCATTTGGGATGGGAAAGGTTGCTCAACACAGACCCATTGCAAGAACACAGCAACGTCCCTTATGTCCTATGGCTTCAGTTCACAAACGAAAGAAAATAGGACATGTTGCATTTTGCGCAGCGCATTTTGAGCCACTATGACGCATTAAAACACTGCAATGCACAACAGTAACATAGAAATTAGAAGAAAAAAAAGAAAAGATCACTGCAATGCGTTAACGCATCGCAGCACGCATTACAAAATGAATCAAGCTCACAATAAAGCCCATGCTGTGGTGTAAATGAGCCATAAATGGTACAGCCGTATATGCCTTGGTGTATGTAGCCTTGGTCTGACGGGGCAGTATTACACTACGTAAATCACTTAGGAACATTTCCGTACTAACAATAATCAAAAGTCTTACTTATTCAAGAATGTATTATGTTTGTTATGTGACCTTGACTGAATAGTTCTTCCGCCAAGAATATATTAATTTAATGAATCCATTTTGATAAACATGGAACAGCTGCCAACAATTCCCACAATTAAGTAAATTGCCATAACTACAGGCCACATTTCCAAGCAGCTATTGAACAGATGATCTTGATATCACCAATATTACCGTACATTTCAGAACATACAAGTAAAACCAGAGTTACTAAAACTTAAGTTATATTAAGCAAGTTGACTCGCCTTACCAGCTAAGTGGCCCCAAGTCCACATTGTATGTAAAAAGATTGTGTTGACGGCAGTACCAACATGTAGACAGTTTGTTTATCTTTGTACATTAAGCTGTTGGAATTCTTGAGAAGACTACACCTGTCCAATCACTTATCGATCCCTTCTGAGTGCTCGGGACCTCCATGGTGGGTGTCAGGATTGAGAGTGGCAGGGGTTCAGCAAACATTTATTCAACAAGCTCCTCTATGAAGAATAGAGCCAGAAGAAGTGCTCAGCTCTGAGCACTTCTGGGTTCAGAGTTGTCAATATCTGGACACTCCGGCCAGGGAGGAAGCCAATCAAGTAAAATCTGTACTCAACTGGCTTCAAAAGAGTGCAGGAGTGAAATAACAGTTACCCTCCCCTATAATGTCTCCTTAGAGAGAACTTGTCACCTGCATTATGTTTTCATATGGGGGGCTAATCCGCCCTTTTATTAATCTCAAGGTGAAGTTAAATTAAAAAAAAAAAATGAAAGCCTATTAAAATTAGATGTAAAAAAAAAAATTACAACTGGAATGCCGCGTACACACGAGCGGATTTTCCGCCAGAAAAATCTTGGACGGTTTTTCCGACGGAATTACGCTCAAGCTTAGCTTCCATACACATGGTCACACAAAAGTTTGCTGAACTTTCGACCAACAAGAAATTTAAGTTCAATGCTTCTGAGCATGCGTCGAATTGTTTCCGAGCATTCGTAGGAATTCTGCGCGTCAGAATTGCTACAGACGATCAGAATTTCCAATCGGAACTTTTGCTAACCAAAAAATTGAGAACCTGCTCTCAATCTTTTGCTGGCTGGAATTCGGACAGCAAAAGTCCGATGGAGCATACACACAGTCACATTTTCCGACCAAAAGCTCTCGTCAGTCTTTTGCTGGCTGAAATTCCGATCGTGTGTACGTGGCAGAAGAGAGTGTATCAGGTGTGTAAGCATGCAAAAGTGATTGTGCAACACACATCTGAGATTATCATGCAAGCTGCAATGAGAGCAAAGATTCTCCATCATTCACTGTTATTTTAAGCATCATTATGCTGAATTTTAAGGCTTGACATATATGACGTCTCAATACAAACTTGTCATTTATATTTTAATCAACAATTGTGTATTAATGGGCTTTGAATCTAAGAGCCAGCTAAAAAAAAAAAAAAAGCTAGGAGCCTTTTTTTTTTTTAACCAACAAATCTTATGGGTAGAACACGCAACATGTTCCAGAAGGTGAACTTATCCTTTAACCCTTTCTCTGCCAAAGCCGTTTTTGCGTTATTTTGCACACGTTTAAAAAAAGAATTTTAGTTTTTTCACACAATATTACCGCAAAGATTACAGTTAATCTAAGGGGGCAAAAAAAAAAAAAAGAGGCAATAAATTACCCAGCCGAGGTTCCACCGAGAAAACAGATACCCAGCATGTCAAACCTTAAATTTGGGGACGTCCGTGAAATGACGGCAAACTTTAGTACTCTATATTTTCCATAGGGAACGCTTTAAAAACCCATAGGTCATCAGTTTAGCATTACAAAAAGAGGTCTGGTGCTAGAATTATCGATCTCAGTCCAGGGTGCGCGGCTATATGTAACATGTGTATCGTAATCAATGTTTTCAGGTGTAGGCGTCCCATTGTGTGCATTTAGGTTTCTACGGGCGTATATGTGGGGGTGCTTCAATTTTTGTGGGGATTGGGGGGGGGGGGAGGTATGTGCCTAGGCATAACTTTAACATTAAACAAAAAAAAAGTAATTTTTTTAACTTTTTTTTTTTTCATCAAATAGGGGACAAAAAGTCCCCTATGCGATTCCTCCTGTATTGAATTGTTATACTGTTTGCCCTAACATTGTAAAGTGCAGAGCAAACTGTTAGCACTATATAAATCGTGTATAATAAGAATAATAAGATCGTCATATTTTTTGGGGATAGGTTCTCTTTAATGAGACATCCAGGGTCTAAAAGACTCTGCTTGTGTCAACTGCACGCCACTGAATGCAATGCACATCCCACTGCATTACATTGTTTTCCGGCCTTAATGGCCTAGGAAACTGTCAACAGGGACACGGAAGTGATGTCACTTCTAGGTCAGCAACATAAAGTGGAAGACAGCGGATGTGTGTCCGCTCTCCTCCCTCCCCTGTACCAGGCAGCACCTGCTATGAATGTCCCGGGCCCGCAGATGGACAAGCGGAGCCCGAGATACATAATGGAGGGGCGCACATGCATGGTGGATGGAAGCATTCGGATGGCAGCCCACGCGCCAGGATGCAATTTCTTGTTGGTGTCTTATATTGTGTATGTGTGCCCCAAAATCAATGTGAGTGCTTTTTTGTTAAACATAAATTGGATGGACAACTGACCATTTTATTTTACAAAATAAAACGGCACTAGCAGCATATAGGTTAAAATTATATTAAATGATATCCTTGTTGTCCAAACATAATCCATACACATCCACTACTTAATGGTAGAGAGGGACTAAAATTTTGGCGGCTCAAAGATATCGGGCGAAAATTGTGTTTTCAGCATTTTACTGATAGAGAAAAAGGTGCCGAAAATGGCACCAAAAACGCACGCGATTTTTGACGCGAGTTTATTGTGATTGTGGGGTGTTTTTCATTAGGTCACCTCTACTTAATGGCTATAATCTATTTGCATTAAATAGTTTCTTACTGTGTTTTTATGCCTCTTTGTAATATCCCCTGTGAAGTCCCGAACCTCTACTTTTCTTCCTCATTTCTATTCTGGAAGAGCAATGCATGTTAGCAGTCATACGCACTGCTCTATGCACACTACAAATCCCATAGTCCCTAGTTCATTTCAGGTGCAAGCAAGAGAGGGTGGCTACATTTCCACATGGGACCATGGAGAATGAACGCAGCCCTTCTTTAACAGGAAGAAGAATCACAGCAACAATAAACTGCAATTTCCAGATTTGGAGGTGGCTGAAAGCAATAGAAGGTACTTTTTTTGAAGTAAGATTACTTGAATAGATTTTTTTTGTTTTTAAACAAGAGTGTAATGTCACTCGAAATGTAAATTATGCACAAAAATAGCTTTTAACTTTGTTCTAATAAACAGTTAAAAAACAAACTTTGGGCTTCCTTACAGATTCGGATGACCCCCCGACCCCCCGGTAGTTCAGCAACAACTTTTTTTTTTTTTTCTTTTAATATTAAACAGTTTGTTCCCTCAAGCATGTAATTATGAATCCATGACAATAAAATGTAAGACTTTTTTGTGCTACTGCCTACACAAACCAGAGATGCAAGCCCACGTCTTCAGAAAGTAAGACGCACATTGTATGAAACTGCTGACTACAAAAGCATTTAATACACTTAACATTAAAGCAGCTGCACAATTTAATAAAATGCCAGCTTAACCCTAAATAACTACAGTGGCTAGGCACTACGTCGGCATCCTGATGGTGCCTGTACAGTTCCAGCCATGGTGTTATTGAGAAAAGTGGTGTGAGACATTCAACCTGCACACAGGGAAGTCTCAACCAACACCAATGCTAGGGGGGGGGGGGGGGGGGACAATTTCCACAGACACAGGAGCACCATGACAAAGTACAGATGGACCTCTCTATAGAAACTCCCTCAAGTAGCATATTAAACTGAAGAGAAAAACATGTGTAGGAAAATCATGTTTGTTTAAAAAAGAAACAACAAAAAAAAAGGCTCTTTAGCCGGTAAAGGTTTGGTTCCAATACCGAGACCATAAGCAAGAGTTTTGGACTTATTTGTTCTTTCTGTAAATTATCCCTTCTAGTCATAGGGTGGTCTACCCCCCCCCCCCCCCGACTCCATTTGACATTGATCTAATGCCATTTTTCTTTGTGTTACTGTTTGATTATTTTTTTTTAAGCTTTTACAAGGATATTAACATACGTTTTTTGATCAAGTTTGATCAAGTTGTACAAAGACCCGGGTGGTAGGTTTTTGATCATTCAAGGTTCTTTGCAGGGCAAGGCTATCACAATAGCTAGTGTATATGCTCCTAATGATTCATAAGCCTCTTTTTTTAAATCATTCTTTCAGGTCTTGGATAAATATCTCTACCCACAATTAATAATAGGAGGAGACTTCAACCTGGTGGCACACTCCACACTGGACAGAAGCCAAGTTGTAAGTACTGCCAATGCCTTTCCCAAGACAATGAATAGTTTGCTCAGTTCCCATCATCTCCTAAATTCCTGTCGGGCACACAATGTAGGTGCCCGAGAGTAGACTTACTATTCTCACCCTCATGATAGTTAATCTAGACTGGATTATATACATTGCACCCCAGTCCTTCTTGCCAACTCCACTATAGCTAGTATACATCCATGTCCCTGGTCTGACCATCAAATTGTAGCCTTCACAATATCCCATATAGGCCTCTCACCTGCTACTGCAGGACGGCGCCTCAATGACTCTCTTCTTGCAGCCCCCGAACTAGTGGCTAAAATGTCTGCCCATATAGAGGAATACTTCCATATTAATAACACAATACTCTCAGAGCAGACTGAGAAGTCGTTGAGATGGTCAAAGGCACAGTTTTTATTGCATAGCAACTCGGCTTCTGTCCGGTTTGCGAGGAAGCTCAATCAGTCTATTCAGCCTCTGCACTACTATAAACATAGAAATGCTGAGGGGAATATAGTTTCTCATCCCATGGAAGTGCTCCAGATCTTTTCTAAATTTTACCAGGACCTCCTCTCCCCACATTCTTCCCTGCCTTGTTCCACATCTAAGTCCTGGCTAGACAATATCTCTCTCTCCAGTCATTGTCAGAAGAGCAGTTGCTGACTCAGAATACCCTCTGCACAGAGGATGAAATCTTAACTATAATAGCCTCTCTGAAACCCTCTGAAACCCCAGGGCCTGATGGCTTTTCGGCCTCCTATTATAAAAAATTCTCTGGCCACTTAGTTCTCAACATGAAAAACCTAACTACCGTAACTATATCCTCAAGGGCCACACTTTCCCAGATGATATGCATATGGCAAATATGTCCCTGGCCCTTAAACCAAACAAGGATCATACCCTCCCACAAAACTATCGTCCTAGATCGGTAATCAATAACAACCTAAATATTTTTGGACGCCTTCAGGCAGATGGGCTTTCCTCCATAATTACCTCACTGATTTCCCCAGCTCAAACTGGCTTTATCCCAACTAGACAACTTACAGATAATATTTGTTTAGCCTTGAACGTTATTACAGGATGCTGACCTCTTTTTGCGGAAAGTACTATTATTGAGTCTTGGCATCCATAAGGCTTTCAATGGGGTATTAAGGCCTACTTGGAAACTATTCTTGTGAAATTTGGGTTTCAGGGAGCACTTGTGCATAGTTTCAGGGCTCTGTATCATCAACCACGCACGCAAATAAAACTTCCAGGGTGCGATTCTGATTACTTTACTCTTGGTCATGGAACAAGGCAGGGTTGCCCCCTCTCTCCTCTCCCATTTACATTAGCTATTGAACCTCTGGCTTGATCTCTTTGTCTGGACCCTAACATTAGAGGCTATGTGAAGGGAGACCAAGAGTTCAAGCTGAGCATGTATGCCGATGACCTTTTACCATTTTTAACAGACCCAGTTGTCTCTTTACCTAACCTGGTCTCTACTTTGCATACCTTCAAAGATTTGTCGGGTCTGGGGATCAACCTTTCTAAATGTACTGCTCTTCCGATTAATTTTTCCCAGACCTTGATTTCGGGCATTCAAACTAAATTCGGTTTTGCTTGCAGTGGGGAAATGCTTTTATATTTGGGTATTAAACTAGCCCCTTCCCTTCGCAAGATGTACTACCTTAACTACCCACAGGTGTTCTCCCGCACCAGGCAACAGCTGCGTACATGGACTCTCCTTCTAGGGCAAGGTCCAAACAGTAAAGATGTCCATTCTCCCAAAATTAAAATCCAGCAAATCCCTTAGTGAGAGCACCTCTCAGTAAACACAAAAACACTGGTTAGGCACACATTTAACCCTTTGCTCGTCCTAGATGTTTAACCCCTTCCCAGTCAGTCAGTACAGTGACCGTAGTTTCACTGGTTCCCAAAAAGTGTCAGATTGTCAACCGCAATATTGCAGTCCCGCTATAAGTCATTGATCGCCACCATTACTAGTATCAAGAAACAAAAAATTCCAGTATATATCCCATAGTTTGTAGACGCTATAACTTTTCACAAAATCAATTTACGCTTATTGGGATTTTTTTTACCAAAAATATGTAGCAGAATAGATATTGGCCTAAATTTATGAAAGTGGTTGTAAACTCTCCAACCCAACTTCAGCACATTCTAATCCTCCTTACTAAAGCTACTGATCTCTGCCTGTAAAAGTCTCCTTGCCTGTATTGTCTTCTTGCAATCGCCATTTCCTGCTGATGTACCGTCATTTTTGCTGACGTCACCGGTGCATGCGCTCCCCATCCCATCCCTCTGGAGCTTTCAGCCTGACATCTTCAACGGCATGTATTAGGAACAAATCAACTTAGTGGATTTATTTTTTTTTGGATTAAGAGGCACTATGCATGCGCAAGATTTTTGCTGACGTCACCGGTGCATGCGCTCCCCATCCCATCCCATGACACGCTCTGTGTGTCGTCTTTTCAGTGACGGCATGACGTGTATGGGAGTTACGGTGTCTGCAGCCAAGCTGTGAAGACTTGCAAGACTGGGCATTCATTCACAGCTTCCTGGTTCTCCCCGTGTGACATCACATAGGGGAGTAAACCAGGCCATAGAGACTCCTATCGTGGCAATCATCTGGAGCTTTCAGCCTGACATCTTCAACGGCATGTATTAGGAACAAATCAACTTAGTGGATTTATTTTTTTTTGGATTAAGAGGCACTATGCATGCGCAAGATTATAGCAGGAGAAAGCAGGAAGGGCTGAAATGTACACAGCTGACTCAGAAAACAGTACCCAAGATGGCTCCACTTAATTCCGGAAGACTATATAAAGATTGCAAAGAAGTGTTCACAATTAACTAGATGAAAAGGCCTGTAAACGAAACATGGCTAAACACGAGTTACCGTGTTTACAAGCTGTTAGAGGCGCTTGCCGTTTCAAATGCCTCTGAACAGCTTTCCTGAATGCATTTTTTTTGCTTTCCAAAAAATGCTTCTAAACTCAACCACCTAGAAATTACTATAAACGACCCTGTGTACATGCACTGATAAGATAACATTGAGGAGAGTTCAGGGGCAGCTGAAAAAAATGCCCAACTGCTCCTAAACATCCGTTTACCAGCAGCAGTGTACATGAAGGCCTTAGAGTTGCCTATTGATAACTGAAACCATGTTTGACGTTTTGGAGGAGCACACAGACTAAGTTGTGACTTAAAACCTAAAATCAAACTAAAAGAATCCATGCCATGCATTTCCTTTAGCCTTCATTCATTAACCACTTCCATACTGCAGTATGTCATATGACATCCTGGGCTTTCAGTGGGGATATCTGAACAGTGCCTGCAGCTACAGGCATCATTCAGATATACATTTTTTACAGCCAGCGATTCCCTGCACCGTAAGAACAATCATAGCGGCTATTCAGCCGCTTGATCGATACGTAGGTAGTGTCTGCACATGTAAACGACGTTCAAATCACATGTGAGGTATCACTGCAAACATTAGAGCGAGAGCAATAATTTTAGCTCAAAACAGGTAACCTGTAAAAAATGTAAAGCGTTGCCTATAGAGATTTTCAAGTACCGAAGTTTTGCGACATTCCACGAGTGTGCACGATTTTAAAGCGTGACATGCGAGGTATCTATTTACTCGGTGTAACATCTGTCACAGTATACAAAAAAAAATTGGGCTAACTTTACTGTTTGTTTTTTTTTTATTCATGAAAGTGTTTTTTTTTCCCAAAAAAATTGTGTTTGAAAGATTTCTGCGCAAATACTGTGCGATGTAAAAAGTTTCAGTGAGTGGCATTTTATTCCCTAGGGTCTCTGCTAATTAATTAATAAATAAATATGGATATATGTAATGTTTGGGGGTTCTGAGTAATTGTCTAGCAACAAAATTGATTTTTACATGTTGGAGAGGAATGATGGAATTTGTGCGGTATGGAAGTGGTTAAATAAAAATACTGTTACCATATTTCAGCTTGCAGCAAGGTTATGTCACCTAGCCTCAAAGAGAGATAATTTCATGGTTTGGTAAACATATGTCCTATATACTCAGAAAGGCTAACAGATATTTACATGCAGAAGTAAAAGGGTAAACATGAAAACCTAAAACCATATAAAAAATGATTTACCTGCCAATATTAAATTAAATAGATAATATTGTCAGCATACATATTTGCAACAGGATTATTCCAATAAAGAACTTAAAGCGGTTCTGCACTGACAAACTGAAAAAAAAATTTACGGTCTATCTGAAAAGTATTAATCTTAGAATAAACTTACTTCTTTCAGTGCTGCACCGTTTCTACGTCCGTTTTTTTTGTCAAAATATTTCTTATAAAAAAAAAATCTACTGACCGATGTCATTTTGCTTGTGGGCATTTGAAGCCCACAAGCAAACACTTCCTGGTTCCCTTCATTTTGCCGTACCAGCATTCATTGCCGGTTCCCGTGCATGCTGAGTGGCTTCACAGCTACGAGCGGCGCCATCGAAATAACGCAGGGATTTTGCATCTGACCTCCGCAATGTCTCCTAGGATTAATTACACAAGATCCCAGGAGACACAGCGAATTCAAATGGAAATGACGCGGATCCCCTCTCAGAGCCCGCCCACCGCCGCAGGGAGAATACAGATGAAGGCATCATTAAAGGTAGGCTTAACAGAGAAGCGATAGACAGGAAGATGATCGGATGGGTGCAGAACCACTTTAAAAAACAGAATACAGTACCTGGAATTCATAAAGGCTGGTGCAGACAGGTTTTGCAAAAGTGTCTCAAATGCGTTCTAAAAGTGGTGCAGCATGTACCTGTGTAGAATTTGTACTTGAATTTAGCACAAGCTGTGCCACTTTTAGAACACACAAGAAACTTGCAAAATCTGTCTGCTGCAGGGATTCTCTCTCTCCACTTTCATAAGATACGGACGGTTGGTATTGTATTTTGAACTTGGCACAGGCTTGCACCACAATGTAAAAAGTGGCACATTTTAGAACTACATGAATTTGCAGTACGAGTCGCTGCCAGAACCAAAATTGTTGCAACACGTTAACAAGAGGGATTGTCAGAAAAGTGGCAATGCAGCTTTATTGAATACCCTCCAGTATCTTACTGTATCTAATTATGCAAGCAGTAAGATTTGAGAATTTTGAGAATAAAAACAAGCTCTTCTAAAAGAGCAATTTAGGGAAATAATGCAGGCATAGACGAATTAAAAGCATTAAACCAAAAATTAAACATTTATTATATTGCAGCTTACCAATTCTTAGATGTGATGGTTGCATTAGTTTTCTTTCTTTTATTTTCTTCTGGTGATCCAGACAGTAAGGCCCCTCCCACACTGGATGGGCTCCGTTGCAGTCCGCCTGCTTAGTGGGGCATCTGTCCACTAATCCTCGCTGAGCAGGCAGATGACAGGTCCATGTCTGCTCCGCATATACAGAGTGGACACAGCCCGCTCTCCTCTACACACAACTGCCATCTGGTCCGATCCACCAGACGAATTGGGAACAGATCCCATCCATGTTTTTATATGATGGGATCAGATTGGACGTTGGCTGGTGTTAACAGACACATGTCCATTGACACCTGCCGCTCCATAGAGGAGACTGGAGAGTCCAATCAGGTCTGCCTAAAAAACTGAAAAACAAGATGGTCCGCTAGTGTGAAAGTGGCCTAAGGCCCCATTACACACATGATGCTTTTGTTTGGCTGGAGTTACACTTTAAAGTGGTTGTAAACCCACTTTTTGGCCTTCTACCTATAGGTAAGCCTAGAATAAGGCTTATCTATAGGTAGTGGAAAGATCTCCTAAACGTGCGCCGTTTAGGAGATATTTCACTTGTGCGGGGAAGAAACTAAACTAAGTGCCGTTTCTTCCCTAGCCTGTGCCGTTAATCGCTGCTCCCGTGCGCATGCGTGGGAGTGACGTCACACGGCTCCGTCGAAACACAGAGCCAGAGTCAACGGCCCGGAAGAAAGAGGGGGCAGAAGATGGACGCTGCCTACACAGGGGACATCGCTGGATTCTTTTGCAGGCAAGTGGCACATAATGGGCTAGTATGCCCATTATACTTTTCATTTGCAGGCTTTGAAGCGAGCAAAAGCGGAAGTAAAACCCATCAGGGTTTACTTTATCTTTAAATTTGCAGCATAGTTTTCTTGTTAAAAAAAAAATTTGCAGCATAGTGAAGTGGAAACCATTAGCTTTCATAGAAAAAGGAACCTGTCTGAACAGAAATATGGAAGCTGCAACTGCTCTACGCTGTCCTCACTTGAAGAACACCTCTTGTTGTCGGCTCTCCTGAAACATCAAGTTACCCATTTCTGGTTTCAATGATTTTAAGTAACAGACCCAGAACAGGCATACGCTAAAATAAAGTCTGAGAAAAGTCAGAATTTATTATTTTTACACTTTCTCTCTGTCAATGACTCAAAGTATTAAAGACAAAGCATGAGCAAAACAGGAAACTAGAATTGTTCAGAAGGAAAGGTCAGTAAAGGCAGCCAACATATTTCATAGGACAAGTGTAATTTATTGAGTCACTGACCCAGTAAAATCATATGCACCAACAACTGATATACTCATGCATGTTTAAGGTCAGTAACTCAACATGCAGTGAAGTGGTATGTATAGGAGCCCAAAGTTGGCACCACAAAAACAAGTCAAAATGGCCGCTCCAATACCTGACAAGTTCTCTTTATTCACGGACTGCCTCCATACAAAAAACAGTCCAATCACAAAACGCAGACAACCATTCAAAAGGTAATCACCTAAAACATAGTAAACCTGAAAAACTCAAAATCAACCTGTGTGAAGTGAAGAGGACAAAAAGGTAGCTACCCATAGCTGAACTGTTTTTGAATGTAAACGCTCTGGGGTTGCCGTACTCAGCCTGGCTTTAATATTAACTGAGCGTCTGGCAAAGAACAGGCTATGCACATGTCTGTTCCAGGTCTAGGACTCAAAATAGTGAGGAGAGAAAGATGACAGCTCCAGCTTCAAAGACACTTCAGCAACGGCAGCTTCCCTATTTCTTTCATATACAGCCAATTCTCCTCACCATATACAATCAGTACCAGCTTGATTTGAATTGCCTTCGTTTGTAGCAGGTTTACTTTTTAGTGACCCGTTCTTTTGCTCATACACTTAACTCCTCCAACAACATACTTCAAATTTCCTTATTCCCACAATGCTATGTTCTGCTGGGACCATGGAAAGAATAGAGTTCCAACCCAATTTGTAGAAGCTCACTGGGAAATTGACTCTTTCCTCAGCTCCATGCGACACCGCTAGGCCAATCACAAGTCAGCAACGCACAGGGTGGATAAAAATCAATGATTTAAAAAAAAAAAATTAAAAAATCTAAAAAGTCTGATTTCTTTTATTTAACCACTTAAGCCCCGGACCAATTTGCAGCTAAAGGACCAGGCCCCTTTTTGTGATTCAGCACTGCGTCGCTTTAATCAGATTTTTTGGATTTTTATCAAATTTATTTTACTAAAATGCTTTAAATTAAAAGATAGTTTTCTATTTAACCACTCGCCTACCAGGCACTTACAACCCCTTCCTGCCCAAGCCATTTTTTCAGCTTTCAGCGCTGTCGCATTTGAATGACAATTGCGTGGTCGTGCTACACGGTACCCAGATGACATTTTTATAAATTTTCTTCACACAAATAGAGCTTTCTTTTGGTGGAATTTAATCACTGCTGGGTTTTTTACAAAAAAAAAAAGAATTTGAAAAAAAAACAAAACAATTTTTGTAATTACCGTATATACTCGAGTATAAGCCGACCCGAATATAAGCCGAGGCACCTAATTTTACCACAAAAAACTGGGGAAATTTATTGACTCGAGTATAAGCCTAGGGTGAGAAATGCAGCAGCTACTGTAAGTGGAAATGATGGTCAACAATGCCCATCTCCCTGCCTCACTGTGCCAATTTGCATTCTCACTGTGCCCATCTCCCTGCCTCCTGTACCTGATCTCCAGTACACCAGTGCTGTGACATGCAGTCAACCTAGTCGGTGGCCGTCCAGTGTAACAAAGACATGGCACCTCGTGGCAAAGAACTCTGAGGATCGGAATACTGATTCAGTTTCCCAGCAGTGAGTCAGTGTTCCACCTATCACGGACGAGGAGGCGGCGGCGGGGCTTTGTTACACTAGATGGCCGCCGTTTAGAATGCACGTCACAGCGCCGGGAGATCAGGCACATGAGGCTGCAGATGGACACAGTGAGGCGGGGAGACTCGAGTATAAGCCTAAAGGGGGTTTTTTCAGCAAACAAAAAATGTGCGTCATTCTTCTCCTTCACTGATGTGCGCTGATGAGGCGGCACTGATAGTCTGAACTGGTGGGCATTGATGAGGAGGCACTAATATGCCGCACTTATGGGTAATGATAGGTTGCACTGATGGGCACTAATAGGTGGCACTGGTGGGCACTGATAGACGGCACGGATAGGGCGGTACTGATGGGCACTGATGGACAGCAGTGATGGGCAGCACGGACTAGCATCACTAATGGACACTGATTGGTGGCACTTATGGGCAGTGGTGAGTACTGATTGCTGGAAGTGGTGGGCAATCATCGCTGGCACGGATTTGTGGCACTGGTGTCACTATTGCAATCAGGGCACTGATGATCATTTACAATCAGGTTATTCTGCAAACACCCTCCATACCAGTCTGTCAAAATGACTACAGAAAAACTGTTAAAAAGAAACATTTGTGTAAATGTATAGATGTATGTGCCCATTACATATAGAAAAAAATACATTTTTTAAACAATTACTTTTACTGTGCCTTAATTTTTTTAGTACTTTGATACGGACACACATTTACAGGGCGTTTTGCATGCTCAAGTTACATTAATTGTTCCAACATAATAAAAAGGAAAAAAAATAAAAAATTCATCCACACAAGGGGTATCTAGTTAATATTAAATGTTTTTTTCAGCTATATCATCAAGCACCTATGTGGTCTCCTTTATGTGGGTGAAACCATCCAATAAAAAAAATAAGGAATGTACTGCCCAACAAAAATCTTCATTTGGGGATTTAAAAAGAAAAAAAAAAAAAAAAAGAAGGAGAAAGAAAAAAGGGAATTACCAGTAGCCAGATATTTTATGGCCAAGTTCCTTACGGTAACCTAAAGTATATGGTCACTGACCATGTTTTCCCTCTTTGACATGGTGGAAGAACTCATATCTGAGAATGGTGGATGGTTGCCACATCCCTAGTAATACAGAGACAAAAAGGAAATACCCCCTAGATGGGATTTTAATGGCAACACACCAAAAAAATTGAGTAAAAACACAAATTTTTATTGATACGTATAAAAAGGATCAATCACACATGTGATGATCATGTAAAAATGGAGCAAGAACAATTGATAAAGTCATAGCAAATTAACAAAATCCATTGAGTATGTATATGTATGTATACACACATACACAGTCTATTTGACTTTGTTAAAACAACCCTGCTGTGACCAATGGCCAGCCTCACAATTAGCTGTAACATACTGGGGTAAAGGAGTAATTGTATACAGCTTTTCATTTTTTTTTATTTTTTTATTATTCACATTTGTGTGGCTGCTAGGAATATTCAAACCCATAAGCAGTAAATGTCTTCACTAATAGCCTTTTTTCAAATAGTGGTATTAGGCCCCTTTCACACCAGAGGGCAGATCAGGTCCACCTGTGTTTTTCAGGCAGACTCCCCCTATTGTTCTCTCTGAAGCGGCATCCGATCCGATAAAAACAGACGGATGGGGATCCGTTCCCCATACATCAGGCAGACCAGATCGGATGACAGTTGGATGGAAACCAACAGGCAGTCCATTTTCATCCAGCCGTTCCAGAGAACAGCGGGCTGTGTCATCCGCCTGCTCAGTGGGAATTAGTGGAGAGATCCCGCCCTTGACGGATTCCACTCTGTCTAAAAGGGGCCTAAAATCCCTTAATTTTTTTAAGCACTTTAACCACTTGACTGTATAAAATGTCACTGGTCCCAAAAAAAAGTGTCAAAAGTTTCTGATCTGTCCACTGCAATGTCGCAGTCCTGCTAAAAAAAAAAAAAAAAAAAAAAAAAAAAAAAAAAAAACACTGATCACCGCCATTACTAGTTAAAAAAAAAAATAAAAAATAAAAATGCCATAAATCTATCCCCAATTTTGTAGATGCTGTAACTTTTGCGAAAACCAATCAATAAATACGCTCATTGCGATTTTCTTTACCAAAAATATGTAGAAGAATATATATCGGCCTAAACTGATGAAGAAATTTGTTTTTGTTTTTACTTTTTTTGGGGATATTATAGCAAAAAGTAAAAAATATATTTTTTTCAAAATCGTCAGTCTTTTTTTTTTTTTTTATTTATAGCGCAAAAAAAAAAAACGCAGGTGATTAAATACCACCTAGAAGAAAGCTCTATTTGTTGGGAAGAAAGGGCATACATATTGTTTAGGTGCAACATCGCACAACCGCACAATTGTCAGATAGAGCTGCAGTGCCGTATCGCAAAAAAAAATGGCCTGGTCATTAATTAATGAATATATTAATTTTGATGTACTGACTGCCTATCTCATATCGTGATGCCTGAAAATGCTAATACAGTACAAATACCCCCAAATGACCCCTTTTTGGAAAGTAGACAATCTGAGGTATTTAGTAAGAGGCATGGTGAGTTTTTTAAAGTTGTAATTTTTTTGTCACAATTTTTTGGAAAATGAAGGAATTAAAAACACTTGCCTACTGGGCACTTAAGTCTTCCTGCCGAGGCCAATTTTTAGCTTTCAGCGCTCCTGCACTTTGAATGACATTTGCATAGTCATGCAACATTGTACCCAAATGGTAACATTTATATATTTTTTTCACACAAATGGAGCTTCCTTTGGTGGTATTTAATCACCACTGGGTGCTTTATTTATTGCTAAATAAAGGCATGAAGCCCGAAATTTTTTGAAAAAAAAAACCCAAAAACTTTTTCATAATTTGTTACAAAAAATTAGCAAACAGGTAATTTTTCTCCTTCACTGATGTGCGCTGATAAGGCTGCACTGGTGGGCACTGATTGGGACTGCACTGATAATCAGTGCTCTGATTATTAGTGTACATGTCCCTTTTAGAGAAGCCAGTTATCGGCTCTCTTCTCTCCTCATGCGGTCAGCATGAGGAAAGGAGTGCCAATAACCGGCTTCTGTTTAGATCCGTGATCAGCTGCGATTGGACACAGCTGATCAAGAGCTGCTGACTGGCTCTTTACCTCAATCTGCGATCACAGAACGCACCCCCCGCGCCCATCATATGAGAGAGTGTCCCAGAACTAGCTTGCCACTCTGTAGTCGATATTCGAAAAGTGGTTAAATAAAATGTGTGTTTTTTTCACAATTTTCAGATCAGGGATTCTGACAGGTGACTGTGTTTAAAAAATGTATACTTTTTATTTTTTTTTTATTTTTTTTATGATGATCACTATAATGGCAATGGTTAACTGTCATAAATGTGTTTCATTCATAACAGCTGTGATTGCCCCACAGCTATCACATGGTACAGGGTGCAGTCAATTCACCACTAAAGAGAAAGCTGCTCCAGGTAAGCACATCCATGCACAGCATAGCCAGGGTTTAGGTGAAGGTGCTAGCACAGCTCATCTGCAGATACACAATCAAAAGTAATACGGAATTCGCTGCAACACTTCACCTGCGGTTAGGAGTAAGCATTAGCCACAACGTGACACGCAACAACTTTTACTGTACCCCGCACAGTCTGTAATGTCTTTCGCACGAAGGATTAATAAAGGTGAAGTGTTGCAGAAAATTACGGATTTCTTTTGATTGTACAGGGTGCTGTGATTGGCTTAGGTACCAAGTGATAGATGTGGGTCAATTACAGCATCACTATAGGAATCACAGTGGTTATGAATGAAATTCATTCATAACAGCTTTGTTGACATAGCAATCACATGATCCCTCTGGCCACTCAAAATGGCCGGCTACCGGGAGCCACAATCCTATCCCAGAAGAGGCAGGATGACGTACATGCATGTCACCCTGCCTGCTTGTGCCACTGTAAATGTACTGTGGCCAGGCAGCAAGCGATTAATCACTTACGGAGTATGCAGCTTTATTTTTTAATCCTTGTCTATGTTTCTGTTTTAGGGTGGCTCCTTTCTCTTGCAACATCCTATGGAGCCACCCTAGCATGCAGAGACTAGAGTTGTATCTCCCTACACGGTGTACATTGATAGAAACACACAGTTCCGAAGCTTAGGATGGCACGGCCCTCTCCTGCTCCTCTCTCCTCCAGGGTACCAGACTGCACTGTCCACTGTAAGCTCTTTCCTGTGAAGACCAAACGTTCAGGAAAGCAACACAGAAAGCAGGGGCATTTAAAGTTGTAAACTGCGAGTGCTAGGGTAAGAATTTAAAAAAAAAAAAAATGTTTAATGGGAAAGGTTTATTTTATTGTACTCAATGTGCCAAGCTAAAAAAAACACTGTGGGTTTTACACTACTTTAACTTTGTATTCCTAAGTGCCAAACCCTCATCCCTTTTGCTGCCAGACCGATATTTCACATGCAAAATATAGTGCACTTGAAAGCTCACTTGAGCTTCTGACATAATTTGCCGTGGCCCGGTCTCCCGGAAGTGGAGACAGGGTACCTGTAAAAAAAAACGTGTACCGACTCCCCCCCAAAAGGTGCCAAATGTGGCATCGGAAGGTAAGCGGAAGTTGCACTTTTGGGTGGAACTCCGCTTTGAGTCCAGGATAATTCAAGAACAGGTCAGCAGTGGGGATAAAACAAGGAGGGAGATCACAGCCATCACAAAGCTGGAGGGGTCCCTTTAGCAGTTAAAGTGATACTAAAAAAAGCACTGTTTAATTGACATTGTCGCTTCTATTTCTGTATATGGATAATGGCATTGTAATTATTTAAAAAAAACATCCAAGTACCTTTTTCCTAATTGATATACAGCTGTCACATGACCCAGATCTTCCCCAGCCTGTCTGCAGGAAAACATAAGCAGGAGGAGCTTCTAGTCCTTTGCTGTTGGTCACATGTTAAAAAGCCACTGGCATACAAAGTAATAAATAAATAATATTAATAAACTATTTTAAATTGGCATACAAATATACACTAACCAACCACTTAGGTACACCTTGCTAGTACCAGATTGGACCCTCTTTTGCCTTCAGCACTGCCTAGATTCAACAAGGTGTTGGAAACATTCCTCAGATTATTTTGGTCCATATTGACATGATAGCACCTCACAGTTGCTGCAGATTTGTCAGCTGCACATCCATGATGCGAATCTCTTGTTCCACCACATTTCAAAGGTGCTCTATTGGATGAGATCTGGTGAATGTGGAGGCCATTGTAGTAGGCCATTGTAGTACAGTGAACTCAGTCATGTTCAAGAAACCAGTGGTGAGATGCTTTGTGACATGGTGCATTATTCTGCTGGAAGGAGCCATCAGAAGATGGGTACACTGTAGTCGTAAAGGGATGGACATGGTCGGCGACAATACTCAGGTAGGCCGTAGCATTTAAACAATGCTTAATTGGTACTAAGGGCCCCTAAAGTTTGCCAAGCAGCCCAGTTAGTTTTATAGTTTTTGTACATTTCCGAATTCTAGCACAACGACGGGGAACCAGAGAAGAATTGGATTGGGGCTGCTCTGTGCAAAACAATTGCACAGAGCAGGCAAGTATGGCATCTTTGTTTTTTAAAAGGCTGAACTTTTAATACTACTTTAAATTTGCTGAATGCAAAATGCATACTTTTATATTTTATTTTTTCACCATAGTTATATTAAAAGACAAAACCAAGGAACTAAAATGTAGAGAATGTTCACTTGGACTTTCCCACTTGACAGAGTTTAGTGTAAACAGGGTTAGCACTAAGAAATGTGTAGAAAATAGGTGATGCTTTATATCAGAGAAGCCCAGAAAAAATGCTGGCCTGGATGTGCAGATTTAGCTGCATCTTGACAACCAGTTGGAGTGCTGAGGTGGTAGATGCATGTGGTCAGTATAGGGGTGCCTGGTTGGATGTCCTCTCCATACACTGTGCATTACAAGACGTACTCTAGATTGAGCCATTCTATACACAGTACTTTACCAACTTTTCCACAATGATGCACTTGAAATTTTGTGTGCTATGTTATACAGTATACTCAACACTACTAAAACTGTGATTATGTTGGCTTATCTAGCCAGCAGGTGGAGCTCTAAGTCACTTTTATTGCTCTCTTCAGCTGCTGCATGTTGATTGTTACCTACTGTTAAAGAGGAAGTAAACTCTCCCACTCTGATGCTTCTTTTCATTTAGTCCATTATAATAAGTTATTATCAAACTATAGCCACTGTAATCCAGCCCAAATCGCATATTACTTTCTGTTTAAAGAAACTTTAAAAAACTTGTTTCCAGGGGTTAGGCAGCGCCATCTTAAGTATTGTTTTCGGAGTCCACAGTGGAGTGTATTTCCGCCCTTACATTGAGCACTTCCTGTACTGTTAACCAAGCCTCCATCTCAATCCAACGTTTCTATGGCAACCCTGCTTCCCTGTTCGTAGCGGACTTGTTTTATTTCATAGTGTTTACTTGTGCCGATTATCTAGTATTTGCCTGTGTCAGTCTTATCAGCTTCAGCTGATAAGACTGCAGTAATGCTGTCCGAAGGCCAGGTTTACACTGCATGTGATGTCACATGGTCACATGGGGTGTAGGAGGAAGCTCTGAGTGATTATGAAGTCTCCTGGGATTTCAGTGGTGTGCCGTAGTAAGTCCTGATAACAGATAGATAAGCACATAGAGTGTGCCGTAAATCAGGGAAGATCTGGGCATGCTCAGTGACGTCATTCTAAAGAACAAAAAGGATTACAACAATCCTAAGCAAGCGAGATATCTACAAGCAGTGTTCATTAGGGTTTTTTATGCTGATTTACATGGGACAAAGTTGTGGGGGAGAGTTTACAACCACTTTAAACCCCCTTCCTATCCAGGCCAATTTTTAGCTTTCAGTGCTCTCACATTTTGAATGACAATTACTCAGTCATGCAACACTGTACCCATATGAAAGCTTTATTTTGGTGTTATTTGATCACCACGTTTTTTTTTGTTTTTGTTTTGCGCTATAAATCAAAAAAGACTAAAAATTTTGTAAAAAAAAAAAATGTTTTCTTCATTTCCATTATAAAATTTGACTTCATACATTTTGGTCAAAATGTATACAGCTACATATCTTTTGTAACAATAACCAAAATAAGTGCATATTATTTGGTCTACAAGCTATAGTGCCAATCATTGAAAATTTATCACAACCAATGTACTGACGACCCATCTAATTTCTTGAGGCCCCAACAAGCCAGGACAGCATGGCTGAGCATGAATGAGGATGGATGGATGAGCCAGGGATGGAGCCTGAATGAGGATGGATGAGCCAGGGATGGAGCCTGAATGAGGATGGATGAGCCAGGGATGGAGCCTGAATGAGGATGGATGAGCCAGGGATGGAGCCTGAATGAGGATGGATGAGCCAGGGATGGAGCCTGAATGAGGATGGATGAGCCAGGGATGGAGCCTGAATGAGGATGGATGAGCCAGGGATGGAGCCTGAATGAGGATGGATGAGCCAGGGATTGAGCCTGAATGAGGATGGATGAGCCAGGGATGGAGCCTGAATGAGGATGGATGAGCCAGGGATGGAGCCTGAATGAGGATGGATGAGCCAGGGATGGAGCATGAATGAGGATGGATGAGCCAGGGATGGAGCATGAATGAGGATGGATGAGCCAGGGATGGAGCATGAATGAGGATGGATGAGCCAGGGATGGAGCCCGAATGAGGATGGATGAGCCAGGGATGGAGCATGAATGAGGATGGATGAGCCAGGGATGGAGCATGAATGAGGATGGATGAGCCAGGGATGGAGCATGAATGAGGATGGATGAGCCAGGGATGGAGCATGAATGAGGATGGATGAGCCAGGGATGGAGCATGAATGAGGATGGATGAGCCAGGGATGGAGCATGAATGAGGATGGATGAGCCAGGGATGGAGCATGAATGAGGATGGATGAGCCAGGGATGGAGCATGAATGAGGATGGATGAGCCAGGGATGGAGCATGAATGAGGATGGATGAGCCAGGGATGGAGCATGAATGAGGATGGATGAGCCAGGGATGGAGCATGGCTGAGCAGGAATGTGGATGGGATTTGAAGTCCTTAGACATTGACAGTAAACGGCAGAGAAGATGCAAAGCATACAGGAAATACATGAAGTTGTGTAGAGAAATGGCCAGCAGACAGGCAGCACTCACAACATGAAAGGAGATTTCTCAAGTAAGCCTACCGGTATATTAGATTATCTAATAGAACTATTGTTTTTTTTGGTATCTCAATGCTGATATTCTAATATGAAAGCGTATACTGTGACCTTAGACTTCCTTTAAGACCCCTTTCACACTGCCATCGTTTTTCAGGCGATACAGCGCTAAAAATAGCGCCTGTATAGCGCCTGAAAAAAGCTTCTCCATGCACCCCAGTGTGAAAGCCCGAGGGTTTCACACTGCAGCAAAAAGTCCTGCCAGCAGCTTCTTTGGAGCGGTGAACTCACCGCTGCTCCCCATTGAAATCAATGGGGCATTGGTGCGGTACCACCGGCAAAACGGATTTAGCCCCTTTTCGGCCACTAGTGGGGGGTCAAAACCGCCAGGCTAGCGGACGAATAACGCTGCTAAAACGACGGTAAAGCGGCGCTAAAACAGCACCGCTTTACCGCTGGCGCCGGCCGCGGCTTGGTGTGAAAGCCGTCTAACTCTTGCAGAAGTATTGTGAGTTTAGGTAATCTTCAAGCATGTTTTAACAGGTAAGAAATGAAAAAAATTGCTCTACCAGCAAAAGAGCTAATGAGCAGGTAGCAAATGATAATGGCCTGAATGCTGCATTCCATGTTACGTGACATTATTTTATCATGCCAAAAGTGCAAAGATAAGCAGCTCTTCATCTTATGTACTGATCAGTTCGCTCCAAAAGACATTTTGCTGGTCTGGCCCTTTGGAGGAACTTTGCAGATGTATGGAAAACGCACCAAGCACCCTCATTAAAAGACCTGTGTAATAAAGGCCTAAGGCCCACTTCATACAAGCATTAGCTTATAAACTATAACCTGAAGAGCAATGTGCATCAGCTAGAATTTTCAAAGCATTTAAAAAAGAGGAATTTTCCCTTTAATATAAAAACGACAACAAAGTTACCTCTGAAATGTTTAGTAGTGGCAATCTATAAATAGATACTTTGAGGCCCTTTGAAAATCAGTTTATGTAGAAATTGGTCATAAGCGACATATACTAGGCTTTTAACAAAAAAAAGAATTTATTAGGAATCCGAGAGCATGTCCACTAAAATATCTGCGCTCAAATACCAGTCAAGCCTCAAGACTTAATAACTGATGTGGATCTCGGCTTCTCAAGGCACACTTCATCATTTTTCTTTTTATCAATTTTCAGCACTTTAGCACTTTGTAGTTGATATACGAGAACTGTCCAAAACCAAAAGACAAACAGTTCCTTAATGTTTGTTCTGACCTGTCATTCTACTGGCTAGATACTCATCAATTACTACTTTACTGGCAATGCTATACCAAAATACCTATGAGGCGGGAACATTTTTTAAGCTTGATGGCTGTCGGAATGTATAAAGGATACTATTGTATAATCAGTACTAAATAAATCATGATCCTTGACTAACGGATGACTACATGTAACCAATCCCCAAATGCTTGTGCACACCATCTCAGACACAAAAAAGAATTCAGAGCCAATGCTACTATTGGACCATATTTTAGGAATGTCTCCATACATTTCCCGCCTTCCAAAATAACCTAAAGAGAACCTGTACTCAGATAATGCACACAAAATTATTTACATATTATTAACCAGCAGTAAAAGCACCTGAAAACAAGCCCTCATTGATCTCCATTAATCTCAGTATCTATAAGCATTCTGGATAAACAAATTTTCAAAGTTCACAACACAGGCAGTAAATTCTGGTTTCTATGAGCAGATCCAGGCCAACACTACAAGTTAAACTACCAGCAAGTGTATTTTACACTATACGCCTGTACGCTCAATAAAGACAATATGTTACACAAACAATTAACACAACTGCTGTTGCAAGACTGGAGGGGAAGCCTAATTTCTCAACATGTTTAATAGACTAGCATCCAAACCCCCAGATGTGCGGAGGTGTTGGTATGTACAAACGGGGTAAGTTCAATCAACTGTAAAAAAACAAGACACATTCCTCTACATAAATCTCTCCCCAGTAGGGTAGTAGTGGAGTAGAGGGCTGCAAAGATTAAAGTTCATCAAGCATTTCCTAGTACTTAGTAGGGATGAGCCTCGACTCGACATCGGGTGTTCGCCAAATAGCGAACATATGCGGCGTTCGCAGCAAATTCTAAAGCTGCCGTTAAACACTTTGAAAGTCTATGGAACACCAACATGAATAATCAAAAGTGCTAATTTTAAAAGGCTTGTATGTAAGTTAGTGTCATAAAAAGTGTTTGGGGACCTGGGTCCTGCCCCAGGAGACATGTATCAATGCAAATATTTTTATTTTTTTTAAAACAGACATTTTTTCTGGAGCAGTGATTTTTTTGCTTAAAGTGAAACGATAAAAATTAAATATTCCTTTAAATATTGTGTCTGGGGGGTGTCTATAGTATGCCTGTAAAGTGGCACATTTTTCCCCTGTTTAAAACAGTACCACAACAAAATGACATTTCTAAAGGAAAATTGTCAGGTCGGAATTGTCGGGTCTCGGCAATATAGATACAGATAATTGAAAAAAAAAAAAAGGGCATGGGACCCCCCCCCCCCCCCCCGGTCCATTACCAGGCCCATTGGGTTTGGTATGAATATTAAGGGGAACCCCGAATCAAAATAAAATAAAAAATTGCGTGGGGGTCCACCCCAAAATCCATACCAGACCCTTATCCGAGCATGCAACCTGACAGGCCGCAGGATAAGAGGGGGGACGAGAGAGCGCCCCCCCTCCTGAACCGTACTGGCTACATGCCCTCAACATGGGGAGGGTGCTTTGGGGTAGCCCCCCAAAGCACCTTGTCCGTCAGAGGGGGGCAGGATCACCCGGTTACGTCACCGGGTGGCCCCGTCCTCAGTTATATAAGAGCTGCCACAGCAAAGATGCGTCAGACGGCGGAAGCCTCCCATGGTGGTGGGTCAGTTGTGGCTTTTTTTTTTTTTTTTTCGGTTCGTCGGGCGGCGTGAACTTACACCGTGGGTGGGACATTTTTTTTTTTTTTTAATAAAAGGACCTGTCTCAAGCTTTCTCTTGTCTTTTTTTTTACCATTTTTACCATTTTTTTGTGAAATGGTAGGGGTGTACCCCCTTACCAATTCACACAGGGGGGAAGGCCGGGATCTGGGGGTCCCCTTGTTAAAGGGGGCTTACAGATTCCGATAAGTCCCCTGCCCACAGACCCCCACAACCACCGGGCAAGGGTTGTGGGGAGGAGGCCCTTGTGCTCATCAACAAAGGGACAAGGTGCTTTGGGGGGCTACCCCAAAGCACTCTCCCCATGTTGAGGGCATATAGCCTGGTACAGCTCAGGAGGGGGGGTGCTCTCTCGCCCCCCTCTTTTCCTGCGGCCTGCCAGGTTGCGTGCTCGGATAAGGGTCTGGTATGGATTTTGGGGGGGGACCCCTACGCCATTTTTTTAAAAATTTTGGTGCAGGGTTCCCCTTACAATCCATACCAGATATGTAGGGTCTGGTATAGATTTTGGGGTGGACTCCTACGCCATTTGTTTTTAAATTTGGTGCAGGGTTCCCCTTAATTTCCATATCAGACCGAAGGGCCTTGCATTAAAAAAAAATCACTGCTCCCAAAAAAAATTCTGTTTTTAAAAAAAATATTTGCATTGATACATGTCTCCTGGGGCAGGACCCAGGTCCCCAAACACTTTTTATGACACTAACTTACATACAAGCTTTTAAAATTAGCACTTTTGATTATTCATGTTTGTGTCCCATAGACTTTAACAGTGTTCGTGTGTTCTGTCAAATTTTTTGCCTGTTCGCATGTTCTGCTGCGAACCGAACAAGAGGGTGTTCGGCTCATCCATAGTACTTGGGTGTAGAATCCAGAAGGCCACTAGATGTTAATCTCCCAGAACTCAGCCGTTGTGGCCATTCCAATTGAAATCACAACCTTATTAACCGGTTCCCGACCGGCGCACAACGATGTATGTCGGCAGAATGGCACAGACAGGCAAATGGGCGTACCTGTACGTCCCTTTAAATTTGCCGCCATGCCATTGCGTGCGCGCCGGCCAGGAGCTCCGTGAGTCGGATCAAGGGTCCCGCGGACTCGATCGCCGCGGGGATACCTGCGATTGTCTCACGGAGAGGAAGAATGGGGAGATGCTAATGTAAACAAGCATCTCCCCGTTCTGCCTAGTGACAGCGTAACTAATCAGCTCTCCCTGTGATCGGGAGCGCTGATCAGTGATGTGTCCAAGCTAGCCCACCCCCCCCTACAGTTAGAAACCCTCCCCAGGACACACTTAACCCCTACAGTGCCACCTAGTGTTAACCCCATTCACTGCCAGTCACATTTACACAGTAATCAATGCAATTTTAATCGCACTGATTGCTGTATAAATTTGAATGGTCCCGAAATCACGCCATAATTGTCCGACGTGTCCGCCATAATGTCGCAGTCACAATAAAAAAACGCTGATCGCCGCCATTGCTAATAAAAAAAAAAATAATAAAAAAAAATGCCATAAAACTAACCCCTATTTTGTAGACGCTATAACTTTTGCGCAAACCAATCAAACACTTATTGCGATTTTTTTATACCAAAAAAATTAAGAATCTGCATCGGCCTAAACTGAGGAAAAAAACATTTTTTTTATAGATTTTTGGGGTATATATTATAGCAAAAAACAAAAAAGAATGCGTTTTTTTCAAAATGGTCACTCTTTTTTGTTTATAGCGCAAAAAAATTTGTTTGGGGAAACCACGTCGCACGACCACGCAATTGTCACTTAAAGCGACACAGTGCCGAATCGCAAAAAGTGCTCTGGTCTTTGGCTAGCAAAATGGTCCAGGGCTTAAGTGGTTAAATTGCAAGATTCTGAGAAACTTCCAATACTTCACAATCAGCTACTTGCGCCCAAAAACAGGACTCCACTTTCAGAATGTCAGGCAGGATTTTAAATGCAGAAGAGACATGCTGGGAGGACCTGACCAAAGTGTCCGTTTCCCCCCCAAAAAAGTTAAGTTTCAGGGTTGGGGATCGGGGAGGATCAGCAAAACTCCAGGTTAAGGTCAATTAGGGTTTTGTAAGTAAATGAAAACAAAACACAATACAGGTGTATACGTTTTGGAATACAACTGAATTTTTATATACGTTACTCGTGACAAATTTAGGAATGCTCTTTTTAGTGCTCAATCCATACAAATCCAGCAGTCTAGTTATCAAACATGGCTGTCAGTTAGCCATTATCTAAAACAGATAATCACAGCACACAATAAAAGTGAATGCCAATTTTTTGTGCAGCTTTACAGACTACCCACACTTAATTGCTTGGATGTCAACAATGCAGCTTTTCAAACCAACCCCATCAATCGTATGGGCGCTTGGGAGCAAAATCAATTGTACTCCTGACAGTAATTGAAAGCAAGCCACTTAAAATCGAGTTATGTTGATAGGAAGAAGCCTACCCGTGCCATGAATTAGGGGGGAAAAAAAACTAACACCTGTTTTTCAACAAAGTGCGCAATGAAAAGCTAGGATTATTGTTCTGGTATTGATGGGAACCTCAAACACTGCATCACATTTACAGATAGTCATTACATACAACTACAAATATGGGAAAACATATTGGGGGGGGGTGAACATACATCATTTCCTTCACCCACACAGCAGTCATACATACATACATACATACACACACACACACACACACAGTTCTGTCTGCACCTGAAGCCATAACACTCCCACTTTTCCCTAGTAGTAGAAAATGAAAGTGATTGCACAGAGCAGCCCCAATCCTTCTCTTTTTGGCTCCAATGCCAGCGCTCCTCCCCTCTGGCAAGTGCCTCCATAGAAAGCCGCTTTCTATGGGGGCACTCGGGCAGGATCAAGCCTGAACTTTACGGTCTGCTTCTGTGTTGACAGACAGGGGTACTCAGCCTTTCCGCCGCCCCCCCCCCCCCCCCCCCCCATTCCCTCATCATTGCCTTTGATTGACAGCAGTGGGAGCCAATGGAATCAGCAAAGCCTGTGGGACCAGAAAGTGAAAGGAGAGAAGAGCTGCAGACGGGCACAGCACTAGATCAATTGAGGACTCAGGTAAGTAAGGGGGGGGGGGGGGGGGGGGGGGGGAGGGGGGGGGGGGGATACTGATGCCTAAACATTTTTTACATTATTGCAAGGAAAATATTAAAAGGGGTTGTAAACCTTTGCAGTTTTTCACATTAATCCATTAAAGGTGAAAAATCTCCTGTGCTGCAGCAGCGCCCCCGAGCCCCCCTTATACTTACCTGCACCGGCGGGCAGAGCCGAGTCCTGCTGTCTATGTCTACGGATGCAGCAGCAGGACATGGGAGCGCACCCGCACGGGTGTCCAAAAAGGAGAGCGCTTCTCCGACGGGGCACTCGAGAAGAGGAGTAGCCATGAGCGCCGCGGAGGGACCCCAGAAGAGGAGGATCGGGGCCAATCTGTGCAAAACCAATTACACAGCGGAGGCAAGTATGACATGTTTGTTATTTCATTAAATTTTTTTAAGCCTACAACCACTTTAAGGTAAAAAATATTTATGCTTTAGAACCACTTTAATAGTAGTGATTAGTAACACCAGGGAATATCAAATGGAATCAGGAAGTTCTTGTAAAAGGTGTTATTTTAAATGTAATTTTTGGGTGCATTTAACCATTTTTGAAAATAGGCCAATAGCTTCAAAGTTTCACATGCATGGTGAAATGCCAATTAGAAACTGAACATGCGTCTATAGCCAAAAATGTATTTCTGATTTGGATAGAGTGAAGACTTAAAACCTGTCTGGTTTTACTGCTGTCCGCAGCTTCATTAGCGAGATTCTCCCCCAATCATCCCACATTTACTGTCCTGGAAACAAACTTTATTACCAGACAAAAGTGAAGGTAACTAAGAGCAAGATGTCAAAACTATTCCCTACTTTATACCATTTTTAATATAACAATTTTTTTAGCTATAGCTACACATTAACATTAATCTCATAAACCAGGGATATGCAATTAGCGGACCTCCAACTGTTGCAAAACTACAAGTCCCATCATGCCTCTGCCTCTGGGTGTCATGCTTGTGGTTGTCAGGTTTGCTATGCCTCATGGGACTTGTAGTTCTGCAAAAGCTGGAGGTCCGCCAATTGCATATCCCTGTTATAAACTATACAGTATATCTTCTGAAAGCAGTGAAAACATTTCCCATGACTAAGCTCTGTGGGCGGAGTGAAACATGTGGGGGGTGTGGCCTGGTTGTAGCGGGACGGAGGCTGTCATACACCTTCTTACAGGGTTTTGCAGAGATGTGCGACTTCCAGAACTTTTCCCTTAGAAGTCTATAGCTGGGACGAGCTCTGCCCTTATCTGCACTCCAAGCGGTTGAGAGGATCTGGTGGAACCTTGCCTGGCACCTGTAAATTTAGTTTGAGTCACAGTGAAAAACATTTGTCCATATAAGGGCAGTGACATCACTAGCTTCGTACCCCTTTGTTTATGTGTGCTGCAGGGTGAGGAATTCACAGCTGATTATACTATAAAATAGCACAAAGTGAAAGTTTGGATATAAATAAGTTTGTAGGATGCTCATACTCATCTCTACGCATCTCTCTGTGCACAGTTATGCTGACCATACACGGTTGTATTTCTTTTGCATAAAAATATATATATTTTTTAATATTTCCCCTCATCAACATACAATGGAAAAACCCAGTTTCTCAATCTTTATTCCTCTGTTAGACAGTGTTCAAATCTAGTTTACAACTGATAAGGAGATCAGCCATCACAGGAGAGAAAGGTTCATTTTGGTAAACATTAAAGTTTTTGTTAACCCCAAAAAAAAATTAATAAATGGATCCTGCTCCTTTAAAGCCTGTTTTATGACACAGTGCTTGTCCGGTGTCATTTGGCCACCTGTAACATCTAAAAAACTGGTTGATCCTGCCAGTTTATGCCCTCCCATCCCCTCTGTAAACTGACCATGGTATATCATGGCTGCTGAGCCCTGACACCGTGGTCAGTTTACGTGCCTCCGTTACCTGCAGCCCTGCTCCTCTGTCTCTCCCCCCGCCTGTCAGCTCCTGACAGTGCCACTCCCTCCGCTCAAATAACTGCAATTTTGTATGCGCTGTCTCCTTATGTTGTGTCCCCCTCGGTGTGTGATTTATAAAAAGAAATGCTGTAAATACCTCATGTAAAAGCCGAGATCGCAATCACATGACCGGCCAGGTCTCCCCTTCTCCCGAGTGACATCAGGGGGTGAATCAGAGGAGAAGAGAGACCAGGCGGGTCATGTGATCGCGGATATCTGCTCTTACATGAGGTATTTACAGCATTTTTTTTTTTTTAAATCACACACAGAGGGGGACACTGCATAAGGAGACAGCGTGGATGGTGCACACTTGTTAGAGTGTCTTAACAACCACTTCAGCCCCTGACCAATTCTGACACTTTTTACAAATCAAAAAAAAAATTTTTTGCTGGAAAAGCACTAATTATATATATATATTATATATATATATATATATATATATATATATATATATATATATATATATATATATATATATATATATATATATTTATATTTTAGGCAGAGGCTCTAGAGAAAAAAATGGTGGGTGTTGCAATGTTTTATGTCACAGGGTAGAAAAAATACACGTTAATGAATTCTAGTGCACACAACCACAATATAATACCCAATATTTTGGTAAAATATAAAAGGTGATGTTACGCTGAGTAAATAGATAAACATATCACGCTTTAAACCTGCGCACACCAGGCAACAAACTACGGTACAATAAATTATCCATAGGCGACTATCAAAAGCCTTTACAGGTTACCACTTTAGATTTACACAGGAGGTTTGGTGCTAGAATTAGTGCTCACGCTCACACTCTGATGTTCGAGGTGATACCTCACATGTGGGGTGCGATCGCTGTTTATGTATGCATGCTAAACCAACGCATACTTAGGGGGACAGGGAACTTTAAATATTTATTCCCGCCCCCTCCACAGCCCAGCGCTGCAGTGAGCGAGGAGGGGGCAGAGCAGAGAGCTGCTGACTGACAGGTGAACCGAGTGATCGGCAGTGTTTAATCGCTCGGTTCTCAGTGTTAGAGGTGCCGGGGGACCAATGCTGCATCCACCTAGGCAAGTATAAATCTAGAGAGAAAAAAATATCCATAATTCTCAATTTTTTTTAACCCTGGAACTCCGCTTTAAGTAGGGATACAGCTTTCAGCAAGTCCTCTCTGTGCCGAGGAGACCAAGGCACATTTGATGGGCAAAAAACAAGGTGGAGACCAGGTCTGAAATTCAAGTTTGTAACCAAAGAAAAATTGAAGCCGGGGGGGGGGACAAAAGGATGACTTAATTTGCATCAAGGGACCTGGCTTTCCATAGGAGACCCTTATCTTTTTACTGGGAAGAAGTGTACTCTTTCCACCTTAACAGGGAAATCTTTCCAGTTTCTTTAGCCAGAGAATTCTCTGAATTTGTATAGACAGAAGTATAACACCTAATATCCTGCCCGCAGGAATCTTGTTCATTCTCAAATACTATGGTCACCCTCTGGCTTTATTCTACACTCTTTAAACTCATCATATCTTCAACCTCTTCCTCTCTACTGGCATTTTCCCCAACTCCTTCAGTCTGGATTTTGTCCACAGCACTCCACAAAAACTGCTCTCCTAAAACTCACAAACAACTTACTAACCGCTAAAACCAACAGTCATCATTCCGTACTCACCCGTGATCACCCCCTCCTCCTCAAAAAATACCAGTTACACTTACCGGTAACGGATTTTCTAGGAAATCTTCCAGGACGGCACACCTGAGAGGATGACTGGTCACACCTGGCAGGAAACACAATTAACAAAGTTTAAAAAGCCCCACCCCTCCCTCTGACCCTCAGTTATGGCAAAGTAAACACCCACACCAGTGTCAGAGGGTACATTCTGTGAAGAATAAAACATCACCAACATTTAAGGGTAGGGAAGTAGGCCTGCCGTCCTGGAAGATTTCCTAGAAAATCCGTTACCGGTAAGTGTAACTGGTATTTTTCTCTAGTCATCTTCCAGGACGGCACACCTGAGACGATGAGCAAGAAGTTAAGGCCTACCTTAGGGTGGGACCACCGCCTGTAGGACCTTCCTGCCAAAAGCCAAGTCCTGAGGGGACAACAGCTCCACTCTGTAATGCCTCAGGAAGGTATTATGGCTCGTCCATGTTGCTGCCTTGCAGATCTGATCTATGGAAGCACCTGCCCTTTCTGCCCAGGAGGTCGCCAGAGATCTGGTTGAATGAGCCTTAAGGTGGGATGGAACCGGTTTATCCGAGTGTTTATAGGCTAAAACTATTGCCTGCTTAATCCACCTGGCTATCGTAGGTTTTGAGGCCTGAAGACCCTTTCTTTGGCCCCCAAAAGTAACTAGAAGATGATTTGATCTCCTAAACTCCCTTGCCCTTTCTAGATAGACTAAAAGACAGCGTCTAACATCTAAAAGGTGCAATCTTTCTTCCTTCTCATTCTTCGGATTCTGGCAGAATGATGGAAGAATAATCTCTTGTGACCTGTGGAACCCCGAGGTCACTTTTGGTAAATAAAGAGGATCCTGTCTAAGGATTACCCTGTCCTCTAGGATCAACAAAAAAGGCTCTTTTATTGTCAGGGCCTGTAGGTCGCCTACTCTTCTAGCTGAGGTGATGGCTAGAAGAAAGGACATTTTAAGGGAAAGAAATTTAAATGAAATTTGATCCAACGGCTCAAATGGCCCTTTCGTCAGGGCGTCCAGAACCAGGGACAAATCCCACGGCGGGAAACTAACTGTCCTTACCGGGGTTAACCTTTCCCTGGCTAGCAAGAATCTCTTAACAAGAGGGTCTTGAGCTAACCTTGTGTCAAAGAACACTGACAGGGCTGCTACCTGGACCCTAAGGGTACTGACCGCTAACCCTTGGTCTACCCCTTCCTGGAGAAAATCCAGCACGGTTGGAATCGTCTGGATAGTTCTCTGATTTGCTTGAGCCCATCTAGAGAAGACCTTCCAGACCTTTGCATAAATCTGTCTGGTAACCTTCTTCCTGCTAAGGAGAAGAGTGTCAATTACCTTCTCCGAGCATCCCCTGTTCCTGAGGATCTCCCTCTCAAGAGCCAGGCCGTCAGGGACAGAAACCCCGGGTTGGGATGCAGCACTGGGCCCTGGCAGAGAAGATCCCGCCTGACCGGGAGATGCAGCGGAGGCACGACTGACCACCTCCACATGGTGGGGAACCAGACCCGCTTCGGCCACCAGGGTGCAATCAGGATAAGGTCTCCATCCGACTGTGACAGCTTTTGAAGCACTCGTGGGATGAGTACCAGGGGAGGAAAGGCATATGCCAGGCTGAAGTCCCAATTCTGAGCGAGAGCGTCTACTCCTGAGGATCTCTGTTCTCTCGTGAGAGAAAAGAATCTCCGCACCTTTGCGTTCCTTTGACAAGCGAATAAATCTATCTCTGGTACTCCGAAATGACGTTTTACCAGAGCGAAAACTTCTTCGTTCAGCTCCCATTCTCCCTGAAGAATGGGCTGTCTGCTGAGGAAGTCTGCTTGTATATTGAGGGATCCCTTTATGTGGACCGCAGAGATTGAGAGAATGTTTTTCTCTGCTTCTCCCAGGAAATCTTGGGTCAGTGCCCTTAGACTGACTGACCTTGTTCCCCCTTGACGGTTCAAATAGGATACTGCCACCCGGTTGTCCGAGAAAATTTGGACTTCCCTTCCTTGGATCAAGTCCCGGAAGACACTTAATGCCTTCCCGACTGCCAGAAGCTCCCTGAAGTTTGAGGAAGCTCTGCTCTGACTCTGATCCCAGGGACCCTGGGCGTAGCGGTCTCCTAAATGAGCCCCCCAACCCCAGGCACTTGCGTCTGTTGTAATGCCTATTGGGTCTAGCTGTGTCCACGTCCGACCTCCCGATAGGTTGACGGGATCGAGCCACCAAACTAGGGAGCTTCTTACCTCCTCTGACAGAGGAACTTTCTCCTCCAGGGTTTCTCTTCTCCCGCCCCAAGAGGAGAGAAGGAAGCCCTGGAGGACTCGTGAGTGGAGCTGAGCCCAGGGAACTGCCGGGATGCAAGAGGCCATCAGGCCCAACACCCTCATGATGTTTCTCAAAGATACCTCCGGGGCTTCGAGACACACTGTCACTGCGCCCCGAATTTTTTCGACCTTTTCGGGAGGAAGAAACACTTTCTGGGCTACTGAGTCCAACTGATACCCCAAGTATACCTTTGACTGTGAGGGATCCAGGGAGGATTTCTCCTGACTCACCATCCAACCTAGGGAATCCAGGGTCGACAAGACCAACTCTCGATCTCTCAGGAGCTGGTCTCTGGATGGACTGTAGATCAACAGATCGTCGAGGTATGGTATCAGAGCTACCCCCTGAAGGTGTAGAAAGGATACTACCTCTGCCAGGACTTTGGTAAAAATCCTTGGACTGGCCGCAAGGCCGAAGGGAAGTGCCCTGAACTGCCAATGCTGCACCCCCTGCTCTGTCCGTACTGCGAAACGCAAGTACTTCTGATGATCCGGGGCAATGGGTACATGCAGGTAAGCATCTTTGAGATCTAATGTGATCATGAAAACTCCCTTCTGGAGGTGTTTTCTGACCGTGTAGATGCTCTCCATTCTGAATCGCTTGTACAACAGGTAGTGGTTCAGTTTCCGTAGATTGATAATCAACCGAAACTTGCCCGATGGCTTCGGGACCACAAAAATGTGGGAATAAAAACCGAAAGCCCTCTGAGTCACTGGGACCGGGATAATCACTTCCTGTTCTGCGAGCATGCGAACGCTGTCTAGCAAGCCCCTTGCCTTCAGAGAATCTTTGGGAAGGTAAGTAACCAAAAAATTTTGAGGTGGGAGTGACCGAAATTCCAGCTTGTAACCTAGTTTTATTAGGTCTAAAATATAAGGGCTCTCTGAGATCTTCTCCCATTGGGGAAGGAAATACGAGAGCCTTGCGCCCACTTTTATGGCGTCATTTAGAATCCTTGCTGGACGGTCCGGACCCAGAAAAAAGGATTCCACCTTTTTCTTTGCCCTTTCCGATCCCCCATTTCTTCCTCTGTCCCCCTTTGCCCTTGAACTGGCCTTTTGCAGGGGGGCCACGAAAAAATTTCCTCCCTTTTTCCTTCTTGGGTTTGGAGGGAAATTTCTTACCTTTTTCTGTGGATCGGGAAAGGACCTGTTCCAGACCCGAACCAAAGAGTAGGGAGCCCTCAAAGGGAATACCACAGAGTCGGGACTTAGAAGTGAAGTCTCCGTCCCAAGTCTTAACCCAAAGGGCCCTCCTGGCTGAGTTCAGTAATGCCGCTGACTTAGCAGTCGTCCTTACTGTCTCTACTGCCGCGTCCGCCAAAAAGGCGATAGCTCTCCCCACCACTTCCAGGGATTCTACTACCTCCCTGGATTCCTTCTTACGTGTGAGATGGTCCATCAGCTTGTTGAGCCATGCGTCCGCGTTCCTGGCTACACAAGCTGAAGCTAATGCAGGGCTCATGGCCGATGCATTCGCTTCCCAAGCTCTACGCAACAGGATCTCAGATTTTTTATCCATCTGGTCCTGAATGTTACCCGCGTCCTCAAAAGATAAGTCCGACCGTTTAGAAACCTGCGCCAAGGACGCATCTAAACGTGGGACTTTGAAAAATTTTTCTTCCTCCTCCTCCTTAAAAGGACATCTCCGTTTCCAAGTTTTAAGTCTGAGGAGTTTACGCTCAGGTTCCTTCCATTCCCTCAAGATAATATCTTTCAGGGACTGGTGAACTGGGAAGGATCTGGCCTGTGGCTTACCCAAACCTCTATAGACCTTATCCTGAGCTGACACTTGGGCGGAAGGTAACCGAATGTCCTCTGACGCATATACTGCCCTGAGGAGACCCTCCATATCCTCTGCTGAAAAGAGGTGTCCCCCAGATCTGGTCTCTACATGGCTATCCTGATCTGAGTCCTCCCCCTCCTGGGAACTCAGGTCAGAGCTGCAAACCTCCTCCTCTGAATAGTATGGGGCAGGTTCCTGAGACCCTCCTGTAAAGGTAGATCTATCTTCCTGTGAGGGAGAGCTTTCCCTTACTGATCTGGCATCCCCCTGACGCTGATCAAGTACGGCTTTAAAAGACTGAAGGGTAGCTAGCATCTCAACCTGAAGTGCCCTGCATTCCTTCGCAACTTCTGCTGTCTCTTTGCCTGCCAATTTGTAAATACATTTGTAACAAAAAGGCTTGCTGTGGTCCTGTGGGAGTTTAGTGCTACAAGACCCACAGCGTTTAGTTTTGGATGTGGCTTTCCCAGACCTACTGGCTCTCTCCTGAGCAGGGCATTCGGTCTCTGTAAGAAAGGGACACCCCATTAGCCACATCACATACACATACAGTGTGGGGGACAAGGACAATAGGGCCACCCCAAATGTCTGCCCCCCCTCGCTCCAGCCGAGTCACTCACCCCCTGTGGCGACCTCTGATGCCGCGAGCTCTGGTCCGCCTTCCATCCTCTGCCTCTACACCGGTAGATGGATCGACTGTGAAGGCTGTGGACCTTGGGCCCCCTCTTTCCAAACAGCCGCCTCGTGCTCTGACCGCCGCGCTCGCCGCCATTTTGTTGAAGCCCCGGCGCGCCGGATATGACGTCACACCGGCGCCCGGCGGCTTCCGGACATGCGCACTAGCGGCTACAGACGCCGCTCTGCGCCGCGGTCTATCCCTAAGGATGGCACGGCCCCCTAAGGGGAAGAAAACGTTCGGCCATTGGAGCCCAGCTTCCGGCCGACGTGGGGTGTATCAGCGGCCCCCCCCAACCGTCCACCACTGTCAGGTATGAGGGGAGGAAAAGAGGGAAGGTTAGGTGGCCCCTGGGGTTATGGACAACTCACCTGTCCTAGTGCCCCAGCCTCTCCCATTCAGCTTTCTAGGGAGAGCAGAGGGAAAACCCCTTAATTTAATGGCATTTGAAAAATGCTTGAACAGAGAACCCCACAGGCACCACTGACTGCTCTGGGTTTGTTCATTAAGGGGGCGACCATGGTCCCAGACCTGAGGTCTTAGAAAAAAAATAAACGGTTTCGCAGCCATCAGCGTGTGGGAAACACAATCAATAACTGAGGGTCAGAGGGAGGGGTGGGGCTTTTTAAACTTTGTTAATTGTGTTTCCTGCCAGGTGTGACCAGTCATCCTCTCAGGTGTGCCGTCCTGGAAGATGACTAGAGAAAAATGAAATTTGCTCGGTATCCATGGCTGTGCTCTCCGTTGGTTCAAATCTTACCTATCTCATCGCACCTTCAGTGTCACTTACAACTCCACTTCCTCCTCTCCAACTCCTCTTACCGTTGGGGTCCCCCAACGTTCTGTCCTTGGACCTCTACTATTCTCGATCTACACGTCCTCCCTGGGTCAGTTGATCGCCTCCCACGGCTTCCGCTACCATTTATATGCCAATGACACCCAAATCTATCTCTCTACCCCTCAGCTCACCCCATTAGCCTGGATGTCACACCACTTCCTCAAACTGAATCCATCTAAAACAGGGCTCATAATATTTCCTCCACCACGTGCCCCTTTCCCTGACTTCTCTGTCAAAATCATCTATTAGTCTGTGCCCACATGCCAGGGTGCTAGGTGTAACCCTAGACTCTGAACTGTTCTTTCAGGCCCACATCCGTTCCTTGTCCAAATAATGCTGCCTTAGCCTCCGGAACATCTCTAAAATATGGCCCTTTTTAACCAATGACACCACCAAGCTTCTAATTCACTCCCTGGTTATCTCTCACCTCGATTACTGCAACTCCCTCCTCATTGGATTACCTTTACATAGACTATCCCCCTTCAGCCCATAATGAATGCTGTAGCAAGACTCATCCACCTTACCAACCGTTCAGTGTCCTCCACCCCTCTCTGCCAATCCCTGCACTGGCTTCCACTCACCCAACAAATAAAATTCAAAGTACTAACAATTATTTACAAAGCCATCCACAACTCTGCCCCCAGCTACATCACTAACCTAGTCTGAAAATACCAACCAAACCTCTCTCTTCTGTCCTTCAAAGACCTCCTGCTCTCTAGATCCCTTGTCACCTCCTCGCATGCTCACCTCCAGGATTTCTCCAGAGCTTCCCCCATCCTTTGGAACTTCCTACCACAATCTGTCCAACTGTCCCCTAATCTATCCATCTTTAAACAATCCCTGAAAACCCTTCTCTTTAAAGAAACATATCCTGCTTCTAACAAATACACTGTTTTACTTTCTCCATCAGCTCATTCCTCACAGTTATTACCCTTTGTATCAACTAACCCTCTCTGCTAGATTGTAAGCTCTAACGAGTAGGGTCCTCCGATTCATCTTGTACCAAAATTGCAATGTAACTGTAATGTCTGCCTTAATTTTGTTAAGCTCTGCGCAAACTGTTGGCGCTATGTAAATCCTATATAATAATAATAATAATAATAATACAGGATAACTGACTGTATGTATCTCTCATGCCATCCACACAGTAACGCAAGGCTCCTGGAAATACCAATTAGCGTTGGAGGGATAAGCCATTGTTAATACCACTAGAGTTCTAGCCAAACGCCTTGACCATACCCTGTGCATCTGACACACCACTATGGCAACCACACAGGCTCGGAGGTCGGCCCAGATAGCGAAAACAAATCCTTGAGCGATTTCTTAAAAGACTGTATCCACTAAATCCCTGAAAGTAGGAACATTTTCAGCTGTAACAGATTTATTGAGGCGACTTTGGGCACCACACTGTCTAGCTTAAGACATTTGCAGACCAAGTCCAAGATGGGGCCCGAAAGGTCTGCCCATGGAAGTCCCAAGATGGCGCCCATGCAGTAGGCGTCTGGAGGGGCAATTTTACATTGACGAACATTATTCTTAAATTGTTCAATCATTTTTAGACGCAGCTTTTACAGGTTGGTGAACCTCTGCCCATCTTTAATTCTGAGACACTCCAACTCTCCAAGATGCTCTATTTATACGGTACTGACCTGTTGCCAATTAACCTATTTAGTTTCAAAATATTCTTCCAGCTCTTCCTTAGTACTGCCTACTTTACCAGCTTTTTGTTGTCCTGACCCAACTTTTGAGATGTGTTGCTGCCATAAATGTCAACATTAAATATTTTTTATCAGTTTAAACATTTATTCTGTTTTATATTTTCTACTGTGGAAAAAATATTGGTTTATGGAGACTTGCAAATCATTGCATTCTGTTTTTGTGTAGATTTTAGACAGCTTTACAATTTTTTGGGAATTGGGTCTGTACATAAACACAGAATTGTTATCTCTCTTGAAGCTGTGTTTTATGGAGAGAACAAGGGGGTTGACTCAATGGGGTTGATTTACTAAAGGCAAATAGTCTGTGCACTGCAGTTGCTTCAGATCTGAGGATACATAATACAAGAAAAAAAAAACAGCATTTTTGTTTGCACATGATTGGATGGCAGAAATCAGCAGAGCTTCCCCTCATATCTAGAGCAAGTGCACTTGCAGTGCACAGTATATTGGCTTTTAGTAAATCAACCTCATTGTCTCCCAACATTCACCCTCTGTTAATTTCTCCACTATGTTGTTCGCCTACTGGAGCAAGGTACAATGCTGGGTATGAGACAACATGAGACTCTCCCCTTCCTAACAGGATGGCAACTGTCTAGCTGAATAGGCATTCAGTACATTAAATCCGGCCAGTAAACAAAATGGCTGCACGTGTACTTACGGTTGTGTGATGACATCACAGCAAGCTCCGCCCTACGTCACACCCAACAGCTTCTGGATCATGCCGGATTGGATGTACTGAATGCCAATCCATTCTGTTTTATTGTGAGTGTCTTAATTTTTATTATTAAATTTGCTTTTATTAGTACGCCCTATGTGGCACTTTTCTTTGTATCAATGACTCCATGACTGAGAATGTTCAGTTACTGTTTATGACAAGTGACACCGTCCCATTACTCAGAGAATCCAGGCTTGGAGACCAACTTGGCCCTTGAGGCAGACATGTTTGACCTTCCCGTCATAAGCAGGTCATGGCTATCTGGTAAGCCTCTCTGGATGTACTTTGGTGGAGGAGTTTGTGTCTTTTTTTTTTTATTTATTTTTTCAAGCACCATTTTCAATTAATCATAGCCACAGAGAATATCATCCATTTTTTGGACCACTTTGCACTTCTTTCTTTCCAACTTCAGTTTTACTTTTATATTGGCCTCATGAACTGTTTATCACTTGAATATTTTTCATGATGCTTTTCAATTTTTGTTGGGGTTAGCGCAACGTGCAATTGTTGTCAATTTACAACTATGTTTATATCTCATAGTAGGTTTGCTGCTTTCTGCTATTAACTCACCATACACTTCAGCATAGTTTGCAATTTGTATAACATTACTACAGTCATACATACATGGACCCCAGTGCGTTTCTAATAAAAGTTAACCTACCGATATATGCATTTTAGACTGCACATAAAACTGAAGCACCCAGAAGAATCTACAAACTTGGAGAATATACAAAATCTATACAGATTAGTGGCCCTACTCGGGATCTTGGGGCTGCAAGCCTAGAGGCTAACTACTAAGAAACCAGCTTAATATCCTCTGTAGAACCTTTAAGAATTGAAGTAAATAAACTGCTATGAAAAAAAATGTCGATGTGCACAGAATGTCCTCCACATTTTCCAAGCAAGTATCCATCACCCTACTGTTTAAAAAACGTGTTTAGCAATTACAGTGCAGTCACCTTTCAGCTGTCCTGTATAGCAATAAAATATGCTCTGCTGAGGAGAAGTTTTTCTATGCTGCCACATTAACCACTGTAGGTGGCAGCACAATTGCTGCTATTCATCACAACCAATAGCAGAAAAATGCATTTGAACCACCAACATTCTAGTATCCTACAAAATGAAATGCAAAATGCTACTAGACAGTCTGTTCAGAAAAATACATTTGTCTTTTCCCTCAGGCCATGCAGCATATCATGACTGCTTTGTTCACTTTGTAATATGCTTTTGATATCCTTGGTGACAAATTGAGCTGGGAAGGGGGAAAAAAAAAAAAAAAAAAAGGTTCTGCTCGTTTTATTAACCAGCCGACCTACAGCTGAAATGTGCAGGTCAAAACAAATGCTAACAGAGACATTACAAAAAAAAAAAGCTATGTAATCAATGTTGCTAGTCCAAATCTGTCCCATGAGTTTTATATTCCTTAGGGAAGCAGGGGTAAAAAAAAAAGCCATGCCCACCAAAGGAAGAAACCCGGATAATATTAGTACTTTAGGAGCGGGCTGAATTAAATAAGTTGTGATCCAGCGCATAAGAGAGGCAGATTAATATACACTTCTTATGACTGGCAAATAAGTCCTGCTTTTCCTCTATTCTCCTATTTACAGGTCCCTGAAAAATGATGTATTCAGAGAAAGAATTTGTATTTTAATAAAACGCACAAGTCTCAAATACTAAAACAACTCATCGAAAAGCAACACAAAAAAGGTAAATATGTAAGAGTGGAAAACAAATAGTAGGAGAAAAAAAAAAAAAAAGGAGACAGGGAAATAATAAATTGTAAAAAGAGAAGCAAAAAAAACATCTCCTACCTGTAAGGACAGCTTTTGCTGACGGGTCAGCCAAGTCCAGGGCCGATTTGCCATCGGTGTTCCGGATGCTGGGGTCTGCTCCGTGCTGCAGCAATACTGTACAAGGAAAACAGAAACAACGTCTGATCTCTGGGAAACACAGGTTACTCATAGCAGAGACTTTCCTCGGCATGCTGTTACAATGAATATTCATTTCCCCCCCTCTTTCTTCGCCAATATCTGGAGAACCTTAGCAGCAACACAGCCTCAGATTAGAGGATAATAAAAAAATAAAAAAACAACAAGTTGACTCGTGAAGGTATGAGCAGATCATGTGACTGCACAAACAGAAATCTGGATATCTAGCGATACAGAGTTTCTCTCATCCCTCCCCCTTTGTTTCCTTTAAGCAACTGTAACTGAGAAGCAGCGAGCGCACACTGGCTCATGCTGACACACAAGCTGCATCTGATGCTGCTCCATCCGACACGACTCATTACTGGCAGTCATGTCTGCTGTCTTTGCCTTGCAAAATAAATGTTCAAATACTCTGCCTTTAGAACCAGAGAATCGTTAAAGGCAAAACTGACATGCAAAGAGATAGATGTGCGTGTCGTTTTCTGCACACCGCTAATTTGAACCTCTTTTACAAAATATTATACAAGATTTAACATTTCCAGAAAAGCCATATGATACACTAACCCAAAAGCAACCCAATTAACCACTTCCAGACCAGGCCTTTTCTGGCACTTTTTGCTTACATGTAACAAATTAGTATTTCTTGGTGCTAGAAAATTACTTAGAACCCCTAAACATTATATATATATATATATATATATATATATATATATATATATATATATATATATATATATGCCCTAGAGAATAAAATGGTGGGTGATGCAGTTTTTTACTTTTAATGCAATAAAACAATAAATAACCCAGTTTTTTTGTAATATATAAAAGATGATGTTTCGCCCAGTAAATAGATAACCAAACATGTCAGGACATCAGGTCATCGCTTCTAGGTTACCATAGCGGAGAGCTGATCAAAGCCGATCCCGCCTTTGCTTGGCTTCCTAACCAGCCGGTGGACACGCCACCTGGTCGGTCAGGTCTCCTGGTGGGACAGGGGTGCCTGAGAAAGCTGTGGAAGGTGGCGGAGGGATGTTCCCTCCCGCTGCTTGTAAAAAGTAGTCCAGCAGCTAGCTAGCCACTAGGATTGCTTTTACAAGAGAGCCAACTGCTGGCTCTAAAACACGGTATGGGGTGATCATCCCAGCATAGCTACCCAAAGTCCAGTGACATATGGGTAAGAATGCTTTCAGAAATGGAAAATCCGATCGTGTGTATGTACTGGGCATTCTAACAACAAATTTTGGATGTGAGCTTGTTGGTGGAAAGTCCGACTGTGTGTATGCTCCATCGAACATTTGTTGTCGGACTTTCCGCCAACAAATGTTGGCAAGCAGGTTCTCAAATTTTCTGCCAACAAATTTTTGTTGTCGGACTTTCCGATCGTGTGTACACAAGTCCGTCGCACAAAAGTCCACGCATGCTCAGAATCAATGCTCACCAAACAACATTAGCAGAAGGAGCCCAAAGGGTGGCCCATCACTACTGAACTTCCTTTTTATCGGCTCGCCATACGTCTTGTACGTCACTACGTTCGCGGAGCCAACAACCTTTGAACAAAATTTCACGGTTTTGTTGTCGGAAAGTCCGATCGTGTGTACGGGGCAGAAGTGTTAATAGTATATTTCTATAAATTAACTAAATTGAACGTAAACGAACAAAAGAAAAAAAAAAATCAATATTTGGTGTGACCACCCTTTGCCTTCAAAACAGCATCAATTCTTCTAGGTACACTTGCGCACAGTTTTTGAAGGAACTCAGGTAAATTGTTCCAAACATCTTGTAGATCTTCTGTGAATCAGGGCTCAGGGCTCTGTGGGGGCCAAACCATCACTTCCAGGACTCATTGAAGATAGTTCTTAAATTACATTGGCTGTATGTTTGGGGTTGTCGTTGTCCTGCTGCAGAATATATTTGGGGCCAATCACACACCTCCCTGATGGTATGATGGATAAAATACCACCAGTATTTCTCAGCATTGAGGACACAATTGATCCTGCACAAATCTTTAACTCCATTTGCAGAAATGCAGCCCCAAACTTGCAAGGGACCTCCACCATGCTTCACTGTTGCCTGCTGGCACTCATTATTGTACCGCTCTCCAGCCCTTCAGTAAACAAAATGCCTCCTGCTACAGTCAAATATTTCAAATTTTGACTCATCAGCCCAGAGCACCTGCTGCCAATTTTTGGCACCCCAGGTCCTATGTTTTCGTGCATAGGACATGGAAACAAGGCTAAGCAACTCAACTATTCACAAAAAGATAAATAATATTAAAGAATACTACTGGCCAAAGATCATATGAAGTAGGCTGCCCCAGCTTTAGGTCACATATGATTTTTAATAACAATAAGGTATTTTCTTTTCTCAAAATAATGGGATTTAACAATACTGACATTTGTCCTACCGTTGTATGTGACACATGAGTTTAAATATATAGTTCACCTCGTAAGGCTAGTAATAGTTGCCTTGCCCTGCCAAAAGGTTGCTAATATAATACTAGTATGACCTAATTCTCTACAGTAAAATGATATACACACCCTGCTCCAATACCCATTGGTGCCCTGCTAAAATGCCAGGTGATAAGCACTGGAGGAGGCCTGCTGCGCAGTCAGTAGGGGCTTGCACAGCTTACCAGTTCAGATGTAATAGCTGCATTAGTTTACCTTTGTAAGGCTTTCTTCCCTTTATTTTCACTTAGTTATCTGACCAGTAAGTCTGTTTTTTTTCCAACAGAACAAGCTGTCCTGCAGATGTAGCAGTTATTTACTACTTAATTACTACTGACAGGGGTGCTTTACAATGATTAGCTTTTATGTAAAACCTTTCAAAAGGCTGTGACTACTTCTAAAGTGTTATCTGGAGTTCAGCTTCAATTTGTTAGTGTATCTAAATGTACTAGTGCATCTAAGGATGGCCATACACAGTTTGAATCTCGGCTGACTCAGCAGGGACCAGCCTGCCGGCTTTGCTTTCAAATATCGCTAGCGGCTATAGCAGCATAATCACTGTCTTCTCCTGGCGGGGACGCCTTCACCCGCCTGCCGGATTTTTACTTTACCTGCAGCTCAGCTTTTAACTAAAGCTGGTCATACACTGAATTTCGATTCATTAGGACATTAACTTGCTGAGTGGTCCTACTCCTGTCAGCACCCTCCTGCCCAACATCCTTTAACCACTTGCCTACAGGGCACTTACACCCCCTTCCTGCCCAGGCCATTTTTCAGCTTTCAGCACTGTCGCACTTTGAATGACAATTGCGCCGTCATGCTACACTGTACCTCAAACTATTTTTTTAGCATTTTCTTCACACAAATAGAGCTTTCTTTTGGTGGTATTTAATCACTGCTGGGTTTATTTTTTACAAAAAAAAAAAAGACCAACATTTTTGAAAAAAATGTTTTTGTTTGTCAGTAAATTTTGCAATTGAGTAATTTTACTCCTTCACTGATGTGTGCTGATGAGGCGGCACTCAGGGGCTGAACTGGTGGGCATTGATGAGGTGGCACTTATGGGCACTGATTAGGTGGCACTAATGAGGAAGCACCAACATGCCGCAACTATGGGCACTGATAGGTGGCACTGATGGGCACTGTTAGGTGGCACGAATAGGCGGTACTGATGGGCGACACTGATGGGCATTGATTAACAGCAGTGATGGGCATTGATCAACAGCAGTGATGGGCAGCACAGGTAGGCGGTACCGATAGCCAGCACTGACTGGCATCGCTAATGGGCACTGATTGGTGGCATTTGTGGCCAGCGGTGGGCACTGATTGATGACACTGTTGGCGGTATATTGTAACCGTGGTTTCACGACTCCGGGAGGCATTATGAAAACCATCCAATGGTACACGGGGCTGTGCATTTATTTTCAGCAGCCTATTTTTGTGGTTTAAAGCCAGTACAGAACCTAAAGCTGCATTTGCCAGGAAGACCATTTCAGATTTCGATTAATCTACAGTAGCTACCTAACTCAGCAGACTTTCAACATATCATCATGTTGACATGAGTAGAAGTACACTTTAGTCACTGTTGGTGCTGGTTGAGTTGGAAGAGACAGACATTGCATTTCAAATCAATATTACCTTATAAAAGGGGAAAATCGTTACTATCTATAAATAAACTTTAGATTGCTGGGGAAAAAAAACAAAATGCTACATTAGAACTATTTATACACACTGTGGTTAGCATTGGATTGACTCCAGACATTGTCACTGACCTATCAATGAGATCTGCCAGTCTCATAAATCTTACATAAGGAATAGCTTTTAAACTACTGTACTGTAGAGAAGAAACCCTGGGCACAATTAAATGTTGTATTTGAGAAGTCTCCTTGCTCAATATTCAGACAAAAGCGTCTGCAAGCGTGAAAGTTCAGTACATTTATTTTCACCAACATGCTGAGCAGTATGCACTGAATGCAGCATATTACAGGCAAGGCAAATAAACAAGGCTATACCAGCGACATGTGATAGCTAAAAAGTAAATCCATCATGCACAAATTAAAAAACAGGCCCCAAGAGGTTGTCAGCACACATTTCTTTTTGCTCAAAGGCCCATTCACACCTGTCTGTTGCTGTATGATGCGTTGTATCATATGTTGACATGTGTTGTGTTACAGCTGCTCATTCATTTTGAATGGGCTGCCAATTCACAGAAACAGACCAAAGACCAGCAGCAAATATGCATCTGAGCTGCAATGCCTTCGTGTATTGAGGATCCATTCAAAATGAATCACACCTCAACACTCTGACCATGTAACTTGCGTTGCACCGTACCACAAAATTGTGTTTCAGCCCTATATGTATTCCTAAATGCATAAAGAGTCTGAACTAGGGTTGCTGTGGCTGATTAACCACTTAAGCCCCGGACCATTTGGCTGGCCAAAGACCAGAGAACTTTTTGCGATTTGGCACTGCGTCGCTTTAACTGACAATTGCGCGGTGGTGCGACGTGGCTCCCAAACAAAATTGACATCCTTTTTTTTACCACAAATAGAGCTTTCTTTTGGTGGTATTTGATCACTCCTGCGGTTTTTATTTTTTGCGCTATAAACAAAAAAATATAGCGACAATTTTGAAAAAAAAAAAACAATATTTTTTACTTTTTGCTATAATAAATATCCCCAAAAAAATATATATAGAAAAAACTTTTTTTTTCCTCAGTTTAGGTCGATACGTATTCTTCTACATATTTTTGGTAAAAAAAAAAAAAAAAAAAAAAAAAAAAAATTGCAATAAGCGTTTATTGATGGGTTTGCACAAAAGTTATAGCGTCTACAAACTAGGGGATAATTTTATGGCATTTTTATTGATAATTTTTTTTTAACTAGTAATGGCGGTGATCAGCAATTTTTATCGTGACTGCGACATTATGGCAGACACGTCGGACAATTTTGGCGTGATTTTGGGACCGTTCCCATTTATACCGCGATCAGTGCAATTAAAATGCATTGATTACTGTGTAAATGTGACTGGCAGTGAAGGGGTTAACCACTAGGTGGCGCTGTATGGGTTAAGTGTGTCCTGGGGAGTGATTCTAACTGTGGGGGGGCTGTGTGTGACACTACACTGATCACCGCTCCCGATTACAGGGAGCTGTGATCAGTGACAGTGTCATTAGGCAGAACGGGGAAATGCTTGTTTACATTAGCATCTCCCCGTTCTTCCTCAACGTCAGACGATCGTGGGTATCCCTGCGGACATCGAGTCCCCGGGACCCACGAACACGGAGCTCCCAGCGGGCGCGTGCGTTCCAAAAGTCGCCTCTTAAGGGCCACGTACAGGTATGTTAATCTGCCTGTAGGTGCCCTTCTACCGACGTATATCTGCGTGAGGCGGTCGGGAAGCGGTTAAGGTAGTAATTAAACTCACTTGGTGCCTTATGGCTCGTACACAATATAAGAATATCGGGCGAACATTTTCGTCCAAAGAATTTTCGTACGATTTTTGTATAGTGTGTACACAACTTTCGCCAGCCGATTCTAATTTTCATATGAATATTCGTTCATCGGTTCCAATTTGCTATGAGACATCGAGAAAAATCAGACGAACGTTCGCTCGATTTTCTTATAGTGTGTACCCCACTTTAGCTGTAATTTCTATGTGTTTGGGTTTAAAGGGATGAGGTGGCAACTCTAGCTGAACTCAGGGAGCTGGAAAAACAAAATAGCAACTAAAATGGAGTTGGGCAAATATAACAGAGAGATATAGGAGCCAGCTGAAAAGATTGTGAGCGAGTAAAAAAGAAAACATTTTTTTTTTGAGTTGCCTGTGAATTCCATATCTTGGGAGTATAGTTTAGGACACGGGTTGGATATTCATAGAGCCTGGGTTATATGCTGCTAATGTCAGGTGATTGGACAATTTTTTTGACACGCCCCCCTCGGGCATACCCTAATAAAGAGAAACTGCAGTCTGCACACCTAATTTGTAATAAAAACAATCTTTACCATTCTGAAGCTTCCCTCCAACCACTTTTCATATTAATTTTATATATACTGTGATTCTGTACTTGCCAAATATGCTGCAGAAATCTCCCTGCACCGAGTCTGGCGGCAACCATTTCAACTGTGGGCAGCTGAATCTGCTGCCTGTTTACTTCCTGGATTTACACAGACACACAAAAGCACAGCTCCAGCTCTGCAGCTCTCATTGGCCCTTTTATGACTCATCCCTCCTCCCTTGCTGGCAAACTCTCACCAGAGTGAGAGAGAGAGCTGTGCATGATGTCATAAGCCTAGGCTTTTTACCAGACAAGAAACAGGAAGTGGGCTGTATAAGGCATTTACTGGCAGAAAAAAATATATATAGGTTTTATTATCCAGAGTTAAAACAACAAACGCAGAGGATTTAATAGATGGAAATATGAAAAAATAACTGAAGTTCCACTTTAACTGTTCTCTACTCTGCTAGACTAATTTTTTTTTAGCATGCAATGCAGAGAAACACAAGAAAAAAGGGGAGCGTGGCCTGTGTCTTGAACTTCACTTCAAGATATGGAATTTACAGGTAAGTCAAAAACCCTTTTAACTTAATCGTACAATACAAAACACAGGCTGGATATTCATAGACCCTTGAATATCCCCAAGCAATGAATCAGAGGAATGCGCAACAACATACTAAAAAGAACTGTGCCAATGGCCCCAAAAAAAACAGATAAGGGTCAAGGACCCAACAAGGGCAAAACAAAAAGTCAGCTTAATGGACAGAGGCCACGCCGTTTAGATTTCTTTGGGGTGCTTAGGAGAAGGGCACAAGGAAGGAAGAACAAGGTTTCCCTGAGGTGGAAGGCTGATACCACTTTAGGTAGAAAGGGTCTTGGGCATAAGAATACTTTGGGGTTGGTTTACTAAAGGAATAATTACTGTTCACCTAGAAAGGTGAATGTTTACTATGTAAATAGTTTGTTCACTTAGCAAAACTAATGTTAGTAACTTGAGCTCACTTTTGAATTCCCAGTCACATGGTAATAAATATTCTGTTTTTGTTTTCATTTACCTGGAACATGTTTGGGTATCTAGAGTGAATGTTTTCCTCTATTTACCATTATTCACATTGCAAGTGAACATTAACTTGCTAAGTGAACAGCCTGTATTCCGTTAGTAAATCAGCCCCTTTATCCTTGTGAAGAAATCAGGAAGGGCTCCTATGAGCCACCAACTCTGAAACATGTCTGGCAGACATGATAGCCACCAGGAAAGCCAAGGGGGGTTACCTAATGGGCTCCAACTGTGGTTTCTGCAGGGCAGAGTACGCCCGATCCCAAGGAAGCACAGGTTTGAAACTTGGACAAGGCGAAACCTATCCCTTAACAACTTGGCACCCAACTGCTCTCCTACATGTAAAAATCATAATTTGTTTGCTAGAAAATTACTCAGAACCCCTAAACATTATATATGTTAGATTTTTAGCAGAGACCCTATGGATTAAAATGGTGGTCATTGCAACTTTTTATTTCGCATGGTATTTGCGCAGCATTTTTTTCATGCATTAAAAAAAAACAAAAAAAAAAAAACACACACAAAAACACAGTAAAGTTAGCCCAATTGTTTTGCATAATGTGAAAGATGATGCTGCGCCAAGTAAATAGATACCCAACATGTCATGCTTTAAAATTGCGCACACTCATGGAATGGCGCCAAACTTCGGTACTAAAAATCCCCATAGGCAACACTTTAATTTTTTTTTACAGGTTATCTGTTTAGAGTTGAGAAGGTCTACCACTAGAATTATTGCTCTTCCTCCCACATTCGCAGTAATACCTCACGTGTGGTTTGAGCGCCCTTTACACACGTGGGCGCAACCTACGTATGTGGTTGCTTCTGCGATGTGCTTCTTTTTTATTTTACTTTTATTTTTCTATTTTTACGCTTTCTTTTTACGTATTTTTTTTCTTTTTATTCCTATTACAAGGAATGTAAACATCCCTTGTAATAGGACTAGGGCATGACAGGTCCTACTTACAGCAAGATCTGGGGTCTATAAGTCCCCAGATCTTGCCTCTAGGCTGGGAAGCCTGAAATAAAAAATAAAAAAAACAAATAGGGGGAGTCAGATACCCCTGTCCTTCAAGGCCTGGATTTCAACTGCCAAGAACTAGTATAAAAATGATACTAAATGAACAAAACATAACTGGATATAAGTTTACATACCCTGGCAGAATGTATGATTTTTTTTGGTCATTTTTCAGAGAATATGAATGAGAACACAAAAACATTTTTCACTCATGGTAAGTTTTTGGCTGAAGCCATTTATTATCAATCAACTGTGGTTACTCTTTAAATCATAATGAAAACAGAAACTACCCAAATGACTCTGATCAAATGTTTACATACCCTGGTGATTTTGGCCTCATAATACGAAACACAAGTTGACACAAAGGGGTTAGAGCTGCACGATTCTGGGAAAAATGAGAATCGCGATTCTTTTGCTTAGAATGAAGATCACGATTCTTAAAAACAGTTTTTTGGAAAAATTTACAATCTCTGAACATAAAGTTATCAAACCAAATGGCAATAAAATAAGCCATATAGAAAGTGAGGAGTTCTCACTACTATACACAGGTCCCTGCTGGGAATTGTAGTCCCTCATAGGAGAATAAGTCATGCTGGGGAGTTGCAGTCCTCAGTGCTATATGTCCCCCCCCCCCCCCCACATAGGGGCATGCTAAGGGTTGTAGTCCCCCATAAACCAGAATCATACTGGGGGTTATAGTGCTCAGTACACCCCCTAGGGCCTTCAGTCTTCATGTAGTTTCGTGCTGAGGGTCGTAATGCTAGGGGACGGGGTTGCAGTGCATAATTATATTATATTATATTATATATATATATATATATATATATATACATACATACACACACACACACACACACACACACACACACATATATATATACACATACATATTATATATATATATATATATATATATATATATATATATATATATATATATATATATATACACATACATACATACATACATACACACACACACACGTTCCACTTCCTCCTCACTGTTAATGATGTATGACTATGACATGACTCACCAGTGTCACCACCCCCATCAGACCAAGCCCATCATCCAACATCGCTGCCATCGCAGTGCGCACTTTCCCGGCCACTGGCTGTACCTGCCCAGGCAGCGGCGTGCCGCATCACTCCGATGACTGACGTCAGTTCTGGTGGCGGGTGACGTCAGTTCCGATATCCGCCGCCATTTGCGTTCCACGCTGGTACCGTGGAACCGGCGGTGTTAAACAAAATCGCGGGTCATCCAAAAACGAGATCGTGTGGGGGGGGTGAATCGAAATCGTGATCATTTTGCGATTAATCGTGCAGCACTAGTTTGAATGGCTATTAACCATCCTCACCTGTGATCTGTATGCTTGTAATTAGTGTGTGTATAAAAGGTCGATTTGTTTCTGGACTGTTTTAAGGCCACCCAGCGCATGGGACTGTGCCAGAATGAGAGTTTCAAGTTCCCCCACCAGGTGAAGGTTAAGTAACCAATTAAGGTTTAACATATCTGGGGTCTCAGGTCCGCTGGAGGTCAGCTGACCATTGGGAATCTTCCAGAAGGTAGAGTCACCTGACCCCCTGGAAGCTTCTAGATTGGGCAAAAGGCTATCTAAGGCAGTGCATGCGGCAAAGTGGCTGCCAGTTTCCTCAGCACATCCACCTGAGGAGCTATCTCTCTGCTTTATGATGAAGAGCAGGTGCTGAGGATGGGAGGAGTGGATGCAGCACTGCCTCTCTTTACCTCAGTTTCTGGAACCATTACCATCAGCAGCCACGTCTGAGCCAGCATCAGCCATGTCAGCCGCCCCCGTCTCCGCCTCAGCCACCGCCTCCGCGTCTTCCTCCACCTCTTTAGGAGCCTCTCAGGCCACGGACAAACAGCTATCTCCTCCCTGGTGTGAGGTAAGGGGTATGGGCGGCACGAGAGCGGGTTACATCAGCGGTGGGCGAGAGGAGGAAGCGGCCATTGATGGTACTGTCCCGGGCACATCGGTGGGAGGTTACCCAGGTCTCTCCGAAGGTTTTCTCCTTCTCACAGGAGCGACACAGTGCAGCATAGGATTCGGGTACCTGTCAGCAGCAAGAAGGAAGGAGGGGCTACAGTCGGGAATGGCGGTTCAGGGCACAGCAAGAGCAAAAGGACCACCCACAGTGGTCCCGCCTCACACTACAGACCGGCCAGTCAGCTTAACCTGGGGGCACCAACATCTGTCACACCGGCCAGCACCCCCCGCCCCCCCCCCCCCAAGTCTGGGCATTCCTGCCAGGGACTTCAGCGGTCAAGGGCAGCAAAGCACCAGGGAGAGTTTACATGCAGGCTCTTCTGGACCCAGCATTCAGGCTCAGCTAGACGCACAGCACATCCCTGTAGTGTGCTCTCAGCCAGCTGCAATTGCTTCTCCAGGTAATGTTGCATTGTCTCAATTACACCTGCTGACATCTTTAACTACTTCTTTTTCATCTCTTATAGATAGTTTTAAAACTGTCCCTCCTGTGGTTACTGAGAGCGCGCATCAATGAAGTTCTGTGCTGGCCGTGTCCCTTGGACACAGCCAGTCACAGATCGCTGTAAACGGCCAATCACAGCGGCAGTTTACAGCGCGATCGGCGTGTCCAATGAGAGACGATCTCGTATGTAAACATACGAGATCATCTCTCAGCGCCGCGCTCCCTCCTCACACAGATACAGCGTGTGAGGAGGGAGGAGGGAGAGATGAACGGCTGCAGCCGTGAGTAAAAGGGGAAAAAATAAAAAATAAATAAATAAATAAATGTGCCATCTATCCCCGCTGCCATCTGTCCCCATTGCCACCTATAAGTGCCATCTGTCATCAGTGCCACGTCAGTGCCACATAGTGCCACCTGTCATCAGTGCCATATCAGTGTTACGTGTCAATAGGTGCCACATTAGTGCCATCTGTCATCAGTGCCACCTGTCAGTGTCACATGTCATCAGTGCCACGTATTAGTGCCATCTGTCATCAGTGCCACGTATTAGTGCCACATGATATCAGTGCCACGTATAAGTGCTATCTGTCATCAGTGCCTCATATTAGTGCCATCTGTCAGTGTCACGTGTCATCAGTGCACCGTATTAGTGGCATCTGTCATCAGTGTCACGTGTCATCAGTGCCACGTATCAGTGCCATTTGTCATCAGTGCCACGTCAGTGTCACGTGTCATTGTCCTGGTGCTCCAGGGCCTTCAAAAGTGTAATAGGTAGTCAACAAGTTAGATGTGTAATTTATGCTCCTATAACACGTGATGGTGCTCCCTGCATGTTGGGCCTCTCTAAGTGGCCAGGCTGTGGAAAAGTCCCACACATGTGGTATCGTAATACTCAGGAGGAGTAGCAGAATTTATTTTGGGGTGTCATTTGTGGTATACACATGCCATGTGAGAGAAAGAATTGTGGGAAAAAAAATTACAACATCAAAAACCTCACAATGCCTCTTACTAAATACCTTGGAATGTCTACTTTCAAAAAAGGGGTCATTTGGGGGGTATTTGTACTTTCCTGGCTTGTTCGGGTCACAAGAAATGAGATAAGTCACCAGTACATCAGATGTGATCAATTTTGTATGATTTGCACCACAGCTTGTAGACTCTCCAACTTTCACAAAGACCAAATAATATCCACCAATTTGGGTTATTTTTACCAAAGATATGTAGCAGTATAAATTGTGGCCAAAATTTATGAAGAAAAATTTATAATTTGCTAAATTTTATCATGGAAACAAAAGAAAAATGCGTTTTTTTTTCCAAATTTTCTGTCTTTTTTCATTTATAGCGCAAAAAAAAAAAAAACCAGGAGGTGATCAAATACCACCAAAAGAAAGCTCCATTTGTGGGAAAAAAGGGACAAAAAATTAATTTGGGTACAGTGTTGCATGACTGAGTAATTGTCATTCAAAGTGTGAGAGCACCGAAAGCTGAAAATTGGTCTGGGCAGGAAGGGTGTTTAAGTGCCCAGTAAGCAAGTGGTTTATAAACGTACAGCAAAGCTGTGGGAACAGCTCCGTATAACCCCATCCCACTACCAACACATCTCAGTTTTGTTAGCAAGCAAGAGTAGAAGGGAATCATAAGAGTGGAGGGGAGGTGCCTGGACTTTCACAGCCAGTCAAAATATATTTTCTTAATTTTCCATTTCATGACACAGGAGTCTTCAAGGTACATCAGGACTTTCTAAAAAGTTGCACACCTGAGGAATACAGCAAAAAAAGGCCAAGAGGCCCACAAAAACCAACAGGTTAACATAGGTCGCTCAACAGAGCCTATAGAGCCACCTCAAATACCCTATGGTGGAACCTTGTCCCCAGCTGAGGCCTGAGCAGTAAAACTCAATGAATGTAAAACCCGAAGACTAGAATCAGCCTTGCAAATCTGAGAAACAGTGTCTGAATTAGAAAAAGCACAAGCACTAAGCCTAGGTTCACACTTGTGCGATGCGGGAAACAGCACGATTACAGCGCCGGTTCCCGCATCGCATCTCTCCCGCAGGCAATTCACACTGCATTCTGCGAACCACTGCTTGTGTCTGTCAATACGAAACAAATAGTCCTGCGCTCTGGTGTCTAGTCTCTCAATGCGTGATGCAATCTGCTTCAAAAGTAATGCCTGGTGTCTTTGCCCGTTTTTAGGCTCTGAAGAAAGGGGTTCTCCCCAGAAACGCATCAGCCATTTTTAAAGTATCGTCAGATCCACTCAACATCAAGTCCAGGCTTGTTGAAGTTTCAAATAGTGGACTTTCTTTACTGTTTACGTCTTCTATCAATACTCGTTTGTGAGTATAAACTCTGCTGTTTTATATTTAACCACTACAATACTGTGCACTTTCGCCCCCTTCCTTCCCAGACCAATTTTCAGCTTTCAGCGCTCTCGCACTTTCAGTGACAGTTGCGCAGTCATGCAATGCTGTAACCAAATGAATTTTTTATCATTTTGTTCGCACAAATAGAGCTTTAGTTTGGTGGTATTTATTCGCGACTCCGTTTTTTATTTTTTGCGATATAAGCGAAAACATAGCAGAAATTTTGAAAAAAAAACTATATTTTCTCCTTTCTTTTTTAAAAGAAATCCAATAAAATCAAATTTTGTCATAAATTTAAGCCAAAATGTATTCTGCTACATGTTTTTAGTAAAAAAAAATCTGTAAAATGTATAATAATTGGTTTGCGTGATGTACGCAAATGATCATGTACAGATGTGTGCAGGTGATCACGAACATGTGTGTGCAGATAATCATTGGCACATGTTATTTTACTGGGACATATGTGAGGGACATGTGTTTTTATTATTTGGGGACATGTGTGTTTACACTGTGGGGACACTAGGCTAGTGATCAGTGAGTAAAAAGCTGAAAAAAAAACAGCTAATACTCACTGATCACCAGCCGTCTGCAGCGATCCTCTCTCCTCTCCTCACCGACTTCTGTGTGAGGAGAGGAGAGCCGATTGCCTAGCAACCGGCTGTTTGCTTACATCACATGACGGCTGTGATTCGACACGGCCGTCATGTGATCAGGAGGGCCAATCACCGAGCCCTCCTGCCGATCCGAGATGCGCCTCGGGATCGCGCCGCTGCGCGGGCACGCGTGCGCGATCCCTCTACTTCTGAAGGACGTTCCGGAACGTCCTATCAGAAGTAGACGGCTCCCACCCGGCCGTATATGTACAGTGGCCGGGTGGGAAGTAGTTAAATAAAGCTTTTGTAGTGGTAATGCACAAGGTCGGTGCGCCCTCCCTCTTTTTTAATACATTGTTAATGACACCCCCAGATCGGATCACAGATCACAGTGCAACTCGCACAGGAATTAGATTGCATAGGTGAGAACACCCACGTGATCCGATTTCAGTGCGGGGGGGGGGGGGGGGGGTAGTCCCTGCAACTTTTTTGTGCCAATTCAATGCGAGTTCAGCCATACGACTGTATGGCTGAAGTCGCATTGCCCGGACATTGCATGCAATCTGTCCCGCAGTGCTGGCATGGATAACATTCGAAGTCTGTGTGTGCACAAAAGTGAACCTAGGTTAAAAGGGTCATACATTTTAAAAATTAGCTGTTGATTTCACCTAGCCATTAGTGGAGCGAGAAGCAGACTGTACCCTGCAGGGGCTTTCAGGAACAAAATATAGTAACATTGGACTGCCAAAGCAGAGTTGCAGCTGAGAATAACTCAAACAGTGTATACCAAATCCACAAAATGGAGAGAAAACCCTTTAACGTGTTTAGAAGCAGGACACGAAGATGGTACGAAAGTATCGAGGACCAAGATAAGAGCAAGCAGGTATAAAATATTATACATTAAAAAAGGGTAGGTACACAAATGCCAGAAGCCTGGTGGATAAAATAAAAGAACTAGAACTTCCGATACACACAGAGGACTTTGACATTTTGGGGAAGGAAGAGACCCATCTTGCTTCACAGTTAAAGGTAGTGGGAAGGCAGGGTAAATAGTATAATCATGGGGGACTTCAACTATCCTAATACTGATTGGGCAGACAGCACTGCACGCTTAAAGGGTCGCCTTTTCTTGAACATAATGCAGAACAATTTGATGTGTCAAATAGTGGAAGCCCCAACTAGAGATAATGCTCAGCTGAACTTACTAATTACAAACAATAGAGCTGGTTGAAAATGTAAGTGGGATACCTTAGGAAACAGTGATCAGAGAGTAATTACATTTGCTGTAAATTATAGGAAAGAAAGACAAGGGGGGAGGGAGGAAGGATAAGTAGACTTTGTTTTAAAACAGCAAACTATACTAAGCTGAGCTATACAATGTTACGTGAGACTAAATTGGAATCAAATTCTTGCAATGAACACTGAAGAGACGTGTGAGTGTTTTCGGGACATCTTCAACAAAGGCATTCATCAGTGTATTCCACTGGACAACAAATATAAACAAACAAAAGTTAAACTTGGGCAGATAAATAATAAAGGAGAAAAGACATATTAACGAGAAAAGGCTGTCGCCTAAAGATATGACTGAATACTGAAGGGTCACAATCAGCATTCCAAAACTACAAAGAATGTATTAGGAAATGCAAGGGTGCAATCAGGGCAGCCAAAATAGCATGTGGATTTATTTTATTTATTTTCGGCTGGTAAGAAATTTTTCATGCTTGGCGTTCAGCTTTCACATTTTTCTTCTTTGCGTATTCATTATATTTTTTGCACAAAAAAATAAAAATAAAAAAAAATAAACACCCATCTTCCCAGGGGATGATCACATCACATGTGTACCTAAATCACTATCTACATAAAATCATGTTAGTGGGTATCCTCCTAAAACATTGCATACACCCACCTGTACAGCAAGACGTATCCAGTTCTAAATTGTTTGTAAATAAATTACATACCGTATTTATCGGCGTATAACACGCACCCCAAGTTTAGGAGGGCATTTTAAGGAAAAAAAGTTTTAGGAGGGAAGTTTAGGGAAAAAAAACACTTACATTTAAGCGTCATTTGCAGCTTGCCCAGCGTCATTTGCAGCTTTGCCCAGCGTGATTTGCAGCTTGCCCAGCGTGATTTGCAGCTTGCCCAGCCTCATTTGCCGCTTGCCCAGCCTCATTTGCCGCTTGCCCAGCCTCATTTGCCGCTTGCCCAGCCTCATTTGCCGCTTGCCCAGCCTCATTTGCTGCTTGCCCAGCGTCATTTGCCGCTTGCCCAGCGTCATTTGCCGCTTGCCCAGCGTCATTTGCCGCTTGTCAGCGTCATTTGCAGCTTGCCCAGTGTCATTTGCAGCTTGTCAGCGTCATTTGCAGCTTGCCCAGTGTGATCTGCAGCTTGCCCAGTGTGATCTGCAGCTTGCCCAGTGTGATCTGCAGCTTGCCCAGTGTGATCTGCAGCTTGCCCAGTGTGATCTGCAGCTTGTCAGTTGCAGCTTGCCAGCGTCATTTCCATCTTTTGCACATTTAAAATTGCCGCCTAGAAAGACCGCGCGGCCGAAAAAGAGCGAGCGTCGGTGGAAAAGCCCGAGCCGTCTGTTCGGCTCCTGCTCGCAGTCCCGCCTCCCTGCTGTTTCGGAAGCGAACGCAGGGAGGCGGGACTGCGAGTGGAGCCGGAAAAGCCCGAGCCGTCTGTTTGGCTCTGCTCGCAGTCTCGTCTCCCTGCTGTTTCGGAAGCAAGCGCAGGGAGGCGGGACTGCGAGCAGAGCGGGACAGATCGGTCTTTTTCGGCGGCGCTCGTTTTTTTTGGCGGCGGCCGCTGTTTTTCGGCGCCGTTTTAATTTTTTGGCCACGACTTTCCCCCGATTTTAAGGGGAAAAAAGTGCGTGGTATACGCCGATAAATATGGTAACACGGCATCTAATTCGCAGAACATTTAAAAATCTGTTAATTTGAATGAGGCTGGTTCACATATGTGCATTCGCATTTGCCCAAAAACATGTGTTCTGGGCACTGCAGTGTGAATTGCAGGCACATAATCTTCTGAGGGGACGCATCTGATTCACAGATGCGTTCCGTTGTGAACAAAAATTCTCTCCCCCTCCTCACTACACCTCCCCCTCTTCCTGCTCAGCAGATACAATGGAGAGGAATTGCTAAACAGCTTCTTTTTCTCTCCGAAGAGAAAACAAAGCTGGAATTTGCACCGCACATGTGTGAATCCAGCCTAATTAAGGGCCTTTTATATGCTTATATACACTCAACGGCCACTTTATTAGGTGCACCTGTTCAATTGCTTAGTAACACAAATTGCTAATCAGCCAATCACATGGCAGCAATTCAATGCATTTATACATCAAACCGAGCATCAGAATGGAGAATTTAAGTGACTTTGAACGTGGCATGGTAGTTGGTGCCAGACGGGCTGGACTGAGTAATTCAAAACCTTCTGATCTACTGGGATTTTCACGCACAACCATCTCTAGGGTTTACAGAGAATGGTCAGAGAAAGAGAAAATATCCAGTGAGCAGCAGTTGTGTGGATGAAAATGCCTTGTTGATGTTAGAGGAGAATGGGCAGACTATCGTTTGATTACCATTTCTGAATGTACAACACATCGAACCTTGAAGCAGATGGGCTACAGCAGTAGAAGACCACACTTCACTGTCAGCTAAGAACAGGAAACTGAGGCTGAGGCTACAGTTCGCACAGGCTCACCAAAACTGGACAATAGAGGATCAGAAAAACGTTGGATTTCAGCTGCGACATTCAGATGGTAGGGTCAGAATTTGGAGTAAACAACATGAAAGCACGGATGCATCCTGCCATGTATCAATGGTTCAGGCAGGTGGTATAATGGTGTGGGGGATATTTTCTTGGCACACTTTGGGCCACTTAGTACCCATTGGGCATGCTCAAATCATCTCACCACTGGCTTCTTGAACATGACAATGAGCTCACTTTACTCCAATGGCCTCCACAGTCACCAGATCTCAATCCAATAGAGCACCTTTTGAGATGTGGTGGAGCGGGAGATTTGCATCATGGATTTGCAGCAACTGCACGATGTCAATATGGACCAACATTTTTGAGGAATGTGTCCAACACCTTGTTAAATCTATGCCACAAATAATTAAGGCAGTTCTGAAGGCAAAAGGGGGTCCAACCTGATACTAGCAAGGTGTACATAATAAAGTGGCCGATGAGTGCCATACAGTGTACACTGCATTATATATATATATATATATATATATATATACGCAGTTCAGGCACCTCCAGCACTGAATGTATGTAATTGCAAGGGGTGTAGGGTGTGCTGGAGGGTCTATTGTTGCTGTCTGCTGAGGGATCTATTTATTGTCACTGTCAGGGATCGGTTTTGTGTGAGGGTCTGTTGTTGCTGGTGGGGGATCTATTGTTGCTGGGGGTCTTTTGTTGCTGGTAGGGATCTACTGTTGAGGGAGGGGTCTATTGTTGCTAGCTGCTGGGCGATCTGTTGCTGATAGGGGGGGGGGGGGGTGTCTAATGTTGCTGGGATGGATCTTTTGTTGCGGGTGGTCCATTGTTACTGGCTGCAGGGGAATCTATGTTACTGCTTTTCTTGTTAACACATTCCATACACATTATTTAGCACCACAATGTACTTTGTTCTGTATTCTCTGAAAGGGGCAGTACTGGGTGGTGGGTAGGGGATGGAACCAAGAGACAGTGCTCAGAGGGTAGGGACAAAGGGGGACTCGGAAGGGGGGAGTTCTTGCACCTATTCTCTGAGAAAGAAGAAGTAGTTAATACCTCCTCAGACCAACTAATTTGAAATTACTTTACTAAGGAAGATAGTATTTGACCAACCCAGGGCAAAAATCACACTTTATGAACTGGGAAATTATAACTTATGATTTACCTACAAGCATACTTTTATGCACAAAGCCATAAAAGATTTACTTGGAAAGTATACCTAAACCAATTATATGGAAAACAAAAAGGAATGACATGCTTTTGTCGCTAGACAAACATTACCTAACCAGCACAGATCATTTTCCAGTTGCAGAAGGGGCATTTCATTAGATTAGGTGACCTGTCAGAATTTGTAACAGAAGTGATATTCGGTCGCTGCCATCTTGCTACACCCCGCACTCCTCCCAGTAAGGATACACTAAGAAGGGGGAAAGCGGACATCTAGTTACACCCACCGGAGTTTTGCATTTCACTGTTATTTTTAACAGTAAACGGAGCATATATGGTGAAATACAGTATTTAGAAATCAGACGGACTGTTTACATGTTGAATTATAAAAGCAGCGGTGTTCCGTCACATGAGCAAACCTGTGACATCAGCAGGTTTGCCGCTGCTTTTGAAATTCAAAATCTAAACAGTCCGTCTGATTTCTAAATGCTGTATTTCACCTTATAAGTTCAGTTTACTGTTAAAAAATAAGTGTGAAATGCAAAACTCCAGTGGGTGTAACAAGATGTCCTCTTGCCCTCTTCTTAGTGTAGCCTTACTGTGGAGGACTGCGGGGTGTAGCAAGATGGCGGCGACAGAACGTCACTTCCATTACATATTCTGACAAGTCGCCTAATCTGACAAAACAGGGACTTTTATATAACCCATGACCTTACTGTTAGCCTTAGTTTCTAAAAAAAAGAAAAAATAAATACATAAAAAAACAAACACTCACAAAAATGAAGCCCTGCAATTTCAGCTTCAAACATAACAGTAAAAGCTTATTTAAAACAAATGTATGCAGCAAAAAATTTGGAGAACTGATTCAGAAAAATCTAAAATCAGACCATGTATACCATTAACCAAAGCGTAAACATGAAAACTACGGTATATATCAGTGCTGCATCTAAATCAAGGGTCATTTTATATTTCTCCTACAACACTAAAATTACATTGAGTGTTAAAAAAATAAATAAATAAAACAGATAAAAAAGGTGGGATATATAGAGATTCAGGTATAATTCAGGGGACAGTCCCATAAAGGGGGCAGAAGGTGGTATCAGTGCTAGTGTATACAGGTGTGTGGGGTGAGATTTACAGGCAGTTTCCATGCATTCACATCAAACTAGCGTGGATGGACAAAGCAAAACACACACAGATCTGAAACCAGATTTAAACTATCTTATAATTATTGCCCATGCACTAAACCTTGGATTTCCACTAACTGTAAATGGAAACAGTTCCAAACAACTAGAGGACAGTTGTATGTTTGGGGTGGATTGGCTACTTGCCTCCCTGGATTCACCCAGCACTGAGTATAGGAAACATTCCCGTTAGCCCAAAAAAAAAAAAAAAACGGCCGGGGGGGAGAGGGATCATCTTACCTGAAAAGATATTGTTTCCGGCAAGTAAGATTCTATTAACACGAGTTTTGTTATATTTCTTAATTAAAATTAATTTCATTGTGCCGTATTTCCAAAGCCACTCCTGTGTGCTTGTGGAGTGAAAGAGTAGAAAGCTGTAGCAATGTGCATCATTATTCAAGATAATCTTTCTAAATTGCCAGATCAAGGATAGCCACAACCCCCACTAGAAAATTGCATCTCAAACATCAAATGATTTAGGGAGATTATATGTAGCGTAATATTTTTTTTTGGGGGGGGGGGGGGGGGTGGATTAATTTTGATCCTGATTTTCAGATGAACACATAGAAAATGAAGGTGGCTGGAAAGAGGGAAATGCAAAAGCAGCATATCGGTATCAGCTTATCTTTATAAGAAGTACCTACTAAAGTAATGAATCTCTTTCTGATATTCAATAGCAACAAAGAAACTGAAAAATTCTATTCTTTTACATCATGATAATAGCATAAACAATGTTCTGCTCTAAAGTAAATCTAATCAAAAAGGCAGTCAAAAGGCATCAGAACACCAACTCTGATCAATATATGTCTCGATCTATACAGCCAACTCTCAATATACCCAGCAGTTGTAGAACTACAACACCCTGTCCCTGTATGCATTACCAAATGGATTTTGAGGTAGGCGTTCAAAGTCTGAATATCTGAAGACTCATTTATACCCGTTTTTCCTCTCTCAAGAACACGAATAGGAGAGTTTTTTTTTCTCTTTGATGCAAAGTGCTGAAGGCTGTAAAGCTATATGGTGTTCATACAGTGCCGGACTGGCCTACCGGGATACCGGGAAATTTCCCGGTAGGCCGCCTGCTTTCAGTGCCCTGGGGCCGCTTCTGTCTGCCAGTGTCAGGGAAAAAAAAAAACAGCAGCGGCGGCCGCCGCTCTTTGCAATGATTGATGCCTGGCACAGGTTAGTGTTAGGGAAGATTAGTGGACGGCTATGTGTGCGGGGGGGGCGCGCTTGCCTGTATCTCTGCGGCCGCGCCGCCCACATTGCTATGCTATCCTATCTATGCCTGTCTGTGACTGAGGGGAGGAGCATGAGGAAGGCTGATTCCTTCATTCGGCCCGTGCGGCGCCACGCACGGCAGCGCAGCACCGCTGATTTCTCCTCCCATCGGCCCGCCCACTAGTCTGCAGTCTGCACGAGGAAAATAGAACGTGAAGTGGATGGCCGCTCATGGAGAAAGAAGAATTAAGGTGCCTGCCCTCTCCCTCCCCCCCTCTCTCCCCCCTCTCCCCCCCTCCCCCCCTCTCTCTCTCAAATAAATAATGCATTTTTTGTAGAGCGTTGCAGTGACTTGGGGGGGGGGGGGCGGGGCGCAAACTGAAAAAACATCAATTGCATCACTGTGCCCTCAAACGCAGGCCACTGTGCCCTCAAACGCAGGCCACTGTGCCCATAATTTGCCACCACTGTGCCCATCAAACAGCCACTGTGCCCATCAAACAGCCACTGTGCCCATCAAACAGCCACTGTGCCCATCAAACAGCCACCAAGGTGCCCATCAAACGCAGGCCACTGTGCCCATAATTTGCCACCACTGTGCCCATCAAACGCAGCCACTGTGCCCATAATTTGCCACCAAGGTGCCCATCAAACACAGCCACTGTGCCCATAAATTGCCACCACTGTGCCCATTAAACACTGCCACTGTGCCCATCAAACGCAGCCACTGTGCCCATCAAACGCAGCCACCGTGCCCATAATTTGCCACCAAGGTGCCCATCAAACGCAGGCCACTGTGCCCTCAAACGCAGGCCACTGTGCCCATAATTTGCCACCACTGTGCCCATCAAACGCAGCCACTGTGCCCATTAAACGCAGCCACTGTGCCCATCAAACAGCCACCGTGCCCATAATTTGCCACCAAGGTGCCCATCAAACGCAGGCCACTGTGCCCTCAAACGCAGGCCACTGTGCCCTCAAACGCAGGCCACTGTGCCCATAATTTGCCACCACTGTGCCCATCAAACGCAGCCACTGTGCCCATAATTTGCCACCAAGGTGCCCATCAAACGCAGCCACTGTGCCATCAAACACAGCCACTGTGCCCATAAATTGCCACCACTGTGCCCATTAAACACTGCCACTGTGCCCATCAAACGCAGCCACTGTGCCCATCAAACGCAGCCACTGTGCCCATCAAACGCAGCCACTGTGCCCATCAAACGCAGCCACTGTGCCCATAAATTGCCACCACTGTGCCCATTAAACACTGCCACTGTGCCAAACACAGCCACTGTACCATCAAACGCAGCCACTGTACCCATAAAATGCCACACTGTGCCCATTAAACGCAGCCACTGTGCCCATCAAACGCAGCCACTGCCCATCAAATGCAGCCACCGTGCCCATAATTTGCCAATGTGCCCATTAAACGCAGCCACTGTGCCATCAAACACAGCCACTGTGCCCATAAATTGCCACCACTGTGCCCATCAAACGCAGCCACTGTGTTATCAAACGCAGCCGCTGTGCCATCAAACGCAGCCACTGTGCCCATAAATTGCCACCACTGTGCCCATCAAACGCAGCCACTGTGCCATCAAACGCAGCCGCTGTGCCCATCAAACGCAGCCACTGTGCCCATAAATTGCCACCACTGTGCCCATTAAACGCAGCCACTGTGCCATCAAACACAGCCACTGTACCATCAAACGCAGCCACTGTACCCATAATTTGCCAATGTGCCCATCAAACGCAGCCACTGTGCCATCAAACACAGCCACTGTGCCCATAAATTGCCACCACTGTGCCCATTAAACACTGCCACTGTGCCATCAAACGCAGCCACTGTGCCATCAAACGCAGCCACTGTGCCATCAAACGCAGCCACTGTGCCCATAAATTGCCACCACTGTGCCCATTAAACGCTGCCACTGTGCCAACACAGCCACTGTACCCATAATTTGCCAATGTGCCCATCAAACGCAGCCACTGTGCCATCAAACGCAGCCACTGTGCCATCAAACGCAGCCACTGTGCCATCAAACGCAGCCACTGTGCCATCAAACGCAGCCACTGTGCCCATCAAACGCAGCCACTGTCCCCATCAAACGCAGCCACTGTCGCCATCAAACGCAGCCACTGTCCCCATCAAACGCAGCCACTGTCCCCATCAAACGCAGCCACTGTCCCCATCAAACGCAGCCACTGTCCCCATCAAACGCAGCCACTGTCCCCATCAAACGCAGCCACTGTCCCCATCAAACGCAGCCACTGTCCCCATCAAACGCAGCCACTGTCCCCATCAAACGCAGCCACTGTCCCCATCAAACGCAGCCACTGTCCCCATCAAACGCAGCCACTGTCCCCATCAAACGCAGCCACTGTCCCCATCAAACGCAGCCACTGTGCCCATCAAACGCAGCCACTGTGCCCATCAAACGCAGCCACTGTGCCCATCAAACGCAGCCACTGTGCCCATCAAACGCAGCCACTGTGCCCATCAAACGCAGCCACTGTCCCCATCAAACGCAGCCACTGTCCCCATCAATCGCAGCCACTGTCCCCATCAAACGCAGCCACTGTCCCCATCAAACGCAGCCACTGTCCCCATCAAACGCAGCCACTGTCCCCATCAAACGCAGCCACTGTCCCCATCAAACGCAGCCACTGTCCCCATCAAACGCAGCCACTGTGCCCATCAAACGCAGCCACTGTGCCCATCAAACGCAGCCACTGTCCCCATCAAACGCAGCCACTGTGCCCATCAAACGCAGCCACTGTGCCAATCAAACGCAGCCACTGTGCCAATCAAACGCAGCCACTGTGCCAATCAAACGCAGCCACTGTGCCAATCAAACGCAGCCACTGTGCCAATCAATCGCAGCCACTGTGCCAATCAATCGCAGCCACTGTGCCAATCAAACGCAGCCACTGTGCCAATCAAACGCAGCCACTGTGCCCATCAAATGCAGCCATTGTGCCCATCAAACGCAGCCACTGTGCCATCAAACACAGCCACTGTGCCCATAAATTGCCACCACTGTGCCCATTAAACACTGCCACTGTGCCCATCAAACGCAGCCACTGTGCCCATCAAACGCAGCCACTGTGCCCATCAAACGCAGCCACTGTGCCCATAAATTGCCACCACTGTGCCCATTAAACACTGCCACTGTGCCAAACACAGCCACTGTACCATCAAACGCAGCCACTGTACCCATAAAATGCCACACTGTGCCCATTAAACGCAGCCACTGTGCCCATCAAACGCAGCCACTGCCCATCAAATGCAGCCACCGTGCCCATAATTTGCCACCAATGTGCCCATTAAACGCAGCCACTGTGCCATCAAACACAGCCACTGTGCCCATAAATTGCCACCACTGTGCCCATCAAACGCAGCCACTGTGCCATCAAACGCAGCCGCTGTGCCATCAAACGCAGCCACTGTGCCCATAAATTGCCACCACTGTGCCCATCAAACGCAGCCACTGTGCCATCAAACGCAGCCGCTGTGCCCATCAAAACGCAGCCACTGTGCCCATAAATTGCCACCACTGTGCCCATTAAACGCTGCCACTGTGCCATCAAACACAGCCACTGTACCATTAAACGCAGCCACTGTACCCATAATTTGCCAATGTGCCCATTAAACGCTGCCACTGTGCCAACACAGCCACTGTACCCATAATTTGCCAATGTGCCCATCAAACGCAGCCACTGTGCCATCAAACGCAGCCACTGTGCCCATAAATTGCCACTGTGCCCATCAAACGCAGCCACTGTGCCCATCAAACGCAGCCACTGTCCCCATCAAACGCAGCCACTGTCCCCATCAAACGCAGCCACTGTCCCCATCAAACGCAGCCACTGTCCCCATCAAACGCAGCCACTGTGCCCATCAAACGCAGCCACTGTGCCCATCAAACGCAGCCACTGTGCCCATCAAACGCAGCCACTGTGCCCATCAAACGCAGCCACTGTGCCCATCAAACGCAGCCACTGTGCCCATCAAACGCAGCCACTGTGCCCATCAAACGCAGCCACTGTGCCCATCAAACGCAGCCACTGTGCCCATCAAACGCAGCCACTGTGCCCATCAAACGCAGCCACTGTGCCCATCAAACGCAGCCACTGTGCCCATCAAACGCAGCCACTGTGCCCATCAAACGCAGCCACTGTGCCCATCAAACGCAGCCACTGTGCCCATCAAACGCAGCCACTGTGCCCATCAAACGCAGCCACTGTCCCCATCAAACGCAGCCACTGTCCCCATCAAACGCAGCCACTGTCCCCATCAAACGCAGCCACTGTCCCCATCAAACGCAGCCACTGTCCCCATCAAACGCAGCCACTGTCCCCATCAAACGCAGCCACTGTCCCCATCAAACGCAGCCACTGTCCCCATCAAACGCAGCCACTGTCCCCATCAAACGCAGCCACTGTCCCCATCAAACGCAGCCACTGTCCCCATCAAACGCAGCCACTGTGCCCATCAAACGCAGCCACTGTGCCATCAAACACAGCCACTGTGCCCATAAATTGCCACCACTGTGCCCATTAAACACTGCCACTGTGCCATCAAACGCAGCCACTGTGCCATCAAACGCAGCCACTGTGCCATCAAACGCAGCCACTGTGCCCATAAATTGCCACCACTGTGCCCATTAAACGCTGCCACTGTGCCAACACAGCCACTGTACCCATAATTTGCCAATGTGCCCATCAAACGCAGCCACTGTGCCATCAAACGCAGCCACTGTGCCCATAAATTGCCACTGTGCCCATCAAACGCAGCCACTGTGCCCATCAAACGCAGCCACTGTGCCCATCAAACGCAGCCACTGTGCCCATCAAACGCAGCCACTGTGCCCATCAAACGCAGCCACTGTGCCCATCAAACGCAGCCACTGTGCCCATCAAACGCAGCCACTGTCCCCATCAAACGCAGCCACTGTGCCCATCAAACGCAGCCACTGTGCCCATCAAACGCAGCCACTGTGCCAATCAAACGCAGCCACTGTGCCAATCAAACGCAGCCACTGTGCCAATCAAACGCAGCCACTGTGCCAATCAATCGCAGCCACTGTGCCAATCAATCGCAGCCACTGTGCCAATCAAACGCAGCCACTGTGCCAATCAAACGCAGCCACTGTGCCCATCAAATGCAGCCATTGTGCCCATCAAACGCAGCCACTGTGCCATTAATATGTGTCTTATCTATATATAATGCACTCTTCAAATGTGCTTTAAAATGCATGGTTTTCCCTTTTATGAACAAGAAAATAATGACGTTATGCTGTTGGGCTGGTATAATAATGCTATGGGGCTGGTATGACATTTTTTCCAGGGCTGGTTTTCATTCCCAGTCCGGCCCTGTGTTCATATGAATTGATATTGGAGAGTCAGCCTCTATCTACATACATACACACACAGCTTTTTTTTCTGGCAGAACGCACCGGAAGGCCGTTCTGCCACCTTTGCCAAAGCATTCCTTCCTCGCCTCCTAATTGTATAGCCCTGCCCTGCTGCCCGCGGAGGGATCAAACACGGGGGCATCTCCCGTATTCTGTGTGTAGCCCCGGCTCGTCCTCCTCCTCCTCCATGTAGCGTTCTGCCACTGCCCTGAGGGATCAAATAGCTGCAGCTAGGGTGGAGAGATCTGTACCCCATGGCTCTGCCCCGCTTCTCAGTGCTGTCCGGTTTGGCATTGTGTGTCACGGTATCTGATTGAGTGATAGTGGTAGGTAGCCAGGCATTCCTCCTACTCCTCACTAGCCTCAAGTAAACTGGACTGGTCCGTTACTGTTGTGAGCAAAATTCTGCTGAATGGGGTTGTGCTGCGAACTGTGCTGGGTGGTCTCTTTGCTGGGCTGGGCAGGCTCTTTGCTGGCCGTCTCTTTGCTGGGCTGGGCAGGCTCTTTGCTGGCCGTCTCTTTGCTGGGCTGGGCAGGCTCTTTGCTGGCCGTCTCTTTGCTGGGCTGGGCAGGCTCTTTGCTGGCCGTCTCTTTGCTGGGCTGGGCAGGCTCTTTGCTGGCCGTCTCTTTGCTGGGCTGGGCAGGCTCTTTGCTGGCCGGCTCTTTGCTGGGCTGGGCAGGCTCTTTGCTGGCCGGCTCTTTGCTGGGCTGGGCAGGCTCTTTGCTGGCCGGCTCTTTGCTGGGCTGGGCAGGCTCTTTGCTGGCCGGCTCTTTGCTGGGCTGGGCAGGCTCTTTGCTGGCCGGCTCTTTGCTGGGCTGGGCAGGCTCTTTGCTGGCCGGCTCTTTGCTGGGCTGGGCAGGCTCTTTGCTGGCCGGCTCTTTGCTGGGCTGGGCAGGCTCTTTGCTGGCCGGCTCTTTGCTGGACTGGGCCGCAGCGGTCTCTTTGCTGGACTGGGCCGCAGCGGTCTCTTTGCTGGACTGGGCCGCAGCGGTCTCTTTGCTGGACTGGGCCGCAGCGGTCTCTTTGCTGGACTGGGCCGCAGCGGTCTCTTTGCTGGACTGGGCCGCAGCGGTCTCTTTGCTGGACTGGGCCGCAGCGGTCTCTTTGCTGGACTGGGCCGCAGCGGTCTCTTTGCTGGACTGGGCCGCAGCGGTCTCTTTGCTGGACTGGGCCGCAGCGGTCTCTTTGCTGGACTGGGCCGCAGCGGTCTCTTTGCTGGACTGGGCCGCAGCGGTCTCTTTGCTGGACTGGGCCGCAGCGGTCTCTTTGATGTACTCGGTTCCCTGTGCTCTAAAGGGGCGGTTCTAGGACCGTGACCTAGGAGGGGGCAGGTGAGTTCTTGCTCTGAGAAAAAACGCTATATATATTATATATATATATATATATATATATATATATATATATATATATATATATATATATATATATATATAAACAATCTAAGGGTGGGGCAAATCGTACAAAAAAGTAATAACTGTGGGGGATGAGCTGATGGAAGAGTTAAAAGTTCAGTTGTTAGTTGGAGGCAGGATAGGCTTCCCTGAAGAGATGAGTTTTCAGGGATTGCTTGACGGTGGCTATAGTAGGAGATAGCTGGACATATTGAGGTAGAAGCATTCTAGAGGAAGAGAAAGGCTCTGGAGAAGTCCTGGAGACAAGCATGGGGGGAGGAGACGAGAGGAGTTTGGTAACCACTTCAGTAGTAGCCAGGTCAAAAGAGGAAAGTATTAAAAGTGCTGTTGGACAGGGTATGTTAAGTGGGGAGGATATCTGTACAGTGGAGATGTCCTCATGAATTGCATCAATCTTGATTTGAAGTGATTGGCAATCTTTTGGAAAGTGACTGAGTTAGTGGGTGGAAGCAGTGGGGGACAAAGTCGAGAGTTAAAAAAGGTAGAGAAGAGGCAACAAGGGCTGGATGGCAGGAATCTTATTTTAGGAGGACAGAATTGTATAGGGTAAAGTCCTGCAGTGATTTAGCTTTACACCACAGTCGCTCAAGAGAACAGCTATGTCTCGTGAGATTTTTGGTGTTGCCAGTTTGCCAAGGTTGCAACAGTAGGGTTCTGATTCTGTGTGTAGTTAGGGGAGCAAATGCATTCAATAAGGATGATAGTGAACTGTTGTAGACAGAGGTGGCCAGGTTAGGACTGGACAGTGGTCAGATTTTGTCAAAGGGGTGGTCAGTAGCAGAATAAAGAAACAAAGGGTTAAATGGCAAAGGTACAAGTAATCATTTGATGCTTGTAAGGAAAGGTGGTTGAATACAAAGACATTGTGAAACAGATGATGTTTTGATCAGAGAGAGGAAAGGAGGGTATTGAGGAGGTTGCCAGGACTGCAAAGATTGGAAAATATAAGGTCATGGGTGTTACCATCGGAGTAAGTGGAAGTGTGTGCCCATTGTGTTAGGTCAAAATATGAAGTGAAGCTGAGATCTAGCCAGGCTGTTAACACTAGCAAGGCTTGACAAATTTGCTTGGAATCTAGGAGCCAGCTAAAAAAGTTAGGAGCCAGTTTTTATTTTTTATTTTTTAACGACTACAACGACTGACAGGTGGCACTGGGGATAGGTGGGCATGTGTGTTGTGTGTGTTTCACTGTGTTAGTGTTCACTCACGTTTCACTGACACTGCAGCTTCAGCACGGAAGCTCTCCCTCCTCTCTGTCTCTGTGTGAGGAGGGAGAGCCGGCGATGAGAGATGATCTCATATGTTTACATATGAGATCACCCCCCATTGGACAAGCCGATCGAGTGCTAAATGGCCGCTGTGATTGGCCATTTAGAACGATCTGGATTGGCTGTGTCCAAGGGACATGGCCAACACAGACCTTTCCCGATGCGTGCTTGCGGCGGTGCGCAGAGGGGAAGTAAACAGGACGTCCAGGAACGCCCTCCCGGCAATTGGCGTCCACGCTGTAGACGTCTCATCTATAGCGCGGGCGCAAAGTGGTTAACTAAAGAATGTGACTGCTTTTATTTCCGCCATATCCCCGCTAAGGGTCCGATCATGTCCGCCTGAAAAACTGACAGGCGAACCTGATCAGACAGCCCGTGTGAAAGGGACCAAGCAGGAAGATTACAAATAAAAAAAAAAATTTCTTAATTAAAATTAACAGTTTTTTACTTTTAAAAAGGAAATAAAAAAATCAAAGCTATTAATAAAAAAGGCTATATGAATTTAAACCAGCCACCACCACACTCATCGTTACGCAAAAGGCGCCAGATGACGCCCGCAATCACTTCCTTCTCTTCTCCACTTTGGGAAGGAGATGGGCGGGCAGTGAAAACAGGCAGGGCTTTGAAGCTCTATTAACATTGCATTAGCATTGTTAGAGGTGTTGCAATATCAATGGCCACCATATTACAGAAGGACTTCAGAAGGCCGCAAAGCCGCAGCCTAAATTACTGGCCGGCGCAGCCCGATGCGATCGCACGGCGGGGGTCGGGGTCCACAGGGAGATAGGATACCCCAGCTGAGTCGCCCCAGGCGCCAGGACCCTAATTCTAGTCGCAAATGCGACCTGGCGCCCCGGGTTTGTCGAGCCCTGCCTTAAAGTCACAAAGAATGATAATGGGTATTTTAGAGGAGAGAAAGTAGGGAAGCCAGGCAGAGAAATCATCAAAAAAGCCTGATACTGGTCCAGGAGATGGGGGGGCTGTTTTTTTGGAATCAGGGAGATAGAAATTAAATTGACTGGATTGCAGCTGTTGCCAGGAAGAGTGCCGGATGTGGGGGTTGCCGAAAATGGAGGGCCAGGATTGGGGAAAATGTCCCCAGAGATTAGGAGAAGGAGGGTGAAACTGGAAACATTTGAATGAAGGTGCCCTGGAGGTAGCAGAGATACCAGATAGATTGAAGGAGTCAAAGCCAGATGGAGAGAATCAGAGCCACATGAAACATACTGATCCCCAGGAGATACACTTCACGGTGGGGCTGTGCCCGGTTTAATTTCTACCTAAAGAAGACACTTGAGACCCCTCACCCCATACAACCCCTCCACCCATTGCTGAGATATGGCCTGCTGACACGTACATGGGAACCCTCAATATAAACAAGGAGAGGGTACTAGCAAAGACTACTCCAGAGCACTCACCAGTTCACGTCACAGAACCCCCTAGGGTCAAAGATGTCACAAACAAGCACTGCCCAATCAGAACTGCTCTGATCTATCCTGGCATCTCTAAGTAATTAAGGGGAAGAAGACAGTGGCTTTCGAAACTCCGGACCGCTGCACGGGCAGTGAAAGCTAATCATCCATAAAGGCATGTGCAGTGGTGACCAGGGGAGGAGGGGAGGGTGTGGTGTGATAGTTGGTCGATGCACTGGGTCAGCATTAAGAGGTTTAAGGCCCCTTTTACACGAGGCGGATCTGCTTCCACGGAGTCCGCCTCTGTCCGCCGGCTCAGCGGGAGATCTCTCCGTTGATCTCCGCTGAGCCGGCGGATGACAGGTCCCTCTCTGCTCGCTGAGCGGGGAGGGGCTTGTCGAGCGCCGCTGCTTGCTATGGAGAGATCAGATGAAAACGGACAGCATGTCTGTTTTTATCAGATGTCACCCGATCCGATAGCGACGGATCCGGATGTAGGGCCATCCGTCTGCTTTTGGCAGATTGGACTGGGTCGGATGTCAGCGCTCCATAGACCAGCATGGATCGCCCGTTCAGGTTCGCCGTCAAAACTGACAGGCGGACCTGAACGTTCCGTCAGGGTGGAAGGGGCCTAATGCAGGTGGTGAGAAGAGCTATAACCTCCACACTGACTATAATACACCCTCCAAATATGATCCACCACACATTGCATTTCAGAGGGGCAGCAGGATAGCTGCATGTGTGAACCAGCCTAAAATGTGAACAGTACAAGACGGGAAACCAGATGTTTTGTGTCACCTGTATTAGCATTTTAGATGCCATACTCTTTACTGCTCATGTAGAAGTGAATAATACCATTACCGAATACAATAAGGAAAATGGCAAGTCAGTTGTACTCACAGAGATACACTGCATTCACACAGTTTGTCACAGCAAGTTACAGTGCACATCTACAGATGAATTCCCAGGAGTCTAGGATATAGTGTGCACAGGGAAGAGGGCGGACTCCTACAGAGAACTCTTAGTCATCCATATAAAATAAGAAGCAATTACATGTGCTTGTATATTGGATCACACTGCACAGACACTAGTCTGAGTAACATATCAACCAATGCAGAGGTTGATTCCCAAGTCCTAAGATTCAGTGTGCACAAGGAAAGTGCAGAATGTTCGGCTAACTCTTTCTAATCTAAAACAAAGTGTGCTTATATGGAATCACACAGTGGGAAGGAGGAGAAATTTAAAAAAGCAGCAGTTTTTTTTTCCCCTTTCACCAAGCACCAGATGCAGAAGGCACAGAAAATTGTGAGGCTGGAGTTCTTTTAACCACTTCAGCCCCAGACCATTTGGCTGCCCAAAGACCAGAGCAGTTTTTGTGATTCGGCACTGTGTCGTTTTAACTGACAATTGCGCGGTCGTGCAACGTGGCTCCCAAACAAAATTGTTGTCCTTTTTTTACCCACAAATAGAGCTTTCTTTTGATGGTATTTGATCACCTCTGCAGTTTTTATTTTTTGCGCTATAAACAAAAAAACAGCGACAATTTTGAAAAAAAAACAAACAATATTTTTAACTTTTTGCTATAATAAATATCCCCAAAGTTTTCCCTAAGTTTAGGCCGATATGTATTCTTCTAAATATTTTTGGTAAAAAAAAAAAAATCGTTTGCGCAAAAGTTATAGCGTCTACAAAATAGGGGATAGTTTTATGGCATTTTTATTTTATTTATTTTTTTACTAGTAATGGCGGCGATCTGCGATTTTTAATCGTGACTGCGACATTATGGCGGACACTTTTGGCGCTATTTTGGGACCATTCACATTTATACAGCGATCAGTGCGCTTAAAAATGCACTGATTACTGTGTAAATGTGACTGGCAGTGAGGGGGTTAACCGCTAGGGGGCGCTGCAGGGGTTAAGTGTGTCCTAGGGAGTGATTCTAACTGTAGGGGGGCTGGGATACATGTGTCAACACTGATCACCGCTCCCGATCACAGGTGAACAGATGCTTGTTTACATTAGCATTTCCCCATTCTTCTTCTCCATGAGACGATCGAGTCCTCGGGACCCACGATCACACTCAGAGCTCACGCGCAACCACAATGCCACGTCTTAAAGGGCAACATGCAGGTACGTTAATATGCCAGTACGTGCCCTTCTGCCGACGTATATCGGCGTGAGCCGTTCGGCAAGGGGTTAACTTTGTCATCTTGAAATGGTCTGCCAATAGTGCACATGAAAAAGAAACAATTTAATAAAACAAACACTCACCTATGCAAACGTCTATCTTTCCTTTAATTGCTGCTTCATGTAGAGGGGTATAGTTCCAATTGTCTCTTGCATTGGGGTCTGCACCTTGGCAAAGCAGAAGGGTCACAACCTCTGCATGTCCAAACGAACAGGCATTGTGTAGTGGAATAAGGCCTCCATCATCTCTAGCGTGAACATTCGCTCCGGTCTGCAGCAAATGCTCCACAACATCCTTTCTACCGAAACCTACAAACAGAAAAAAAATGACAGTACATAAAAATACAGCAATTGCCTTTTTATTGACATAGATGCGATACACAAAATACCTAAAGGGTATCAGTATCTTCGTTACAAGTTGCCCTTTAATGCAGTCCCCCCCACCCCCGGGTGCAGCCCACCTGGAGAAATGCCAAAGTCCTTAATTCAATAATCGTCACTATGTGCAGAGCCACAGCTTCAGAAGACATCCCAGCCACACCTGGTTAAACCTGTGCATGCACTTGAAGCATTCCTATTCATTCCTACTTTAGGCTGGAGCAGCCAGAAGCTGAAGCAGTTGTGCATGGTAACCAATCAGCTTCTAACTTTCATTTTCATAGTTTATAGGAATCTATTGGCACAGCTTTCAATTTATAACATCTGCATTTTAATAACCATACAAAAAATTGTCATTATTGACAATCCAATGTAAACTTACTTGAAAAATCGAATTTAATATTGTGAGTGCTGCCTGTCTGCTGGCCATCTCCTCCACAACATGCTGGATTCCCTGTATGCTTTGCAGCTTATACTCTGCTGTTTACTTTCCATTTCTAAGGACTACAAATCCAATGGTACCTTGCTGCCTGAAAGCTGAAAATCCTGTACAGACTTCTGAAACATCTCCTCCCTGTACCTCTGTAGTTCCCCTGATGATATTAATTGTGACGAAACATATTTGGTGGAGCCAACTATCTGATGTTAAGATGCACACAAGCCAAGCGGCGGTGATATGCCTTAATGTTTTTGGCTTGTAACTCTCTATCTCTGTATTATGCTTATAAATAAACCTTGGAGTTTTGAACTTATCACGTGATGTGAAGCCTCTCTCTGATATGGTCATGGTACGCTGATACTGCGGCTTCCATCTGAGAATCGGAGGAGTGTGGCCAGAAGGGTTTTCATTACTTTGCCATGCTGATCATCACATTATGATGGGGAAGTGAATTTGACCTTCAATAGTTAAAGCGGAACTTCAGTCATTTTTCTTTTTAACTTTCCATCTAATAAATCTTGTGCCCTTGTTGTTATAACTTTGGATAGTAAAACATTTTTTTTTCAGCCAGTAAATACCTTATACAGCCCACGTCCCGTTTCTTGTCTGGTAAAAAGCCTTGGCTTATGATATCATGCACAGCTATCTCTTTCACTCTAGTGAGAGTTTGCCAGGAAGGAAGGGAGGGGTGAGTCATAAGAGGGCGATTGAGAGAGGCAGAGCTGGAGGTGTGCCTCTGTGTAAATCCAGGAGGTGAACAGGCAGCAGCTTCAGCTGCCCACAGTTAAAATGATTGCAGCCAGACTCAGTGAAGGGAGATTGCTGCAGCATATTTGGCAGGTATATAATCACAGTATATATAAAATAATATGCAAAGTGGTTGGAGGGAAGCTTCAGAATGGCAAAAATGTTTTTATTACAAATTATGTGAGCAGACTGCAGTTCCTCTTTAGGGGTCTTGGCATCTTGTAAAAAGCCTATGGTCTATGTTTGTGGAGAGTGTCACTGGCTTAACTATATGCCACGGCTTTTGAAGTTGCACAATATAATCACTGCTTCCACCAAGATGGCCTTGTGACCTTGAGCCAAGCGCAAAGCAGCAGCACATGCTGAGGAAAGCCATACCCCCCCCAGTTTCCTGACTGGACAATGACATAGCAGAAGCACATCCAAGAGTTGATAGTTTTAATGAAGTTTGTCTTGAAGATCTTATTATTGGTGCATATCTCCATCCACCTGGCTGCCAGTCTGGAATGCTGAAGGTAAAATCTGGCAGTCAACAGTTAAGATTATGCTATGCGTTACATGACTGCTGTATAATATGAGGGTCATATATTTTCGGTAAGCCTTCTGGTGTGACTGCACGATCTCTTGATCCTTGGTATATACGATTAGAGGTGTGCATCTTCAGTGGTCTCACGATTCGATGTGATTACAAATTATCATGGCAACGATTCGATTCCACGATGCACGATGAAAGGAAGGAAAGAAGGAGGAATCCATGAATAGGAAAGGAAGGAAAGAAGGAGGAATCCACAAATAGGAAAGGAAGGAAAGAAGGAGGAATCCACAAATAGGAAAGGAAGGAAGGAAGGAAGGAAGGAAAGAAAGAAGGAGGAATCCACAAATAGGAAAGGAAGGAAGGAAGGAAAGAAAGAAGGAGGAATCCACAAATAGGAAAGGAAGGAAGGAAGGAAAGAAAGAAAGAAAGAAGGAGGAATCCATGAATAGGGAAGGAAGGAAGGAAGGAAGGAAGGAAGGAAGGAATCCATGAATAGGAAAGGAAGGAAGGAAGGAAGGAAGGAAGGAAGGAAGGAGGAATCCATGAATAGGAAAGGAAGGAAGGAAGGAAGGAAGGAAGGAAGGAAAAGGAAGGAAGGAAGGAAGGAAGGAAGGAAGGAAGGAAGGAAGGAAGGAAGGAAGGAAAGAAGGAAGGAAGGAGGAAGGAAGGAAGGAAGGAAAGAAGGAGGAATCCATGAATAGGAAAGGAAGGAAGGAGGAATCCATGAATAGGAAAGGAAAGAAGGAAGGAATCCACGAATAGGAAAGGAAGGAAGGAGGAGTCTGGAGATAGGAACTAAAGGATGGAAGAGTCTGGGGATAGAAGAACTGAAGGATGGTGGGGTCAATGGATAAGAATTGGAAGATGGTGAAGTCCATGGATAGAGAATGAAAGAGTCTGGGGAGCATTTTGAGACACATAGGGGGGTTGGGCGAGAGACAGTGGGAATTGAGGGAGGAGGAACGGGTTGTGGAGGATATCAGACAGTTTGACAGCCAGCTGGGGAACATACTGTCATATCTGCCTTAAAAAACAAAATAAAGTAGGCGCTGTATGATTAGTTAGCAGCTAGCACACGGTGAATATACAACCAACTACCCAAGGCCCTCTCCTCCTCCCCCAACCACCTTGGGGCCCTCTCCTTCTCCTCCAAACATCCATGTGCCCTCTCCTTCTCCAAATCATCACCCAGGGGCCCACTCCTTCTCTCCCAGCCACCCAGTTGCCCTCTCCTCCCTTAGCCACCCAGGGGGGTCTCTCCTCCCCCAGCTACCCAGGGGTCCTCTCTTCCTCCACCAACCATCCTGGGGCCCCTCACCCCATTTCCTCAGTAGACACCACAATTATGTGACCAGTCTGCAGAGTGACCAATCAGGGGCATGGTTACCTGCATGTTCCCGGGCTAGGGCGGAGATCACCTCCCAGGAGGTGTACTGTGCAGTGTGCACTCATCAACCATTGTCCCTGGATCAGAGCCAGCAGGATCCTGATCACCTCCACCAGCGCAGCGGCCATCACAGCCCAGGACTCCCAACAGCCAATAACAGCAGAATAAGCTGACAGACCGGGCAGCCACTTCCTACTGATGCAGGGACACGCCCACCGCCCGACTCCTCCACATCCTTAGTGTCTTCCTCGCAGCCCCCTCACCTGCCTCTGCCGCTCTACCCGGCTCTCCTCCGACCATCCTCCCCATCATACCTCTGCTGACTGGGAAACCTGTTTTTAGTGCTGCTGTCGCACTGGCGTTTTAAAACATCCTGTGTACATGAGCCCATAAAAGTACCAAACCCTGCACAAGGACAGAAAGCAGCGACTGGGGGTCTCTCTCTCTCTCTCTCTCATTTTATTGAATAGGTTTTATAACAAACTAAAAATAATTGGATTTTTTTCAAAATTGTCTTTTTTCGGTTATAGTGCAAAAAATAAAAACCCAGCGGTGATCAAACACCACCAAAAGAAAGCTCTATTTGTGTAACAAAAAATTATATAAAACTTTAATTTGGCTACAGTGTTGCACGACATCACAATTGTCAGTTAAAATAACACAGCACCAAAAAGCAAAAAAATGGCCTGGTCATGAAGGGGGGTAAATCTTCCAGAGGTCAAGTGGTTAAAAGGAGAAATGTCAGGAAAAGAGACTGGCCTAATGTAAACAATCATCAGTATGTGTGAATATATGAAAATCCTTGTTTCTGTGCATAGTTTGTAATTTTCCATGTGCAAGGGAGCAGCTGTATGCATTTCCATTGTGGCTTTATGATCCTCTTATCTCACTGCAAGTCTACCAGGAAGAGTCATTCTGAATAAAAACAATAGCCTGCAGTCTCCTGTGATTGGTGGAAACAGAGCGGGAGTAGCAGTTTTTATTTTATTCATTGCAGGTCATTTGTACTCAAAGTAATGTTGTAATAATGCCAATATGTGCCCTACTGATTTAGAACTGAGGACTTCACAGACATGGATTAACCACTTAAAGACCAGGCCTGTTTGACACTTCTCACATACTTATTCATTTATTATTACCGTCAATTTATGCAGCGCTATATTTATATATACACACACACATATACACACATACAGTGGATTAAAAAAAAAAAAATGTCTACACACCCTTGTTAACATGTCAGGCTTCTGAGATGTAAAAGAGACAAAGAAATAATTTCAGAACTTTTTCCACCTTTAGGCAACTTCCATTGAATTCTATGGGTACAAGTTGCCTAGAAGTCGGATTGAAGTAGTACAGGAACCTTTTCTGAAGTCGGAGTGACTGCAGTAGTGTACATTAACCACTTCAGCCCCGGACCAATTGGCAGCCAAAGGACCAGGCCCCTTTTTGCGATTCGGCACTGCGTCGCTTTAACTGACAATTGCGCGGTCGTGCGACATGGCTCCCAAACAAAATTGGCGTCCTTTTTTTCCCACAAATAGAGCTTTCTTTTGGTGGTATTTGATCGCCCCTGCGGTTTTTATTTTTTTGCGCTATAAACAAAAATAGAGCGACAATTTTGAAAAAAAATGCAATATTTTTTTACTTTTTGCTATAATAAATATCCCCAAAAAATATATAAAAAAAAAACATTTTTTTTCCCTCAGTTTAGGCCGATACGTATTCTTCTACATATTTTTGGTAAAAAAAAAAAAAAAAAAAAAAATCGCAATTAGCAATTATTGATTAGTCTGCGCAAAAGTTATAGCGTTTACAAAATAGGGGATAGTTTTATAGCATTTTTATTAATATTTTTTTTTTTACTAGTAATGGCGGCGATCAGCAATTTTTATTGTGACTGCGACATTATGGCGGCGGACACATTGGACATTTTTGACACATTTTTGGGACATTTGTCATTTATACAGAAATCAGTGCTATTTAAATAGCACTGATTCCTATGTAAATGACAGTTGTAGTGAAGGGGTTAACCACTAGGGGGCGGGGAGGAGTCAGTGTGACGTGTTGTGTTTTTTTTTTTACAGTAGGGGGGCGTGGCTGTACGTCTGACGTCATTGATCGGCTTTCCCGATGACAGGGAACAGCCGATCAATGACAGGCAGTGTAGGAAGCGCGGGGAGAGGTTTGTTTACACAAACCTCTCCCCGTTCTTCAGCTCCGTAACCCGATCGCGGGATACCAGCGGCGATCGGGTCTGCTGGTCCCGCGGCCATGGTCACGGAGCTCCCGACCGGGTCGCGAGCGCGCCGCTGGCGGCGCGCGCGCGTCCCACAGGCAGGCACATGCACGATCACGTACAGGTACGTGATTTTGCCTGCCCGTGCCATTTTGCCGACGTATATCGGCGTTAGGCGGTCGGGAAGCGGTTAAGATGGATCCATTCACTTACATTGATTTTTTTCATGTAGGGCGACTTGAAGTCGGATCCAAAGTTGCCCCTGTGTGAATGGACTCTTAATGTGACCTAAAAAACTGTGCAACTCAATTGAAAAACAAACTGAAATCTTTTAGGTGGGGGGAGGGGAGTAAAAATAGAAAAATTAAATAATATGGTTGCATAAGTATGCACACCCTCTTATAACTGGGGATGTAGCCGTGTTCAAAATTAAGCAATTGCATTTAGACCCCTTTCACACCACACCGCCCATAGAGTCGGCGGTAAAACGCTGCTATTTTTACGTCCTGCCAGCACACCGCTGCAGTGTGAAAGCCCTCGGTCTTTCACACTACAGACAATGGTGCAGCTGTTTAAGGGCGGATTGCAGGCGCAATTTCTAGCGCTATAGCGCCTGCAAAACGTCCTTGGTGTGAAAGGGGTCTTAAACTCATGTTAAATAGGAGTCAGTACACACCTGCCCTCATTTAAAGTGCCTCTGATTAACCCCAAACAAAGTTCAGCTGTCCTAGTAGGTCTTTCCTTTGCTTTTCCAATTTCTTTATAGCAAATATATATCAAAAGTAAAAAAAAAAAAAATAAAAAAAAAAACACTTTTCAAACACCATCACAATTTGCAGTTGTTATACCCCCCCCCCAAACCCACCCCCTCTCTCCTTCCTCTCGCTTCCCGCCTTTTATTGCTTGATGTCTGCCGTGTCTCCCAGCCTCTCCCCCTCATCTCCCATCATTTCTACACATCTCCTTGTCTGCCTAAACTCTCTCCAGACCTTCCACTTGTTTTCAAATCCTTCCATTCCCAACCTAATTCGTTCCGGAAACATGCTTGTAATCAAAAGCGACTTTCCCCATAAGAAATAATGGAAACACAGATGATTCGTTCTACAACCATTTATTCATAGGTTCTTCAGTTTATAGTCCATATAAAAAAAGATTATAGCAATGCGATAGGCTGTGTAACCATAAAATGTCCATCCACAAATGGCAGCCTCCACAAGGGGATTAGAAGCAAAATCCAGCAGGATCTACAGAGTATAAAAGAGAAGAGGGTCACCTCTAAGTGTAGCAATATGGTTACATTTAATGAAGGTACAACATTTAGCAACTCGCATGAGTGATGATTAAAAGAGGCACATCTATGCAGGCTTCCGGGGTAAAGCTGTACACATAGACCGTCCTCCACACCGCCAGCTTTCACTGCTGTCAGTCTGCAATCGTGACCGGGAAGACTACCCTGCAGTAGAGCATTCTGAAAGCGAGGCCTGAAGCAATCATGGAGTGCAGCGTGGAAGGGATGCCGTTGATGGTGGTGAGTAGGACGATGGTCTATGTTGACAGCTTAACCCTGGAGGCCTGCATACTTAGATGCTCCTGTTTTAATCATCAACAATGTGACTTTCTAAAATGTTGTACCTTCATTAAATGTAACCATATTGCTACACTTAGAGGCGCCTCTCTTCTCTTTTATACTTAGTTATGACATGACGCTACATGGTTATCAAGTCAAAATTTATTTAAAAATGTTGCTGGTCTTGCAAAATGCTCTCAAACCAAGGTTTTACTGTACTAGTAAGTAAAAAAAATAATAAAAATGCCATATCTATCCCCTATTTTGTAGACGCTATAACTTTTGCACAAACCAATCATTATACGCTTATTGCGATTACAAAATATGTAGAACATATAATCAGCCTAAACCGATGAAGACATTTATTTACATTTTTTGGGGTGATATTATAGTAAACTTTTTTTTTTTTTTCCAAAATTGCAACTCCTTTTTTGTTTATAGCGCAAAAAAACAAAAAAACGCGGAGGTGATCAAATACCATCAAAAGAAAGCTTTATTTGTGGGTAAAAAAAAAAAAAGGACGTCAATTTTGTTTGGGTACAGTTTCGCACGCCCGCGCAATTTTCAGTTAAAGCGACGCAGCGCCGGATAGAAATAATGGCCTGGTCATTAAGGGGGAAATCTTCCATAGAAGAACATTAAAGTATAAAAAAAAACAAAAAAACATTTTAAATCACTTCCCGCCCGGCCTATAGTAGAATGACGGGCAAGCGGTGGTTCAGGTATCCTGACTGGGCGTCATATGATGTCCTGCAGGGTGTGGGTGCGCGCATCGCGGCGACGGGTGGTGCGGTGTGTCTGACACACCGCTACACCGATCTCGGTAAAGAGCCTCCGACGGAGGCTCTTTACCACGTGATCAGCCGCGTCCAATCATGGCTGATCACGATGTAAACAGGAAGAGCCGTTGATCCGCTTTTCCTCACTCGCGTCTGAGAGATGCGAGTAGAGGAGAGCCGATCGGCAGCTCTCCTGACAGGGGGGGTCTGTGCTGATTGTTTATCAGCATAGCCCCCCCCCCCCCTCGGATGACCACTCTGGACCACCAGGGAAGCACCTAACATGTGGATGGCCAGGTACATCCCCCATGGCCATCCACATGTGAAAATTAATGCCCAACATATGCCAATCAGTGCCCACAAATGGGCACTGACTGGCACAAAAAAAAATCAGTGATGCCCAACAATGCCACTCAGTGACACCTATCAGTGCCCATCCATGCCCACCTATCAGTGCCCATCAGTGCACCCATAAGTACCCAGTGTTGCCTATCAGTGCTGCTTTTCAGGGCCCAGTGCCACCTCATCGGTGCCAATCAGTGCCCGTCAGTGCAGCCATATCAGTGCCCATCATTGAAGAAGAAAAACGTACTTATTTACAAAAAAACTTAACAGAAAAAAAGAAAAACTATTTTTTTTCTAAATTTGTTGCACAAAAAAAAAAAAAAATCCCAGGAGGTAATCAAATACCAAAAGAAAGCTATTTGTGGGAACAAAATCATAAGAAATTTGTTTGGGTATAGTGTAGCATGACCGCGCAATTGTCATTCAAATTGCGACAGCGCTGAAAGCTGAAAATTGGCTTGGGCAGGAAGGTGTATAAGTGCCTGGTATTGAAGTGGTTAAGCTATCCCTACCCCTCTGGTCCCAAAAAAAAATAATATGTAAATTTACATTTTTAAGCTAACATCTTTTATATTCCTACCAATTTGGTACCAGACCAGCCATGTTTAGCCATTTCACCCAATTCTTCGACAATTTGTTTAGCGCTCCCCTATGTTAATTCAACTGTTCCAATTTCAAATTTAAATTGGCTGCCTATACCCATTCTGCCACCGTTGTGGGATGTGGAGAAATCCAATTTTCAAGTGAGAAATCTTCTGCTAAGCCCCAATCTCAGAATAACTTGGTTTTCCAGAAACCTCTAGATGCCCTAAAATACAAATATAATGATTACATGCAACATTTGTTTTAGTGCTAGTTCACACCAGACGCAGTTCCGTTCGCTTTTTTTTCTGCACAAAATGCATGCACGCTGTTTTCCATGTATTCCAATGGCTCTAGTTCACACCATGCAGTCAGTTTCCGGTACAGAAACTCACAGGAAACTGACGGCATGGTGTGAACTAGAGCCATTGGAATACATGGAAAACACTGTGCATGCATTTTGTGCAGAAAAAAAGCGCACGGAACTGAACAGAACTGCGAACCCTTAAGAACAGCATTTAATGTTAAACAACTTTCCAACATCTTACCAATTTTGGACATCTTCAAATAAGATGAATGAAATCTCCTGGGGCCTGTCCACATCCAATCCAATTAGGGCTATCCTGAAGGCCTGCTCTACAAATCCTATGGACAATAAAGGAATAACTCTCCGAGGGGCTATTGAGGGAATTGTACTTCATATCTCTGACTATTCTCTAACCTCTAACATTGCCTGTGTCTTGAGACCATTTATCTCTGCATTTCAAGGGAATATTACATTATCTATTTAAGGATTATTTTGTTATTTACAGAAGAAATAATACACTTTGTACAACACTGCATCTTCCATTGCTGGGATCTTATATTATCTCATAGTATGCAAATATAAAAACTTTATTTTGATATAGAGAACTCTTCCCATAGTGGCTGAAATAATTTTAGGGTGTCAACATGAAGCCTAGTACACACGGGCCTAATGTCAGGCAGGATCAACCGGTTCAATAGAAACCGGCCAACACTTGGCCCGTGTGTACTTCAGACAGACTGAAAAGGATCTGCCGATCGGCAGCACTGATCGGAGTGTTCTGGCCATCCCCCTGTCAGAACTCAATAGCACAGCAGCGGAGATTGTGGTACCAACCAACGTCGGATAGTTAGGACAGCGTCTCCTTCTGAGCTGTCAGTTAGAAGTATGTATGTACCAGGCTTAATGGAATCTTATCCTAAAACACCCATCAACATACATATATACACACACACACACACACACACACACACACACACACACACACACGTAAGGCTGGGTTTACACCTATGCAAATTGGACGCATGTTTCCCCGCATCCAATTCACACGACCGGAAATTGTGACTGTCTCTCTATGGAGCCGGTTCACATATCTCCGTTGCGGCTTGCACAGGAACTTTGGCTCAGTTTCAGGGCCGAATTCAGGCAAAAATTTGGCCTGATTCATTCCTGAAAACGGAAAACAGGGACGCACCAGACCCCTGCTGTGAGCCGCACCCGTCAGAGGTGTGAACCCAGTCTAAAGCTGGCCATACACTATACGAAAAATCGGCCGAAAATTCGGTCATAGAACGTTCGTTCGATTTTTCGGCCAGTTAATGGACACAAAATCGGATAATCGTTTGGACGTTTTTGAGCCGAAAAAACGAAGGACAAGTTTGGAAATTTTCTGCCGAACGAACGATAAATTGAAAGGTTAATGTGTTTCCCGTCCGACCTGTCTGCACTAGGTATATGTAAAAAAAACAAACAATTTTTTTTTTATTTATGTTCACTAAACGATTTATCGGCCATTACATGATGGCACCATCGTTTGCGCTCGCGGCCGAACGATCGTTTTTCGAAAATGGGTTCGGCCGATTTTTTGTATAGTGTATGGCCAGCATTAGGCTCCATACACACTGGAGCTCATAAACTGCAGTTTAGGCGTTTTTTTTTTTTTTTTTTTAAAAGCCCATAAACTCCCCTCTATGTTAGCCTATGTGACGATGCACACATGGACGTTTTTTAGCTTTAATGAGCAGTGGAGTTTATGGGCTTTTTTCTGAAAGCCAGAAATTTTCGTTCAAAGTGCCGTTTTTCACTGCCAAAAAATGCCAAACGCCGATAAACGCGCGTTAGTGTTCAGCGTTCTATTTTTTCAATGCATTGTGGGATTTTTGGAGTGTCCTCCGTGTATTTTTATTAAAAACGCCCATAAACGCTAGTAGAAAACACTGCTAAAAGCTCATTTTTCAACCAGCATTTTCTGCCAGCAGTCTGGCGTCCAGAAAAAGCTTTTTTGAGCTTCAGTGTGCATGGAGCCTAAAAGAGGTAAACTCCTTCATCCCTTCATGCCTAAGCACAATTTTGTGACTTTGACATGTGTTATTAAAACCGTACATATCATTACAACTATTTTGTGCATCCAGGTGAATTATACCAGTGGGTTTTTTTTTTTTTCAGGACAATTTGGGCGTTCATTTGGCGGGTAATGGTAATAGATATCTCCTATTTTTTTATCAAAAAAAAAAGCTGGCCGCATATTTGTGTAACATCGGCGTGAAGGGGTTAAAGTGGAAGTTCAGCCAAAACACTAAACCTAATCTGAGCCACATTCTAAACCTATTCCATCTAACCCTGCAAATAAAAATAAATAAATAAAATGCTGCTGTGTACAGAGAGAAAGCAGACAACGGCTGTGAAATGCCTAGGAAATGACGTCACCCATAGAGTGACAATGGGGCTTCCTTTGTCAGCTGCCTCTCATGCACACTCCTACACACTGAAGCCGCCACTGACTTGGTGAGTATAGCCATCTCTTCTTTACAGGGCTGAATAGATTAGGTTTAGCGTTAGATTGGTTGAAGTGGAAGTTCAGAATCTATCTCCAGATTTTATTCAACGGTTTACAAATGAATCAAATGGTCCAAAACATACAAATATACAAATTTTGACACTTGTATGTAAACTTATGGCCACAACTGTATATATGAAAGCTGTACATTGCACACCATAAATTATGTTAAATGCATTTTGAGCAAAACACCCATACAGATTTATAACTGATGCCATTTGCTACTTTCTTTGATCAAAGGTCATCATACATGTGTGTAAATGTATATATTGTAAAATAAAAAAAACAGGCTTTTTCCACAACTGTTGTCTGAGTGATTTTGTATTTATTCAACCGCACAAATTCACACCAAAACATAATAGGATGCTGCAAAAGTACAAAACAAGCCTTACTGATGTACCAAAAAACACAACGCCCCAAAAATGACTGACTCAGCTATAAAAAATATTCTCCTTAACCACTTCAGCCCCGGACCAATTTGCAGCCAAAGGACCAGGCCCCTTTTTGCGATTCGGCACTGCATCGCTTTAACTGACAATTGCGTGGTCGTGCAAAGTGTCTCCCAAACAAAATTGACGTCCTTTTTTTCCCACAAATAGAGCTTTCTTTTGGTGGTATTTGATCGCCCCTTTTTTTTTTTTTTTTTGCGCTATAAACAAAAAAGAGCGACAATTTTGAAAAAAAAAATGCCTTCTTTTTTATTTTTTGCTATAATAAATATCCCCCAAAAATATATAAAAAAACATTTTTTTTTTTCCTCAGTTTAGGCCGATACGCATTCTTCTACATATTTTTGGTAAGAAAAAAAAAAAAAAATCGCAATAAGCGATTATCGATTGGTTTGCGCAGAAGTTATAGCGTTTACAAGATAGGGGATAGTTTTATAGCATTTTTATTAATCATTTTTTTTTTTTTTTTTAGTAATGGCGGCGATCATCGATTTTTATTGTGACTGCGACATTATGGCAGACACATCGGACATTTTTGACACATTTTTGGGACCATTGTCATTTATACAGCAATCAATGCTATTTAAATGCATTGATTCCTGTGTAAATGACACTGGCAGTGAAGGGGTTAACCACTAGGTGGCAGTGTAGGGGTTAAGTATGCCTAGAGGTGTGTTTCTTACTGTGGGGGGGGCGTGGCTGTCAGCTAGTGAATGCTGATCTCTGCTTCAATCACAGGGAGGCAGAGATCAGCGTCACTAGTTGCTAGGCAGAACGGGGAGATGCTGTTTATTTCCGCATCTCCCCGTTCAGCCTTCCCATGAGAGGATCGCGGTTGTCCCCGCAGCGATCGAGTCCGGCCACACGGGGGTCCCAAACCGGCACGAGCTGCTCGCGCCCGATGGCACGGCTGCATCTTAAAGGGGACGTATATATACGCCCTTATGCCTGTCCGTGCCATTCTGTCGACGTATATCGTGCGCCGGTCAGGAAGCGGTTAAGGTTTTATTTTTTTTGCAGATTTTGTCATAAAAGCAAAAAAAAAGAATTTAACCCCAAGTCCTGGTTCACAACTGTGCATTTTTAGGTCTGTGCCAAGAAAATGCATTGCATCCAGAGTCCATTCACAAATGCTTGATGTATTGTAAAACTAGGCATTTTATAAGCATTTATAAGCATTTTCTGGCACATTGATCACCTCTGGGGTTTTTATTTTTAGCTCTACAAATAAAAAAAGACCGAAATTTTTGAAGAAAATTTTTTTCGTGGTTTCTGTTACAAAACTTTGTAAATAAGTAATTTTTCTCCTTCACAGATGAGCACTGATGAGGCTGCACTGATGGGCACAGATTGGCATCCCTGGTGGGCTCACCTGGTGGCCATCCTCGGTAGCCATGGGTGGGCATCCTCAGTAGCCATGGGTGGGCATCCTCAAAGGGTCTGCACTGATGATAATCAGCGCATTGATTATCAGTGCAGACCTACCCCCCCCATCAGAAGAGCAGTCGATCGGCTCTCCTCTACTCGCGCCTGTCAGTGCGAGTAGAGGAAAAGTCGATACACAGCTTTTCCTGTTTACACTGTGACTGGACACAGTTGATCATGTGGTAAGAGCCTGCATCAGAGTCTCTTTACCTAGATCGGAGATGCAGATGTCATACTGACACACCACCGACCGCCGCGCTGCGCGCCCCCATGGCCACACAATCGCATCTTATCCTGCTGGATGTCATATGACAAACTTTATTGCATTCTTACCTTTTGCTATTCTGAAAAGAAATATCGGTTTGTCCATGTCCATGTGTAAAATGAATGTGAGTGATTTCATAATAATCAATCAGCTGCTGCACCTGCAGGGCTCCAATAAGGAAAGTGGCAGGGTCTGCATCTCTTTAGATGTGATTCCCTTTAGGAGTACCACATCAGAAATTAAATTTTTGTTGCAGGGGATGCCCAAAAACTGACTTGTGTCTTAGTGCAGACTTCTGGAAAAAACAGTAAGCCAATGGCACACGTAATGACATTTCCGGTGGGCATTTTGTACCACCATCTGTGCACAGCAATGTTTCTCAACTCCAGTCCTCAGTTTTTAAGGCCAATTAGGTGTACAGTCAGAATTGCACTTTAATACAGTAAATACCAACACTATAAAAAAAATATATAAATATATATATATATATATATATATATATATATATATATATACACAATAGTATAAACCATCTTTCCATTAAAAAAAAATACAAAAAAAATAAAAAAAACAGAACGATTCATAATTTTAAAATATACTTTCAGATAAAAAACATGTATTTGGATTGTTTGTGGTCGTTTCATGATCCTATAAAGAACGATCACAACGGGACTAACGCAACACTGCAAAGAATGCATAGGGCAGCACAGTGGTGTAGTGGTTAGCACTTTCACCTAGCAGTAATAGGGTCGCTGGTTCAAATCCCGACCACGACACCTTCTGCCTGGAGTTTGCATGTTCTCCCTGTGCTTGCGTGGGTTTCCTCCGGGTACTCCGGTTTCCTCCCACACTCCAAAGACATGCTGGTAGGTTAATTAGATCCTGTCGATTAAAAAATTGGCCAAATATGTGTATGTTGTATGTGTATGTGTTTGTAAGCGTGTCGGGACCCCACAGGGCAAGGACCGCACTATACCACAGATGGACACCAGTGGCAAAAAGCGCCCTGAGGCGATTCAGTTCGCATAGGTTGCGCTATACAAGTCATTCATTCATTCATTCATATGATCTGAGGCCTAATCTACCCTTGCTGTTGGTGGGTGGTAAAAATGCACCATCGAGCCATGTTTTTACCACTGCCGAGCCGCACCCCCCTTATGCTGCTAAGGTAGCAGAGGGTGCTGTAGAAATGGCAAAAATTATCCTCATTGCATGTAACTCAGTGTGGGAATAAGGGGTTAAAATAAGGAAGCTGCCATGGTTCTATAACAGCAGCCACTTGATGGCTTGACAGTTCAGTTAAGAGATAACATAAGCATACTAGTAACTAACAGTTCTAAGTCCAGGCATGCCCTGTATTTAACTATTTTGGGAAACAGTTAAATCAGCGGGATCAATTCCGCTTAAAGCGGGATTCCACCCTAAAGTGGAACTTCCGCTTTTCGGAACCCTTCCCCCCTCCGGTGTCACATTTGGCACCTTTCAGGGGGGAGGGGGGGTGCAGATACCTGTCTAAGACAGGTATCTGCACCCACTTGCGGGCATAAACTCCCACGGGAGTTTACGCAGCTTCCTGTCCCGGCGCCCTGTCTGCCGGGACACACACGTCCCGGCAGACAGCGCTGACGATTCTCATTGCGCTGCGCGACTCGCGCATGCACAGTAGGGAACCGGGAAGTGAAGCCGCTAGGGCAACACTTCCTGATTCCCTCACCGAGAATGGCGCCGGCAGCAGCAGAGAGCCAATCGATTGATCGGCCTCTGCTGCCGACATCGCTGGAACCTGTGACAGGTGAGTGTCCATTTTTTAAAAGTCAGCAGCTGCACTATTTGTAGCTGCTGGCTTTTTAAAAAAAAATTTCAGGTACAGTCCAGCTTTAAAGTGGAATTGAAGTCTTCGGCCCCTTTTACACCAATGGACCTATTGGACCACCCATTGTTCTCTATGGGTAGGGGGAGTCCATTGTCACCTGCTTGCTTCCAATCTGATCCGCTAAAAACAGATGGATGGGGATACGCACTATTGCATGGAAGCAGCACCATGTGGTTTTGCTCACGTCAAAACCCGCCACATTTCGGATGTGTGGGGGATACCATAAGGCTAGGTTCACATTAAGGCATGTGCGGTTCATACATTTTTGAAGCCTGTTTTCCGTTGCGTTCTGCGTTTTTTCAGGAGCGTTTTTTGGATGCGTTAATGTTGCTAGGAGGAGGTGTATCCTAAAAACACAGGTAAGTGTATTTTTGATGTGGTTCCAACGAACTCTAAAGGGCCAAAAACACACCATGCTGCGTAGAAAAAATGTCCCTGCACCTTTCCAAAAAACGCATTGGTGAAAACTGCATATATGTGAACGTGATCCATAGGAACTAATGTTAAATGGACTGTAGTGTGTTTCTGCAAACGTATTGTAAAACGCATAGGTGTGAACCTAGCCTTAGGTCACATCTGTGTTTGCAAAGAACGCGCATTCCTGTGCCCACAAAGAAATTGTGCTTTCTTTAGGAAAACACATGGGGGTGCCCCTATGCACTGCAAGGCCCAAAGCAAAATTTCCTGCGTGCGGAAATGCATTTTGCCAAAGCACCAAATGGTTTCCGTGAGGAAGCGTTTTAACCACTTCAGCTCCAGCGACATGCCTGTACTCCCTCCCACCACCTTCTGCCACTTTACTGGGATCTTCTGCCCTGCCGGGAGTCCCAATCAACCAGCCGCTTTCCCCTGGCTGATCATAAAGACGAAAAAAGACTGGATCGGCTCTGTTCACCTCTATGATATAGTAACCTGGAAGCAATGACATCACTTCCAGTTTACCTGAATGTAAACTGCACCATTTTAAAAATTGAAAAGCATTTGATCCCACGATCTTGGTGTGATCAAATGATTTTAAGGGCAGAGGAGGGATCCGGGGTCTTATAGCGGAACTTTACCCATAACAACTGGATGATAAATAATGTTCTTTAGCAAGAAACAAACAAACATTCCACATTAATTATTATGCTACCAAAATTAGTGTGGGCTGTAAATTGCCTCCAGCATTGTTCCGGTTTCTTCGTGCCAAAAGCTGCCATTTTGCTGAAGCCCAGAGCCCCTAAACAGAATTAAATCATAAAGCAGAACTACATCCATCGATTTAAAAGCAGAAGTGAACCCATCCATAAAACAGTTTAGTTTCCAACAAAAATGCCAGAAATGTAACACTCCCATTGGTTGTGCTCTCCAACCAAACTGTCAAACCATCAAATGGCTGGTGTCATAACTGATCACATTTGCAGTACCATAGCAGTTGCAGATCAAATAGAAGCAGCTTCCTTGGCTGTAAGGATAGGAGGGTTTATTTCCACTTTTAGGGTCAGTTCACACCACATGCAGTCCAGTGCGGTTATTTTTCTGCATCAAAAAACGCATGGAAATTAGGTTATATGGTTTCCAATGGCATAGTTCACACCAGTGCAGTCAGTTCCAGGCCTTTCCAGTTCCAGACTTTACTGGAACGCAGTAAAACACATCAAAAATGCACTGGAATGAACCAAAATGCATCAAAAATGCACCGGACCCCAGTACAGAGAAAATAAAAAACAGGAAAAAAAGAATGCGACAAAAACGTGCATGCAGAAACACATCCGGAATGGATCTGGAGTTCGTTTTTGTGGTGTGAACCAGCCCTAAGATGGTCAGCAGATCGGCCTCTACAAACACGACAGTGCCTAAAAATGGAGAGCAACTGAGCATGTGCAGACCAGGGTGAGACAGTGTATTACTGGATTTTAAACAGCATAGACATCTATTTTTAATGTTTTACATAGCTATACCTGCAAAAGGGGCCAACCTGAAGTCATTGAGCAGGACCTCATTTTCTGACTAAAGTTCCACTTTATAGACCCCAGATCCCTCCATAAAGAGTACTTGTCACATGCCTACTGCTTACCCAAGGGACGTTTATGCAAACAGCGATCATCCCACACTTGTGAATTATTACCAGCTAACGTCAGATTATGGGCAGTAATTCTAGCAGTAGACCTCCTGTGTCAATCAAAAGTTGTAACCTATAAAAGCTTTCAAAGGGTCGCCTATGAATAGCAACATTTACGCCGTTTGCCGCTGTTGCACGGGCGTGCGCAATTTTGCACAGTGACACGTTTGGTATCTATTTACCCGTGTAACATCATCTTTTCCTAAAAAATGGGTTTTGTACTTGTTTTTTTGTTGCATTAAAATTCAAATAAGTGTATTTTTTCCTGAAAAATTGTGTTTAAAAAAAAAAACCGCTGCGCAAATACCACATGATAAAAAAACAAAAAATAAATAAATAGGAAAAACCCATCAATTTATTCTCTAGGGCCTCTGCTTTAAAAAATACATCATGTTTGGGGGTTTCAAGAAATTTTCTAGCAAAAAATACTGATTGTAACATGTAAACAAAGTGCCAGAAAAGGCCTGGACTGGCAGTGGTTAAAAAAGGTTCAGGGCCCATTCACACTAGGAACTGCATGTGCGTTTTTACGTGTGATTCGCGTGCAGTGCAATTTCAGCCCATTTATTTTGAATGGGCTGAAGTCGCAGCGCAAAAAAAGGGGTGCAAGCACTACTTTTGGAAACTCACTTCAACTTGATCACATAGTACATTTGTACCAGGTGATCTGGTGCAGGCTAAACGCATGATATTTGGGGTTTTCATTAAAGTCGATTTTTGCTTTAAAGGGTTAGATATGTTAGTCTTAGAATTTAGAGAAAGTCAGTTTAAGGCTGAACGGCTATATTAACCACAGTGACCTCCCTATAGCAGTTTTACTGCTACATGATGGCAGCTGTGCACAGAACCACGTATATATGCGTGAACCTGCACTTCTGGGTAGGGGGTGCAAATGCATGCCGTCGGCTTGCTCCCGCTGTGATTGCACACAGACTCGATATCACCCGACTATAATCAGCCAGAGAGGCACAAGGCAGATTTCCGTTCTGACAGGAGGGAAGGCAAGGATCCTGTGTCTCTGCGAAGCAGGGACTAGGATCCATGTCTTCCCTAGTAAAAGCACCTTACACGCTGTAGTAAAACACTGGCTAGGCACACAGTTAACCCTTTTATTGCCCCTGATGTTAAAACAAGCTTTGGCTGTACTTCTGTGGATCACAGGAGTGCAGTTTGTTTTGCACTCCTGCTTTCAGCTGACAGCACGCTGAAGTCCACTGTCTGCCGACATCACAGAGCCAGTTCAGTCAGGATCCGCCACATGTCTGGACCAGAACCAGGCTCAGCCTCTGAGCCGGCTGTTCCTGCCTCCCCCCAGCGCCCAAGTGAACATGGGGGGGGGGGGGGGGGCAGAGCAGAGAGCTGGTAACTGACAGTTTGGGGAGCCCTGAGAACCGAGTGATCAGCAGTGTTTGATCGCTTGGTTCTCAGCTGGGGACCAATGCTGCATCCACCTAGGCAAGTATGATTCTTAGAAAAAAAAAAAAACTAAACAAAAAAAGTCTCTACTTCTCTTTTAACCCCTTCCCAGCTAGTGTCATTAGTACAGTGACAGTGCATATTTTTTAGCACTATAACGGTATTAGAGTCACTGGTTCCCACAAAGTGTCAGAATGGCTGCCGCAATATCGTAGATATGCTAGAAGTCTCGAATCGCCGCCATTACTAGTAAAAAATAAATAACAATATCCCATAGTAGACGCTATAAAAAAAAAACAAAAAAAAAAACACAGAGGTGATTAAATACCACCAAATGTAAGCTTTTTTTTGTGGGGAAAAAAGAGGACATTAATTTAATTTGTGTACAGTGTCGCACAACTGCGCAATTGTCAGTTACAAGTAACAGTGCCGTATCACAAAAAAATGGCCTGGTCATAAAGGGGGGTACGTTTTCCAGAGGTCAAGTGGTTGGTTAACCACTTGCCACCCAGGCCAATTCTGACATTTCTCTGCTACATGTAAAAATCATCATTTTTTTTGATAGAAAATTACTCAGAACCCCCAAACATTATATATGTTATTTTAGTAGACACCCTAAAGAATAAGATGGCGGTTGTTGCAACTTTTTATCTCACATGGCATTTGCGCAGCACTTTTTCAAACACGTTTTTTTTTTTTTTATAAGAAAACAGTTTCATGCTTTAAAAAAAACAGTAATGTTAGCCCAATTTTTTTGCATAATGTGAAAGATTATGTTATGCCGAGTAAATAGATACTTAACATATCACGCTTAAATTGCACGCGCTCATGGAATGGCGTCAAACTTTGGTAAATCTTCATAGGCAAAGCTTTAAAAATGTTTTACTGGTTACATGTTTTGAGTTACAGAGGAGGTCTAGGGCTAGAATTATGTCTCTCGCTCTAACGTTCGTGGTGATACATCACGTGTGGTTTGAACACCGTTTACATATATGGGCGTGACTTACGTATGCCTTCACTTCTGCTTTGCGGCGACAGGGGTACTTGAAAAAAAAAATATTTTTTTATTGTTAATTTTACTTTTATTTTTCTAGTTTAATACTTTTTTTTTTTTTTGATCACTTTTATTCCTATTACAAGGAGTGTAAACATCTCTTGTAATAGGAATAAGCATGACAGGTCCTCTTTACAGTGAGATATGGAGTCAATAAGACCCCACATCTCACCTCTAGGCTGGGAAGCCTGAAATACAAAATAAAAATCTCAGCTTCCCAGCTGAGGCGGCGCTGTCATAACATCGCGCCCGGCTTCCGAACAATCATAGAGACTCCAGGGACCATCTGGTCTGCCTGAAATCTCTATTGTCAGCATCCGGGTTCGGCGGATCTGTTCTCCAACTCACTGATGGCAGGGGTGAGTCTGTAGAAGCACAGTAAGTGGCGGGAGGGGGGGGGACATCCCCTCTCGCCGCCCGTAAGAACGATCAAGCGGCTGAACAACCGCTATGATCATTCTTATGGTGTAGGGAATCGTCGGCTCTAAAAGACGATATCCGAATGATGCCTGTAGCTGCAGGCATCATTCAGATATCCCCGCTCAATTCAAGGACGTTATATGACGGCCGGTGGGCAGGAAGTGGTTAAAGTGTTTGTTAACCCCCAAAAAAATAAAATAGATATCCTGGTCCCTTAAAACAGATTAAACAGCACAGTGCTTGTGCTATGTAATCTGCCCCCTCTAAACTGTAAAAAAAAAACTGCCACTTCCTGTATCCCCTCTCTGCCCTGACCACAATAATCAGGACTGCTGAGCCCTGACCACCATGGTCAGAGTATATCCCTCCGTTATCTGCAGCCCTGCTCTCATTGCTCCATCTCATCCCCTCCTCCCTGCCTGTCAGTTGTGTCTGTGTCTCTGTCCCCGCCCCACTATTAGTAAAAATAAAAGGTTACAATGCTCACTGCCAGCCCCTCTATTCGAGCCTGACATGCCACACTGTATTAATCTTTTATAAAAAACGAGGCTTGTAAATGCCTGTTTAGAGCCATCTTCAGGCCATTTTACGTGACTCTCGGCTGATTTCCAGGGCTACGGCAGGAGGGGCTGAGTGGCCATGTGACCTCCCCAACTGACATCAGATGGAGATCTCGGTCCCTCCTGCAGTATCCGTGTATCGGAGGTATACAGCGGCCGCGAGTCATGTGACCGGCCTGAAGACAGCTTTAAACAGGTATTTAAAAGCCTAGTTTTTATAAAAGACTAATGCCGTGTACACACGATCGTAAATGCCGCCAGCAAAAGTCAGATGAGAGCTTTTGGTCAGAAAATACGACCGTGTGTATGCTCCATCGGACTTTTGCTGGCGGAATTCCAGCCAAAAGATTGAGAACATGTTCTCAATTTTTCGATCGTCTGTACCAATTCTGATGCGCAAAATTGCTACGCATGCTCGGAAACAATAAGATGCATGCTTGGAAGCATTGAACTTCCTTTTCTCGGCACGTCGTAGTGTTGTACGTCACCGCGTTCTTGACTCTTGTGACCGTGTGTATCCAAGCCAAGCTTGAGCGGAATTCCGTCAGAAAACCATCCAAGATCTTTCAGATGGAAAATCCGCTCATGTGTAGGCTCTAATAGAGGGGCTGGCATAGACTTAATGAAATGGGTTTACAAACACTTTAACTTTGCACTGACACCCGCTGCAGATCGCAAGTTCAGTACGATCTGAATGCGGTGTGGGAAACAGACACTGAATGCGGGTTTCCCACATCGCGTTCTGGCGTGAAGCCTCAGGGACCTTTTTCCTGCAGAGAACGAAGGTAGAGCAGCCTACATAAATGAATGGGCTGCTGCGCTTGTGCAAACGCGGCACGCAGAACCGCGAATATGTGAACCTATAACAGCACCCCTGTGTGTCTGCTAAAGAGCAACGCGTTTTGACCTGTGAGCGTTAACACGCGTTTGTGACCCACTGACTATAGAAGAGACGGTCCCGCACCTGCAGCGAAGTGTAGCGGGGTGGACTTCCTTCCAGCCATGTCCTTGGCGTTGACATTCGCCGGCTCCAGCAGTCTTCTGACCCGGGACACGTCTCCGTTCCTGCACGCCTCGAACAGTTCTCGGAAGGCTCCACTCACAGCACTCAGACCCACCACAGGCCCTCCTCCGCTCTCCGGGCTCTCGGCCGGGCTGCCCCCTGATGACAGGCTGGAGGAGGACGAGCTACTACTACTGTCCGAGCTGGGGGCAGGGGCTGGAGGTAAGGTGCCCGGGGATAACACGGCAGCGGCTTCCCCCGGGGGAGGAGACAGGGGCCTGGGCATGAACTCCCCCTCAGGCTGGTTATCCGGGCCTGGCCTCTCACAGGCTGGTAACATCACCGGGCTCCGGGGAGGAGAGAGCGGCGGGGAGGCCAGGCTGCTAGGAGGAGGAGGAGAGGTGGACGGGGAAGGCTGCTGCTGCTGTCCCGCTGTGACGGACACTTGTTGTTGCTGCTGAGAGCGCCTGGAGGACACAGCCGCCATCTCCCCTCTATAGCCGACACGGGGCTCCGCTTCTCCTCACTAACGGCAAGAGTGTTACCGGGTCATCGGCTCCCCTCAGTACGGCCTACCAACACAACAACCGAGCGATACACGGCAGGCGACGTCATCAGCAAAGGCGGGGCTCAGCGGGCATAAACAATACCATCAACCCGAATCAGTTCTGCGGCCAAACGGGATAGGGCCGGGCTTCCGAGGGTGGGCGGGACTTCTTCTGATGCTGCGAAGTGCTATTGGTGGAAGCGCAGCAAAGCGTGAGGATTGGTGCATTTTTTTTCATTGTCTAGCTTTATTAACAACTTGGCCAACATGACAGTGTGTGTTGTTCACTGCTTGGTTCTACGGTGGATTCGGCTTAGGGCCCATTCAGGGCTGGTGCAAGCACTGCAAGGATTTTTGACACCCTAGGCCAGGGATATGCAATTAGCGGCACTCCAACTGTTGCAAAACTATAAGTCCCATCATGCCTCTGGGTGTCATGCTTGTGGCTGTCAGAGTCTTGCTATGCCTCATGGGACTTGTAGTTCTGCAACAGCTGGAGGTCTGCTAAATTGCATATCCCTGTCCTAGGCGAAACCTAATTTTGCACCCCCCTTGGCTCCACCCCTGACTCCACCCCCTTGTCCTGCCCACATATAGACAACCTTTTTAATGAGGCGCCCATCAAACACAGCCCACCAGTGTCCATCAAACGCAGCCCACCAGTGCCCATCAAATGCAGCCTACCAGTGCCCATCAAACGCAGCCCTCCAGTGCCCATCAAACGCAGCCCACCAGTGCCCATCAAACGCAGCCCAAAAGGGGCCATCAAATGCAGCCTACCAGTGCCCATCAAACGCAGCCTACCAGTGCCCATCAAACGCAGCCTACCAGTGCCCATCAAACGCAGCCCACCAGTGCCCATCAAACGCAGCCTACCAGTGCCCATCAAATGCAGCCCACCAGTGCCCATCAAATGCAGCCTACCAGTGCCCATCAAACGCAGCCCACCAGTGCCCATCAAACGCAGCCCACCAGTGCCCATCAAACGCAGCCTACCAGTGCCCATCAAATGCAGCCTCACCAGTGTCCCAACAATGCAGCCTACCAGTGACCATCAATGAATGTTTGCTTGCTTCCATTCACTCTGGAGTCTATGTGCAATGTGCGAAAAGAGCGCACTGCTGCCTGCTGATGCTGAGACTTCGTTGATGGCTGCAAAGAGAAGAGAGTAGGAACACCAGTGGCCGGGCGCCCTAGGCAGCAGTGCGCCCTAGGTGGCTGCCTAGTTTGCCTAGTGGTAGCACCAACCCTGGGCCCATTCACACCAGAAACTGCACAGAACTGCGTGTTTGTGACTGCATGCATTTCAAGTGTGCATGACGCATGCTTGACCTCTTCAGGCCCAGAAGGTTTTACTCCCTTAGGCTCAATGTACACGGGACATTTAAAACCTCTCCTGAACTATTCAACTTGACAGATAGTAACCAACGCTTAAAAACTTCTGTTTTGCCATGTTTACATGCTGCGTTAAGGAAGCGTGTTTTTTTTTTGCAAATTGTCAAAAAGGAAAAATGCCTGTAAACGAAATGCGGCTTAATGCAAGTTAACGCGTTTATAAGCTCTTATAGGCGTTTTAAATGCCTCTGAACATCCATCCTGAACGCATTTTTTTGCTTTCCAAAAAAAGCCTCTAAACGCAACTGCCTATAAACGACCCTGTGTACTGATAAGATAACATAGAGGAGAGTTCAGCGGCTGCTGAAAAATGCACAACTGCTCCTAAATGTCCGTTTACCAGCAGCAGTGTACATGAGGTCCAGCCTGGGTGAATTTTTTTTAAAAGTCAGCAGCTACAAATACTGTAGCTGCTGACTTTTAATGAAAGGACACTTACCTGTCCAGGAAGCCCACGATGTCGGCACCCCAGCCAATCTTCGGATGGAGTCCCGGGTGCTGCCGACGCCATTCCTGGTAAGGGAACCATCCTTTTGGCTTCACTACTGGTTCCCTACTGTGCGGAGCGCGCTGCGCTTCCTTTTTGGGTCAAGGAGGAGGGGGCCCAAACTTCCGGTAGATCGGGCCGTGGCCCATCTCCCGGAGGTGGGGAAGGGGACCTTTCAAAAACAGGTCACCGTTTCCCCTCTCTGCCCTAAAGGGGGCCAAATGTGACACCGGAGGTGGAAGCATATAAGCGCAAGTTACACTTTTGGGTGGAACTCTGCTTTCCTGACCAGGCCATTTTTTGCGATACGGCACTGCATTACTTTAACTGACAATTGCGCGGTCGTGCAACGTTGTACCTAAAAAAAATTGAGGTCCATTTTTTTCCACAAATAGTGCTTTCTTTTGGTGGCACATATCACAGAACGAGAGCTACCGGAGTTAACTGTTCACATTAACCAGCAGGTGATTGGTTGCTAAGAAGCTGGGCAGTCACCAGCTTGTTCTTGTAAAAAGTGAATTCTTGCAGCTCCATTCCTGCCCTCCATCCAGTACTGTGACACTTCTTGCTCTCCACTCTGCTGCATGGTGCAGCCCGGCTGCGCAAAACAACGTACCTGTACGTTGCTTCACACAGTACCCTTTGGGGGTGCGCGTGAATGCTGATTGGACAGAGGGGGAGCCAATCAGCAGGTCTGTCGGATGCGATGTCCACTGGCCACCCACGATCGTTCCCCAGAGAGGCGGAACAGCGATCTAAACAAGGCAGATCGCCATTCTGACAGGAGAGAACATATAGATCTTGTGTTCCTGCTAAGCAGAGACACAGATCTCTGTGCTCTCCCAGTCAGAGCAATCCCCACACAGTTAGTAAGCAACCCCTAGGAAAAAGCTTAACCCTTTGATCACCCCTGGTGTTAACCCCTTCCCTGCAAGTGTAATTAGTACAGTAACAGTGCAAATTTTTAGCACTGATCACTGTATTACTGTCACTGGTCACCAAAAAAGTGTCAGTGTCCGATTTGTCCGCCGCAATGTTGCAGTCCTGCTAAAAATCACTGATCGCCGCCATTACTAGTAAAAAAAAAAAGAAGAAATTTCATTAAAATATCCCATAGTTTGTAGACGCTATAACTTTTGTGCAAACCAATCAATATACCCTTATTGGGATTTTTTACCAAAAATATGTAGCAGAATACATATTGGCCTAAACTGATAAAGACATTTGTTTTCAATTTTATTATTAAATAAGTATTAAAGCAAATTTATACATAATGTATAAAAATAAATAACATTAAAAATATATATATATATTTTTTTTTAGAACAAAAAATAAAAACCGTAGAGGTGATCAAATACCACCAAAAGAAAGCTCTATTTGTGGGAAAAAAATGACATCAATTTTATTTGGGTACAAAGTTGCACGACTGCGCAATTGTCAGTTAAAGTAACGCAGTGCCGCATCACAAAAAATGGGCTGTTCATTAAGGGGGTAAAACCTTCCAGGGCTGAAGTGGTTAACGGTGGGTGATAGCAGTCACATGATAAATTAGAAAGCGTGAATCTGCCTAAAGAGAAGAGCAATAAAAAGGTAATCTAATCCCTAATCTATAGCTCAAGAAAATATTTTGTCTTCAGTTATACTTTCAAGTAGTTGTAAACCTCAGACATGAAATATAAACAAAGCATATCCTTTTATAGTGTGTACTTGTCTGAATCCAGAGCACTGAGTGTCTGCTGCCTCGTTCCTCTGCTATCTGCATGGGTCACTTCTGACAAGTTTTCCTGACACCAAGAGAAAAAAGGTGACAGAGGAGGAATCTCCAGTTGATTGACAGCCTCAGCTCTCCGTACTGGGCTCTGCAGAGTGTAATTTCTGTTCTCCACCCATTTTTTTCTGACAGCGCATTCAAGCTTTATAAAATCTGGACTTTGAACAGATGAAGAGAGGACTGCAGATAAACAGGTACAACTTATTTAGAAGGATTTGTTTAATCTCAGCCACTTTACTAGGTACAGGCATATGTAAAGGTTTACAACCACTTTAACGACTTGTCTACTGGGCACTTTCACCCCCTTCCTGCCCGGGTGGGGAGGGGGGAATGCCCAGGGGGGCACTTTCAGGGGGTTTTAGCAGGAGGGGAATTTAGTTTAGGGGGGTTTAAGGGTCAAAGGCTTAGTTTAAAGGGCTAAAAAGAAAAGGAGATTTGGTTTAGGTTGCTTTATGGGTATGGGGTGTAGTTTATAGGGTTTTAGTTTAGGGGGCTTTAAAGGTGCCTAAGGCCCCTTTCACACGGGACGGATCCGTATTGATCCGCCCCGTGAAGATCCGCTGCTCACGGGGATCGCACAGCTGATCCCCGCTGAGCCGGCTGATGACAGGGCGGTCCCTGTACACTGTGCAGGGACCGCCCTGTCAGATCTCTGCTCTCCCCTATGGGGGATCGGATGAACACGGACCGTCTGTCCATGTTCTTCCGATCCGCTCTGCAGACGGATGGAAAAATAGGGTTTTCCTCCGCCTGCAGAATTGGACAATAGCGGAGGCGCACGATAGCGGGTGTCAGCGGATGCTCATCCGCTGACACCCGCTATCCCATAGGGGTGCATGTATGTCCATTTTTCATCCAAAAACGGATGGATGAAAAACGGACATTCGGTCCGCATGTGTGAAAGGGGCCTAAAGCTGAAACAGAACTGCTCCCAAGAAGATGATTGTAAGAGAAAGGTGGATTCCTTTGTAACAACTAACAGGAATGTCAATCTAACAATAGGGTCCTGTCAGTCCTCCATACTTACTCATAGTTCCCAACTATCCTTGATTTCGAGGGACTGTCCCTGATTTGGGACAATGTCCCTCTGTCCCTCTTTCCTCCTCATTTGTCCCTCATTTTGGTCTGATCTATATAGATGTAGATAAAATGCACTTTTTATCAATCAAAAAGTGTTTTCCAGCGCTAAACCTTTCACCTGATTTCTAAATTGCTGCATTTGTAAATTCCAAAAGCCAATACAGGCAGTCCCCAAGTTACGAATGGGTTAGGGACTGCCGGTTTGTTCTTAAGTCGGCTATGTTCGTAAGTCGGGAGCACATGCACAGAAAGGCAGAGACGTCGTTTTCCGATGTTTTCCAATGTCCTGTCAAGTAGCCGCGCATGCGCATGCGCAGACGTCGTTTTCCAATGTTTTCCCATGCAGAACGGCAGAGACGTCACGCCGCCTCTCGTTCGTAAGTAGGAGTCGCTCACAAGTGGGATGTTTGTAACTCCGAGACTACCTGTATAAAGGAATAGTAGTGGTAAAAAAAGCACTTGTGGGTTTAACTAATCTTGTTTTTTTTTGTACAATTCACCTTCAAGGGGGCGTGACAAGGGGTGTGTCCTATGCCTGCATACTTTTGTTGACAGGTGTCCCTCATTCCCATCTCAAAAATTTGGGAGGTATGCTTACTCCAATATACACTAAGGGCTCTTTCACATGGACAGACCGTATGTCCGTTTTTCACCCTTCCATTTTCGGATGAAAAACGGACATACAGGCATCCCTATGGGATAGCGGGTGTCAGCGGATGAGCATCCGCTGACACCCGCTCTCGTCCGTGCCCGCCATGCTCCGTTTCTGCAGACGGAGGAAAACCCCATTTTTTCATCCGTCTGCAGAGCGGATCGGATGACGACGGACTCTCCGGTCCGTCGTCACCCGATCTCCCATAGGGGAGAGCGGCGCTCTGACAGGTCCATCCCTGCACGGAGTGCAGAGACAGACCTGTCATCTTCTGCTCAGCGGAGATCGCTACGGCGATCCCCGCTGAGCAAGCGGCTATCCACGGGGCGGATCTGCACTGATCCGCCCCGTGTGAAAGAGCCCTTAAGCTGGAGTCCAAATAGGACCCTAAAATTCCTTATTAATAAAAATCCAGGCAATCCAGGACAGCAACATGATGCTAATGTGTTTTAGCTTACAAAGCCTTAATCATAGCTAACTTATTGTGTTTTGTTGTTTCCCTTAAATGCTTTTCAGTCCCTCAGGAAATGGGCGTCAAGATCCGAATCACTTCCACAGCTGTAATTCATTGAAATCCCTCGGCAATGCAACTCAAAAGCCTCTCATATAAGGGCAGGGAAACCAACTTTTAACACATCAAACACAAAACCAAATAAGAATCATCTCAGACTAAAAATGGACTAATTACATTTACAGACAAATTAACTACTACAATATGCACATTTGAAAAAGGGAAAAATAAATATATTCATTTGATAGGGAACTACTGTATGTGGGAGGCCACAAATAAAAGGTGTTTTCTGTAATAACTAATTTATTCATCTACAAGCATAATATCCTTGTTCGGTTCACATTATTCGGTTCGGTTCACCTATTATCTTCCAAAGGTACCGCTAAGTATTAGGTTTGGCCAGAAATGTACTGCAATAAATATGTAAAATATTAAAGTATATGTTGACCTTTACCTTGTAAAACATTACTACTACTGTAATACCCATTCAGTTTAAAATAGAAATAAAAGGCAGAACACTTGTGTATACAGTAAAACCTTGGATTGCAAGCAGTGCCGGGACAAGGTCATCCAGTGCCCAGGGCAAAGATGCCAAACTGCGCCCCCCTTTCCCTTAGGTTAGGCTGAGGGTGCCCCCTACCCCTGCAATATACCATTGCGCCAGGGGCAGCCGCCCCTCCTGCCCACCCCTTGTCCCGGCCCTGATTGCAAGCATATATTGTTCCGGAAACAGGCTTGTAATCCAAAGCACTCATATGTCAAAGTGAATTTCCCCATAAGAAATAATGGAAACTCAGATGATTCGTTCCACAACCATTTGTTCATAAGTCCTTCAGTCTATAGTACATATAAAAAGATAGGAATGTGACTTCAAGGCAACCTTGAGGCAACTTTCAGGCAACCGTCAAGGCAACTTCAGGGAAAGCCTGGGTAATCTTCCTGTAATGTCGGATCCAAATCACATCAATTAAGATGAGCATCCGACTTGGAGGCAACTTCCATTAAAGTGGATGTAAAACCTCACATATACCCAGTGAAGTGAACAGCCTCAGATGATACACAGAGAAGAAACAAATCTCCCTACATAAGTTTTACATGCTGTCTTCAGCTTTCTAGACTATTTAGAAAAAAACACATTGTGTTAGAAATTTTTCTTCCTGTTTCAGCAGTGGGAGGGGAGTCTGGGCATACACGGTGTGTGAGCTGATTGGAGGAATGGCATACACCCCCCCCCCCTCCACATAGGCAGAGGAATGAAGAAACATGCAGAGCTGTGCTGTGAATAGACAAGCTCTCTGCTTATCTGTCTCTAAGTTACCTCCCCAAAACAAATTTCCAGCTACTTTTATCTCCTGTGTTGGAGAGCTTGTCAGAAGTTTTCATGCTAATAACAGAGGAATGGAGCAGCAGAAAGACACAGCACTTAGGGTTTTGGAGAGAGTAAACACTCCAGATATATGTGCCCAGGTTAGATTTCATAAATGGGGTTTACATCCACTTTAAAGTCTATGGGTACAAGTCGGATAGAAGTCGCCTTGAAGTAGTCCAGGAACCTTTTCTAAAGTCAAAGTGACTTCAGTAGTACTAATTAAGACAGCTCTCATTGACTAAAATGGGATTTCACATGTCAAGTGACTTGGAGTCTCACAAGTCATATCCCACATGGCGGCAGTGTGAACCGAGCCTACTGTAGAACTTTGACCTATCTCTGGATGAACTGTTTTCCCATGCTGGTTTGGCATACACCCATGAGGCACACTGCTACCATTCCCCAAATGACAAAAGTACTTTTCCTGCGTGCCCTATCACAGGCTTTACCCAGGAAAAGCATTTGTTAATGAGAACACATCCAGCACAGGCACACTTTTATATATTGAAAAGATTTTGCATTGAAGCATTATGATCTTATGATAACTTGGAGGACTTTGTGAACTAATAAGGAATCCCTACATTTTTCAGTTCATTGACTCCTTCATTAACCACTTCAATATGCTGATCGGACATTTCCTGGATTTACACAGACACACAGAGTCACACCTCCAGCTCTGCAGCTCTCATTGGCCCTCTTATGACTCATCCCCTCTCCCTTCCAGGCACGAGAGTGAGCGAGAGAGCTGTGCATGATGTCATAAGCCTAGGCTTTTTACCAGACAAGAAACAGGACGTGGGCTGTATAAGGTATTTACTGGCAGAAAAAAAAAATTTACTTTTCAAAGTGCAGAAGATTTAATAGCTGGAAAGATGAAAAAATTACTGAAGGTCTGCTTTAAAATCAGTATTTTTTGGTAGAAAGGTACTTAGAACCCCCAAACATTATATATATTTTTTTCGCAGAGACCCTAGAGCAGGGGTAGGCAACCTCGGCCCTCCAGCTGTGGTAAAAATAAAAAACCCATCATGCCTCTGCCTCTAGGAGTCATGCCTGTGATTGTCAGGGTCTTGCAATGTCTCACGGGACTTGTAGTTTCAAAACAGTTGGAGGGCCGAGGTTGCCTACCCTTGCCCTAAAGAATAACATGGCGATTGTTGCAATATTTTATGTCACAACATATTCGTGCAGCGGTCTTTCAAAAGCATTTTTTTGTGAAAAAATACACTTCAATTAATTTAAAAAAACTGTAACGTTACACAGAGTAAATAAAAATTTTGCACACTCATGGAATAGCGACAAAGTACGGTACATAAAAATCTCCATAGGCAACGTTTTAAACATTTTTACGTTTTTTATGGTTTCTTTTTTAGAGTTACAGAGGAGGTCTTGTGCTAGAATTATTGCTCTCGGTCTAACAATCGAGGCCATACCTCACATGTGTGGTTTGAACACTGTTTACATTTGTGGGCGCGACATACGTATGTGTTTGCTTTGGCACACAAGCGTGAAGGGATGGGGCGTTTTAAAAAAAAAAATTATTATTTCTTTTATTGTAAACATCCCTTGTGACAGTAATAGGCAGTGACGGTACTCTTTATGGAGGGATCTGGGGTCTAAAAGACCCCAAACCCCTCCTCTGCACTTGAAAGTATTCAAAACACCAAGATCTGCATTTTTGAATACTGTGGATTTTTTTTAAATGGCTGCATTGGCTGCCGAGTAAACTGGAAGTGACGTTGTGACGTTGATTCTGGGTTACTACAATGGAGACTCCAGCCAGCCGTCGGACATGCCAGCTGGTGGATCGGGTCCCCCGGTGGGACGGGAGACCTGAGTGCAGCGGTGGAAGGTGGCGGGAGGGGGCGTCCCCTCCTGCTGCTTGTAATAACAGCTGAGCGGTTGCTTAGCCACATCGGTTGTTATTACAATTAAGCCGACCGTCGGACGGTTAAAACGGTACCGGGGTGCATTACCCCGATACAACCACTTGAGCAAAATGACGTACAGGTATGTGATTTTGCAGCAAGTGGTTAAAGTGATTGTTCAGCCACTGTAATTTAATCTTCTTATGCCCTCTGTATCATAAGAACATGTGTCCCTGTGCTTGTGTAATATAAAAAATCTGCCAATCTGTAACGATATAAGCTCCGCTCCGGGCGCACAGCTGATTGCTCTCCTCTCTTCTGTCTCGGCTCACAGCTGCAGTGGGCGGGGCCACCCCGCTGACATCAGCCGGGGAGATGGAGGAGAGAGAGTGCCGACAATCAGCTGGGCGCAGGGAGCCGTTTATACAGGTACAGATCGGCTGAGATTTTACATTACACAATCACAGGAACAGATGTTCTAATGACACAGAGGCAGGGCCATCTTTAATATTGACTGGACCCTGGGCAAAATTTTTCTTGGGCCCCCTCTACCGTGCAATTTTGCTCTCCACATGCTTTGAGACATACAATGAATAGCAGCTAAACTCAAAATCAGTTTACTGAATCAGATCAGGCAGCGATTGCAATTGGTTGCCAGAGATTAAAGTGTATTATTACCGCTCACTGACTAGATGCTAGAAGTTATGGGTTTAGGAACACTTTAAGGTCTGGAGACTGGCTAGGCCACTCCGGGGCCTTAAAGCAGAGCTCCACCCTAAAGTGCGCGACTCGCACATGCGCAGTAGGGAACGGGGCAGTGAAGCCGCAACGCTTCACTTCCTGATTCCCTGAGAGGATCGCTGGAACCTGAAAGAGGTAAGTGTCCATTTATTAAAAGTCAGCAGCTGCAGTATTTGTAGCTGCTGACTTTTAATATTTTTTGTTAAGGTGGACTCCCTCTTTAAGGTGCTTCTTCTTGAGTCACTCCTTTGTTGCCTTGGCCATGTGTTTTGGGTTATTGTCATGCTGGAATACATATCCATGACCCATTTCCAATGCCCTGGCTGAGCGAAGGTGGTTCTCACCCAAGATTTTATGGTACATGGCCCTGTCCATCATCATCCCTTTGATGCAGTGAAGTTGTCCTGTCCCCTTAGCAGAAAAACACCCTCAAAGCATAGTGTTTCCACCTCTATGTTTGATGGTGGGGATGGTGTTCTTGGGGTCATAGGCAGAATTATTCCTCCTCCAAACACGGCTAGTTGAGTTAATGCCAAAGAACTTAATTTTGGTCTCATCTGCCCACAAAACTTTCACCCAGTTCTCCTCTGAATCATTCAGATGTCATTCAAACTTCAGACGGGCCTGTGCATGTGCTTTCATGAGCAGGGGGGTTTCAGTCCTTCACAGCGTAGTGTGTTGCCAATTGTTTTCTTGGTGACTATGTTCCCAGCTGTCTTGAGATCATTGACAAGATTCTCCTGTGTAGTTCTGGGATGATTCCTCACCGTTCTCATGATCATTGAAAGATCTTGCATAGTGCCCCAGACCAAGGGAGATTAACAGTTATTTTGTGTTTTTTCCATTTGTGAATAATCGCACCAACTGGGAAGGGAATAAGAGATAAGGGAATTTAAACTGGGATAGTTGGCAAGTACGAGGCAGCTGCTTTGGAGCTGCCCCTTTTACCCTGCCTTAAAAATGGTCCTGTACAGAGGGGATAAGAAGATTTATGATAGATAAGAGAGCTGGTACGAGCAGGGAGGTGAGGGGGAGGAGGATAGAGGATACAGACACAGGGAAAGCTGCAGACAGGAGAGCTGCAGCTGATGGAATCATGCAGACCACAACGTCAGGGTTTAGCAGCCATGTTTATTGTGGTCTGTTTGCAGGGGGGAGGGTATAGCCAGGCAGGATCAGCCAGGTATTTTAGGGATATACAGGGGGCCAAATGACACAGCACAAGCACTGTGCTGTATAACATGCTTTAAGGGAACAGGATCAGGTTTTTTTGTGTTAACAAAAGCTTTAACAAACTTTGTTGCTAATTCCTACCTTTTTCTGCACTGAAGAAATAGCTGTTTGTTATTCCATGATTTTTGGATACTGATCTTGAATGGAAGTGACTTCTTCATTATTAATCAGTGGATACACTTGCAGTGCTCTAACGAGGAAAGGTGCGATGTCTGCATCCCTTTAGAAATGATTAAACCTTTAGGAGCATCTCACTAAAAATTATTTTTTTTTGCAAATTATGCCTAAAATCTGACTTGTATTCTAGTGCAGACTTCTGGAAAAATCAGTGAGCCAATCACAGAAGCAGGACATTTCTGGGGATAATGGTGTACGAAATGCTTCCAGGTTGCCATATTTCATAGCACTCTATTTTACAGAAAATTACAGAGCTGCAGATTAAAAAGATTATATTATAATTTTTAATAACATTAAATTATAATATGCTTCGTTCTGCAATTATATATATAGTTTTGAATTGTGTAAAACACTGGATTGTTGCTGACAGCAGGTTGTTAAATGGCCACAAGAGGGCAGTGCTCTGCAGTTTAGTTGGCACAGGAACCAGTGCAGTAATACTAAGAATATTGAAACTTGTATGCTGCAAGCAGGACTTCATCATTAAATTTAGCTGAAATAGAGTTGGGATGAGCCCGATGTTCGACCCTTTCTGATCTGGTATGGATTTTTACACATCCGCCGGACTGCTTGTGCGTGCAGGAGCGCGCACACAATGCCAATTGGGGCCAGACGGCCTATTTAAAGAAGTGCTCTGATCCCAGACGGTTGCTGACTGATCTTCAGCTTTTCCTGATACCTGAATCCTGCTGTTCCCTGCCTGATACCTATTGACGAACCTGGCCTGCCTTGACCCTGCTCCTGGATCCTGTTCTTGTTCTGACTACCGGTTTGTGATCCTGGCTATCCACTGGACTCTGCTTCTGCCTGCTGCTTGGTACTGCACCGTCCGCCTGTTACCAGACCCAGCTATCCCTGTGACCTTGCTTCTGCCTGCTGCCTTGTACCTCACTGCCTGCCAGTTACCAGACCCGGCTTCCCTCAAGACCCTGCTCTCGCTTCTGCTCCTCCTGCAAGTGCCTGCTACCACGGTCCTACGACCCACTACGATCTCCTGCTGCAAGTCTACCAGGGACTTAACATCATCTAACGTTCCAGTGCCTCTGTTCCAGTGGAGTTCCTCTTTAATCCCAGCTGATTTTTGGTGCAAGACGACCCATCCTGACCTGACGGTTCTCCTGCCTGCCAAGATCGCTTCCTCTACTGCAAGGTTCCGGGTCCACAGTTGTGTTCCTCCTGGACCTTGGGTCCCTCTGTTCTACTTCCAGTGGGACCTGGGCAGGAGATACAAGAGAGGCTGACCTCGTCAATTCAGTCTCCACCCAGGTACGTTTACATGAAAAAATATTTATTTTTTTGCTAGAAAATTACTTTGAACCCCCAAACATTATATATTTTTTTAAAGCAAAGGCCCTACAGATTAAAATGGTGGATGTTGCAATATTTTTTTTCACACAGTATTTGCACTGTGATTTTTTAAATGCTATTTTTTTGGAAAAAAAAACATTTTTTTTTATTTTAATGCACTAAAACACACTATATTGCCCAAATGTTTGATGAAATAAAAAAGATGATCTTATGCCAAGTACATGGATACCAAACACAACATACTTAAAAATTGCGCACAAACGTGCAGCGGCGACAAACTACATACATTTTTTAAAAGCCTTTAAAATCCTTTACAGGTTACCACTTTAGATTTACAGAGGAGGTCTACTGCTAAAATTACTGCCCTCGATCTGACCATATCCGCCTTTGCGCATGAGCACGGGAGGACAGGAGTGCTTTTTTTTTATTTTTTTTATTTTATTTTTTAAACTGTTCCTTTCATTTTTATTTTTATTTCAGGGAATGTAAATACAGTGGGGACGGGAAGTATTCAGACTCCCTTAAATTTTTCACTCTTTGTTATATTGCAGCCATTTTCTAAAATCATTTAAAATCAAGTTAATTTTTTTTCCTCATTAATGTACACACAGCACCCCATATTAACAGAAAAACACAGAATTGTTGACATTTTTGCAGATTTATTAAAAAAGAAAAACTGAAATATCACATGGTCCTAAGTATTCAGACCCTTTGCTGTGACACTCATATGTAACGGATACCATCAGAGGGGGGCGGGGTCACCCACACGTCACTGGGGAAGCCCAGGTTTCCCCTTGCATCAGAGGGGGATGGGGTCACGTGACGGGTATCCCCATCCTCAGCTAAGAGACCTGTCAGGCTGCCGGGATTCCCACGGTGTCTCCGGTGGAGACAGAATGCGCTGCGCTGGACATCATAGTTGAACCCTGGACCTGGAGAGGAGAGATCATCCATTGCTGGAACCCGGAGAGGAGATCCCCATCGCAGGATACCGAGAGTGGACTACCACCGCTGAAATCTTTTTATTTTTAAATTTTTTTTAATAAGAGACTTATCCCAACGGTGTCTGTGTTTTTTTTATTTATTTTTTTTTTACACTTTCTTTGTGAAATGGTAGGGGTACAATGTACCCATTACCAATTCACATAGGGGGGGGGGGGGGGGCCGGGATCTGGGGGTCCCCTTTGTTAACTACTTGCCTACCAGGCACGAACACCTCCTTCCTGACCGGGCCATTTTTCAGCTTTCAGCACTGTCGCATTTTGAATGACAATTGCGCGGTCATGCAACGCTGTACCCAAATAAAATTTTTTTTATCATTTTTTCCCCACAGATAGAGCTTTATTTTGGTGGTATTTGATCACCTCTGCGGTTTTTATTTCTTGCGCTATAAACAAAAGAAGAGCGACAAGTTTGAAAAAACATAATATTTTTTACTTTTTATTATAATAAATATCCAATTTTTTTTTTTTTTTAGACAAATTTTTTCCTCAGTTTAGGCCGATACGTATTCTTCTACATATTTTTGGTAAAAAAAATTGCAATAAGCGTATATTGATTGGTTTGCGCAAAAGTTATAGCGTCTACAAAATAGGGGATAGATTTATAGCATTTTTATTATTATTTTTTTTTACTAGTAATGGCGGCGATCTGCGATTTTTATCATGACTGTGACATTGCGGCAGACATATCGGACACTTTTGACACATTTTTGGGACCATTCACATTTATACAGCGATCCGTGCTATAAAAATGCATTGATTACTGTATAAATGTGACTGGCAGGGAAGGGGTTAACACTAGGGGGCGCTGCAGGGGTTAATATGTTCCCTATATTGGTGATTCCAACTGTGGGGGGGAGGGGACTGACTGGGGGAGGGGACCGATCGGTGTCCCTATGTACAAGGGACACACCATTGGTCTCCTCTCCACTGACAGGACATGGATCTGTGTGTTTACACACACAGATCCACGTCCTGCTCAGTTACTGGGCAATCGCGGGTGCCCGGCGGACATCGCGGCCGCCGGGCACGCGCATCGGGTCCCCAGCGACGCGGCAGGCACGTGCGCGCGCCTCCCGCGGCGCCCCCCCTAGTGGCCAAAATGTAGACGCCGTCATATGACGGCGTCCTGCCAAAAGAGCCGCTCCGCCTTCAATAGACAGTGGGCGGTCGGCTAGAGGTTAAAGGGGTCTTCCAGATTCCGATAAGCCCCCCCGCCCGCAGACCCCCACAACCACCGGGCAAGGGTTGTGGGGATGAGGCCCTTGTCCCTATTAACATGGGGACATGGTGCTTTGAGGGGTCACAGACCCCCAAAGCATCCTCCCCATGTTGAGGGCATGTGGCCTGGTACGGTTCAGGAGGGGGGGCGCTCTCTCATCCCCCATTTTTTTCCTGCGGCCTGCCAGGTTGCGTGCTCAGATAAAGGGTCTGGTATGGATTTTTGGGGGGAACAACACGCCATTTTTTTTAGCAGCCTCAGCTCTGTTCCTGTGTGCTGTGTGAAGGAGGGTGTTTCCCTTTCCTCCAATTAGCTTACAGAGCTCTTTTCACTGAGATCTGCAAAGTGTAACTTCATCTCCCCGCCCCCTGCTTTCTGAAAGCTCAGACTAGCTGTATAAATTCTGCACTTTTACCAGCTGTAGAGAAGATAAAACTGCAAATAGACAGGTACCACCTACGTAGGAGGATTTTTTTCATCTATGGGTATCATATGAGGCTAGTCACTTCACTGGGGATATGTACAGTGGTGTGAAAAAGTGTTTGCCCCCTTCCTCATTTCCTGTTCCTTTGCATGTTTGTCACACTTAAGTGTTTCGGAACATCAAACCAATTTAAACAATAGTCAAGGACAACACAAGTAAACACAAAATGCAATTTGTAAATGAAGGTGTTTTATTATTAAAGGTGAAAAAAAATCCAAACCATCATGGCCCTGTGTGAAAAAGTGATTGCCCCCTAAACCTAATAACTGGTTGGGCCACCCTTAGAAGCAACAACTGCAACCAAGCGTTTGCGATAACGTGCAATGAGGCTTTTACAGCGTCCTCGAGGAATTTTGGCCCACTCATCTTTGCAGAATTGTCCTAATTCAGTTACATTAGAGGGTTTTCGAGCATGAACGGCCTTTTTAAGGTCATACCACAACATCTCAATAGGATTCAGGTCTGGACTTTGGCTAGGCCACTCCAAAGTCTTCATTTTGTTTTTCTTCAGCCATTCGGTGGTGGACTTGCTGGTGTGTTTAGGATCATTGTCCTGCTGCAGAACCCAAGTTCGTTTCAGCTTGAGTACACGAACAGATGGTCGGACATTCTCCTTCAGGATCTCTTGGTAGACAGCAGAATTCATAGTTCCTTTTATCACGGCAAGTCTTCCAGGTCCTGAAGCAGCAAAACAGCCCCAGACCATCACACTACCACCACCATATTTTACTGTTGGTATAATGTTCTTTTTCTGAAATGCAGTGTTCCTTCTACGCCAGATATACTTGGACACACACCTTCCAAAGAGTTCCACTTTTGTCTCATCGGTCCACAGAATGTTGTCCCAAAAGTCTTGGGGATCATCAAGATGTGTTGTGGAGAAATTGAGACGAGCTTTGATGTTCTTTTTGCTCAGCAGTGGTTTTCTCCTTGGAACTCTGCCATGCAGGCCATTTTTGCCCAGTCTTTTCCTGATGGTGGAGGCATGAACGCTGACCTTAACTGAGGCAAGTGAGGCCTGCAGTTCCTTGGACGTTGTTGTGGGGTCTTTTGTGACCTTTTGGATGAGTCGTCGCTGCGCTCTTGGGGTAATTTTGGGCGGCCGGCCACTCCTGGGAAGGTTCACCACTGTTCCATGTCTTCGCCATTTGTGGATAATGGCTCTCACTGTGGTTCGCTGGATTCCCAAAGCTTTGGAAATGGCTTTATAACCCTTTCCAGACTGATAGATCTCAATTACTTTCTTTCTCAATTGTTCCTGAATTTCTTTGGGTCTCGGCATGATGTGTAGCTTTTAAGGATCTTCTGGTGGACCTTACTGTGTCAAGCAGCTCCTATTTAAGTGATGCCTTGATTGTGAACAGGTGTGGCAATAATCAGGCCTGGGTGTGGCTAGAGAAATTGAACTCAGGTGTGGACAACCACAGTTATAGTATGTTTTAACAAGGGGGGCAATCACTTTTTCACACAGGGCCATGATGGTTTGGATTTTTTTTCACCTTTAATAATAAACACCTTCATTTACAAATTGCATTTTGTGTTTACTTGTGTTGTCCTTCACTATTGTTTAAATTGGTTTGATGTTCCGAAACACTTAAGTGTGACAAACATGCAAAGGAACAGGAAATGAGGAAGGGGGCAAACACTTTTTCACACCACTGTAAGTATTTGCAACCACCTAAATGTTATAGAAGTAGAGATGTGGGATGGACTCTTCCCCTTTGGACAATCACCTTTGGGGGTGGTACCTTACTAGGTGTAAGGAAAGTTCTTGCTTCTGATGTGGCTGTAGGATATATGGACCAGCCAGTTCTGATGGCTGGGTCAAATTTAGGATTCCCAAAATCTGCATATAATCCTAATCATCCTAAAAGTCCAAACCCATCAGAACTACCAGAGGCAAGGACCATATAAATATTCAGTTGGTCCCTGGGTGGTTTTATAAGACTAGGACATGCATTTTGGTATCTGTTTTAGCTCATACCAGAGCCGATCGGCCCTATAGGCTCACTATGCAAGCTGCTTAGGGCCCCGCCGCTGTGGGGGGGCCCCCAAGACCCAGCATCCCCCCCTGCACCTCTGGCTGGCCGTTTAGAGTGCAGTGAGGAGAGGTGGGAGGAGGTGGAAGGCGGCGATCGGCAGCTCTATGGTGCCTGAGTGGGCAGCGGGATCTCCTTGGGGTTTGTAGTACTCTCAGTGTATACAGTGGAGAGGAGAAGGGAGGGGCCTCTGACCCAGGCAGGTATCAGTTTCACTTTCACTCTGCTTGAACACTGTTGCTGATGCCCGGGTCAGAGGCCCCTCCCCTCTCCGCTGCATACATTCGGAGATAGAACTACTAGCCCCAGGGAGATCCCCCTGCCTGTGGACACCATATAGCTGCCGATCGCCGCCTCCCACCTCCACCAGCCAGGTACAGGGGAACCTCTGCAAGGGGGTCTGCTGTTTGGGGGCCCAAATGTAAGAGGGGGGGCTTTCTGGGGACACTAATGTAAGGAAGGGGGCCTCTGGGGACACTAATGTAAGAGGAGGGCTCTCTGGGGACACTAATGTAAGGACGGGCCCTCTGGGGACACTAATGTAAGGCCGGGGCCCTCTGGGGACACTGATGTAAGGACGGGGCCCTCTGGGGACACTGATGTAAAGATGGGGCCCTCTGGTGACACTGAGGTAAGAGGGGGCCCCCTGGGGACACTAATGTCAGAGGGGGGCTCTCTGGGGACCCTGTGTAAGGAGGGTCTCTCTGGGGACCCTGTGTAAGGAGGGGCTCTCTGGGGATACTAATTTAAGAGGGAAGGCTCTCTTGGGTTACTAATGTAAGGGGAGGCTCTCTTAGGACCCTGGTGTAAGGGGGGGCTCTCTGGGGACCCTGGTGTAAGGGGGGGGGGCTCTCTGGGGACCCTGGTGGAAGGGGGGCTCTCTGGGGACCCTGATGTAAGAAGGGGCTCTCTGAGTACCCTGATGTAAGGAGGGGCTCTCTGGGGAGCCTGGTGTAAGGGGAGGCTCTCTGGGGACCCTGGTGTAAGTGGAGGCTCTCTGAGGACCCTGATGTAAGGGGAGGCTCTCTGGGGACCCTGATGTAGGGGGATACCCTCTGGGGACCCTGATGTAAGTAGGGAGGCTCACTGGGGACCCTGATGTAAGGAGGGGCTCTCTGAGGACACTGATGTAAGGGGGTCTCTCTGGGGAACCTGATGTAAGGAGGGGCTTTCTGGGGACCCTGATGTAAGGGAAGGCTCTCTGGGGACTCTGATGTAAGGGGAGGCTCTCTGGGAAACCTAATGTAGGGGGAGGCTCTCTGGGGACCCTGATGTAAGGGGGGCTCTCTGGGTACCCTAATGTAGGGGAGGCTCTCTGGGGACCCTGATATAAGGGGGGGCTCTCTGGGGACCCTGATGTAAGGGGGGGCTCTCTGGGGACCCTGATGTAAGGGGAGGCTCTCTGGGGACCCTAATGTAGGGGGAGGCTCTCTGGGGATCCTAATGTAGGGGGAGGCTCTCTAGGGACCCTGATGTAAGGGGGGCTCTCTGGGGACCCTAATGTAGGGGAGGCTCTCTGGGGACCCTGATGTAAGGGGGGTATCTCTGGGGACCCTAATGTAGGGGGAGGCTCTCTGGGGACCCTGATGTAGGGGGAGACTCTCTGAGGACACTGATTTAAGGGGGGCTGTCTGGGGACCCTTGTGTAAGGGGGGCTGTCTGGGGACCCTTGTGTAAGGGGGGCTCTCTGGGGACCTTGGTGTAAGGAGGGGCTCTCTGAGGACCCTGATGTAAGGGAGGATCTCTGAGGACCCTGATGTAAGAGGGGCTCTCTGGGGACCTCATTCTGTTCTATATTGTTGTACTTATTCTTTGACTGTTTTGTTTAAAGGAGGGAGGATTGTTTTGGGAGCACTGAAGTGTCAGGTGTGACTGTGTGGCAATGGCAAATAGTTTACATAGCTCACGGCATCACGGGTCAAGTAGAGGGCCCCTTAGCAGAATTTTGCTTAGGGCCCCAGGGAGGTCAGGATCGGCACTGGCTCATACTATCAGGAGGAATAACTTTCATCTCTCCATGACTAATATTTTGGATCTTATGATAGATAAGATATATTCTCCTGATCTTTGGAAAATTTGTAATAATCCCAGACAATTAACTATCCCAACAGTCACAAAGTCTGAGTGGATTCTGTTGATAGCTTACCCCCAGTGAAGTAATCATTGATCACCTTTACTTATAAAATGTATTCGTATGTGGATGCTATAGGGTTTTCTCTTTGCGGGGTATACCAACAAAAAATAATTTATATCTTAGGTACAATGATGTAGTCTGGCATTAACATACACCTCCACCCCCAAATTATCCCACTCATGCATGTCTAAATGACAGTTTTGCATACAATAATTAAAGTGTTTGTTACCCCAACATTTCATATTACTGATATGTGTCTGCTGTACGATGTACTTGTATGAGAAAGTATCCTGTTTTCTTTGTATTGCTTCCATTGTGTGAAATCCCTGGTGTTCCTGTCAGTCCCTCTGCATGGCGGAGGGAGTGTCATGGTCTGGGGCTACATAAGTACTGCCGGCACTGGGGAGCTACAGTTCATTGAGGGAACCATGAATGCCAACATGTACTGTGACATACTGAAGCAGAGCATGATCCCCTCCCTTCAGAGAATGGGCCGCAGGGCAGTATTCCAACATGATAACGACCCCAAACACACCTCCAAGACAACGACTGCCTTGCTAAAGAAGCTGAGGGTAAAGGTTTTGGACTGGCCAAGCATGTCTCCAGACCTAAACCTTATTGAACATCTGTGGGGCATCCTCAAACAGAAGGTGTAAGAGTGCAAGGTCTCTAACATCCACTAGCTCTGTGATTGTCATGGAGGAGTGGAAGAGTACTCCAGTGGCAACCTGTGAAGCTCTGGTAAACTCCATGCCCAAGAGGGTTAAGGCAGTGCTGGAAAATAATGGTGGCCACGCAAAATATTGACACTTTGGGCCCAATTTGGACATTTTCACTTAGGGGTGTACTCACTTTTGTTGCCAGTGGTTTAGACATTAATGGCTAGGGGGAGTACTAATGCGCAAACCAACAGGGTGATACAATCTAAACCTATTGCTAGTAGCTACCAACATAAGTTAGTAATCACACTAAAACATATATAATAAATAGCAAGTAATGTGGCGCTTACTAAAAATACCTAAAGTCCACACAGACTGATCCATTAGCATCAATAGAGCAATTAATGAAACCTAAATACCAAACTCACATCATTCAACACATGACATATAATATCATAAAAATCCAAATGGACATGTGCCAAAAAATAAATGAATTAATTTTGCCAAAAAGCAAATAAATGTGACAAAAAACAGGTAATGAGTATCTAATAGTGCATAAGGGGAAAAAAGCCCCTTTATAAAGTGCAGCACTGATCCAAATGTCTTTAAAAAAAAGTGTCCAAGTGTGCAGCAAAACGTTCATCACATTAAAGTGCAAGTGCCACTATCCGATATGTTTCCACCATCCAATGTGCGACACACTATTTGCCCCAGCCTCTCACCTCATATACGTTAAATTGAGCCTCTCTGATGTTTTTCCACTGGGCGATCAGTCTCCTCAAGAACATTCCCAATAGTATCACATTCAATGGTTAAATGTACTCATTGGCATGGAAAAGTAGAGGAGGCCTTCCATAGTGTAGTATTTCAACAATAGATTTATTTAAAAAAAACGTAGTAACTTACAGTCAAATTTTGAGGTAAACAGCATAGTAATCACATAGACTTCCAGGTGTCGTCACTTCTGGTCGCTGCGATGTGTTGATTGTTTTTACATAACATATGCACTTTAATATTTTTTGCACATTAAGTCATTTGGGATTTACCCATGTGATTGGATTATACTTGAAGTACCATAGTTATTGATTACTATTGAACACTGGATATTATTTCATTTGTTGGAAATGTATTTTTCACCAATGTGAGTTTGGTATTTAGGTTTCATTAATTGCTCTATTGATGCTAATGGATCAGTCAGTCATCATCTTTGTTAGATATCTGTGTGGACTTTATGTATTTTTTAGTAAGCGCCACATTACTTGCTATTTATTATATAATGGCTGTGTGTTGAGTTATTTTGAGGGGACAGAAAACTTACACTGTTATACAAGCTGTACACTCACTACTTTACATTGTAGCAAAGTGTAATTTCTTCAGTGTTGTCACATGAAAAGATATAATAAAATATTTACAAAAATGTGAGGAGTGTACTCACTTTTGCGAGATACTGTATGTATATATATATATCACATTTAAAATAAACTCATGCTAACATGTATTATACCAATCCAATTATTTTATTAGAATCTTTAACACCATCTGTGTAGGCAATGTTCCAGCTATCCATGCTGAGGCCCTTACAGGGGAACGTAGCCATCAATCTACTCTATAAAATGTTATTGAGCATGATTAGTATCCTATATATATGCAGTATATTGTATGATAATTCCACTTCATTCGGTACTCCTAGATTTCTTACAGTAATAATACAGACTTAACATTGGGTTAACTCATCATGTGTTGTTTAGTCTCAGCAACCAAATATGAGAAGTTGCCAAAGAGTCACAAATAGCAAATAGGAAATGTGCTCCACCATCTGTGAAGTCTGTGGATATAATGGAAATCAGTCATATATCTTATAATTCAAACACACCCAATCTACATTCTCAGCAAGCACATGCTCATTCATGTATATATATATATTGGACATTAGGGATTTATATGTGCTTCTTATGCAGGACCATGGTTTCCTCAAATCAAATCTAAAATTAGTCTGGACAACTTCATTACTTTTGCATAACCTTCGGTAATCAAACCAGTGGACATGTATCTTATAATTACATTTTTACAAATTACCTTTGTCTATAGACACAGCTCTACAGGATCCCATCAGAGACTGCTTAGCTGTGAAAAAACAGTGAACTGAATTATGAACATATCCTACTTTTCTTAAGGAAAGTATGTAGACTGTCATTGTTGACTTGTTCTGAAAATTCTTGTTGCCTGGCTGTCTCTTGCTTGCATATCCTCCTAGATTATGCCTCCTCAGACAAAAAGCATGCTTAGTAAAGTCGGAGTGTGAAAGAAAGATCAACACAAAAATGCCTGAATGATTTTATTTGAATGGGTACAATATTTGAACTTTAAGAGCAAGAGGTTTCAAAGGCGACTTTACGTTTTTTTTTTTTTTTTGTGCCATGGCATTACAGTACATGGTATGGATGGCTAAAAAGGAACATAATAGTATCAGATATTTAAGGGCTCTGTTTAGAACCATGGCTCCAAAGGTATTCTTCATGGAGGCTACAAGGTTGGGCCTGTGATATTTATAAAGGCAGGTTAGTGATAAACACAAAGTAGTTTGACCAATGTCTTTAAGGAAACATGGGCTAATTTGCTTATGGTGTACCTGAAGTTTGTAGAAGGAAAAGCCTGTATTTAGGATATCTCTTGAGCACCAACAAATTAAATGTCGGTCTATATATTGTTGTAGAAATGCCTCTCTTTGCTTCTCCTAAAAAATAAGCTCTTAATGATTCTGTAAAAAATCCTTTTTTTTTCTTCCATTGCTGCCTGTCAACTCCTCCCTGTCAGAAGCCCAATTTGTGGGTGCCCACCTTGTTGAGCTCAGGCAGAGCTCAGTTGCTATCACCCCCTTGTTCAGTGAGCTTGAAGGATGTCATCCATACTCATCTGTTTAGCAGGCTAATAACAGAAGCTGGCCACAGCCCTCCTCATTGTGTATAACTTGGCAAGCAAAGGCTAGCACTGACATGCCCCCTCTCCAGATACCCACTTCCCACAGCCCGCTGATTGGTTTCTATACGGAGCTCTACCAGATTTTTCACTCTCTGATTTTAGTAAATTAACCCCCATTGTGTTGCAGTAAAAAATAATTGCAAGCTCTCTATAACTGTACTGTTCTACTGGTTAATGTCTAGGTTTTGCCATCTAAATTCTTGTAATGTGGACTTGGTAGGAAAAAAAGGCAAGTAAAACAATTCCCTAGTTTGTGATGGCAAAGGACAACCCTTTCAGAACAATGTTAGGAAGCATGCTTAAAAAGATCTTATCTGGTAGAAATTTAAGATATGGTTCTTAACAAGAGGTCAGGAGAAGAGGTTGTCCGAACTGCTGTTACACAGCAATAGATCTGAAGATGATATATTTTATTGGAATGTTTCCATCTTGGCTGCAAGAACAGAACTCTCCAGCTTCGAGAAAATGTACCCTCATACAAACCTGGCATAGATCCTGCGTAGAATCGTCTCCAAGCACTTGTTAATAGGATTTACAAGGCTTTATCTCTTTCAAGAATCCTCAAAGTAACAGTCATATAAGAGACATCTGCAACAAAACAGATAATAAATTCATATGTATGTTTAGGGAACAATTTTAAGATTCACCAATGCATGTGTTCATATAGTAAATGAGTAAATCTTCAATCAGTCAAGTGGAGATACTGTATATCAAAAAAGTTTAAATATTCACATAATAATATTTTGAGATTCAGACTTATTATGTTTAAACCAGAAACAAGCTACAGAGAAAGGTACCAGGATCAAAGGCAGCCACAGGCCAGAAGTTTATATGCCCGTCAGAAATATCAAGTTAATATCAAGTTAAATCATTGTCCCAAACCTTATTCATGTGATTCTAAATACCCTTTGACGCTAGGAAATTTGCATTACCTTTTATAATACCAGCAGCTGTGCAGTCACTGAAGGAGGATAAACTATATGTATGGCGGCACTGCTCTGGTTGCCATGTTGGTAGAAGCAGAACAGCACTCTGCAGACACCATTGGTGCTGAATTTTGTATCAGTACAGCACAGGACACTATAGTGGCCACCATTCTAGTTTCCTTCAGCAACAAAAATACCTTAACAACTCATTCATTGGATTCACAGGACAGCTTCCATTATAACCCACCTTTTATTTCCACAGTATATCCCTAACAGCACCATTCAATATAAGCTGAGGTTTCCGATTTCACCCTAGGGTAACCTAGGAAAAAATGCATTACTGAGCACAGCTATTCATTTGTGGATGCCTATCATTATTGGTTCATTGACTATAATTATTGCCTTTTTATTCGCTATAGCTAACCAGGGGAATATCCCATTATCATGTCACTGCTAAAGAATAAATATTACACAAAGCATGGACATTTTCAGGTCAGTGACAGTATTGCTTGGGTAGAAAACAGCCATATTGTGAAAAGAAAGTAACTTTTTTTTACATACCTCCATAATATTATGAGATTGTCTTTCTCAATCTGTTTGTGCAAATCAGAATACTGCATGTGTGTTTACTTCATCACTTTCTGACATGGCTAAAAGTGAAAATGATGCAGCACACAAAGGGCACTGTGACAAAATTGGGCATTACTTAACCACTTAACCACGCCCTGGAAAGATTTACCCCCTTAATGACCAGGCCATTTTTTGCGATATGGCACTGTGTCTCTTTAACTAACAATTGCGCTGTCGTGCAACTCTGTACCCAAATAAAATTGAGCGTATATTGATTGGTTTGCGCAAAAGTTATAGCGTCTACAAAATAGGGGAAAGACTTAGGGACTTTTTTTTTTACTGTTTTAATAGTAATGGCAGGGATCAGCGATTTTTAGCAGGACTGCGACATTGTGGCGGACAAATCTGACCCTAAGTGACACTTTTCGGTGACCAGTGACACCAATACAATGATCAGTGCTATAAAAATGCACTGATCACTGTATAAGTGGCACTGGCAGGGAAGGGGTTAACACATCAAAGGGTTAAGACTGTTCAAAGGTTTAAGTGTTCCCTAGGGAGGTGCTTTCTAACTGTTAGGGGGACGGACTGACTGGCAGTAGAGAGAGATCGCTTTTACTGATCACTAGGAACAGCTGGTCTCTCTCTCCTCCCCTGTCAGAACAGGGATCTGCCTTGTTTACATAGGCAGATCCCCGTTCTGCCTCTCTTTCCCATGATCACGAGTGGCTGGAGGACATTGAGTCTGCCAGACCCGTGGTTGGGCTCCCACGGCGCGCGGCTCCAGCAGCCGGGCATGGCTGCTGTATCTAATGCATGGACCGTCGTACAGATACGTTGGTTCGCACAGCCGCCCTGCCACAGTATATGTGCAGTGGGCATTCCGGAAATGGTTAATTGAAAGGATTGTGCCTTTCTATGCACAGTTTAACTAGTGCGGCTTAAAGCGGATCTTCACTGCACTTGAGCACCACAAACCTAAAAAAAAATTTAAAGTGGTTGTTACCCCCCCAAAAGAAAATCGTGTTCCTGTCCCTTTAAGGCACGAGATATAGCATAGTGCTTTTGCCTTTTCAATTGCCCCTTTGTATGGTCAGTTTACATGCCTCTGTCATCGGCCCTTCCCACTTGGCTCCCTTAGATCGAGATCCAGAGCGGAGGGAGGACATGTGATCACCAATGAGCACAAAGAAAAAAGGTATTTACAATTGCAAAAAATAAAAACAAACTACACTGCACTGCTAAACGAACAAACACATGGGGGTTAGATCAGTTTTAGCCATTTCAGTTTACAACCACTTTAATTCATTTTTAATATTCTGTAGCAATGTGGACTACGATTGCAAAGTGCGGTGATCCTTCGTTGTTTCTGTATATCGTGCTGTCACTCTAGTGCCCAATATCACTAACTGAAATCATATTTGTGAGCCAAACCAAAGGGATTGTGGGATTGGTAGTTCCTCAGAATGGCAATTGCTCCACATGACTATACACCTGGACTACATATCCCAGGGATCTTTGCTATCATCAGAGAGATTGCTGGGAGGAGCTATAAAAGAAGCCAGAGACCCGCCTCACGTGCTCTTCCTCCTGGGCCTCGTGGGGGGCAGACCACATTCCAACCCAGACGAGAAGGGCCTAACACTACTTGCTGTTCATCAGACATCCATCCAGCACCATTTTGGTCATCTGACACTCGTGCTTCGAGCTCTGCATCGTAAGATCATCACAGCGGACCTGCTGCAGGGACATCGCGCCGGTAACTGCTGTCCAGAAGGCACTGAATCGGCCTGGTCGTTGGTGAGAAGGCAATTGCCCACCTTTGCAAACCTTTTCTTATTACTTCACTGGGACACTGTGTACAGACAGCTCTACCTTGGGAATACTTTACTACACTTTTCTTTGAACACTGTACATAGACATCTTTAGCTGCATCCATTTCAAGAAATACCATTGGCTTGTTACTGCACCTTATTGAATATAGATAATGAGCTCCGACTGCCGGTGAAGACCATCAGGCCTGCAACGTGGACATTGCTGTCATTACTACTTAAAGGGCCCTTATATCATTCCTATTAATCTTGATCTCTCATTAGGATTAAAGGTTGAATATGCTGGCCTGGGTTCCCCTTTTAGAGGTTTTGCCAGAATTAGTGTTTAACTCTTGCTTATCGTTTCAGGTTATGTTCCGGTGGTATTTCTTTGTACATACCTGTATATATTATACTGTTACAACCCAAATTATCTTAACTTGTGTTATTGTAGAGGAATTCCTCTGCTGAGCTGGGTCTGTTACCCAAAGCTCAGTGGATCTATTACCTCCTCTGTGTAACAATATTCTCTTTGGGTTATTTCAGTAAACGTTAATAGAATATAAACGTACTGAGTTGTTTGACTGGCTACTTTAAGGTGGTGCAAATATATGTCTGAACCCAGAGTGTCAGGTGGGTTGAAATGTTCACAAGGTCATGGCGGCACAGATCAGCAGGTAAGTCAAAGCAGTTTTTAAGGGGGTTGTGCTACAATTCAAAGCAAACTCCCCCATTCTTTCATGTCTCTATGCTTTATTTTGGTGAAAAATAACTTTAAAAAAGCAACCCCCCTAGCATTTCTGTCTGCGACCATCTTGAGTGAGGGCAAATGATTCATGAAGCATTTACTTCCTGGAATACATCTGCCCTAAGCTCAAGCATGCATGCAGAAGTGCACCCTTAGCTGAGAAAACCCCTCCTCGACCTCTCCTCCCTTCCTCAAAATTGCCTGGGATTTATGACATCACTAGCCTAGGCAGGAAACTAGGAATTAATTTAAGAAATGTAGAAAAAAAGGTTTAAAACAAGTAAATATGATATATTTTCCTATCTATTTACTAATCCTATCAGTAACAGGTTTACAAATAATCAATGTTGATTGGGAGAGTAAAGTTCCACTGACTGGATTAGGAAACTGCTGTCTCGTGTCTGTGGGCATCCTTGCCACATCTAGCATGTACACGGGGTAACAAGTGAAATTTGATTATCTTTGAAACCTATCACCAGTAATTGGGTAATTCCCATTTAAAAGTACACAGGATTGACCAATAAATGTGAGCTTGTGCTGTATTTTCAAAGTTGTACTAAAAAATTTCCTCTCCAAATTGCTGCTTAGCAGACCTCAGCTAATTCCTAATTGTGCAGTAAGGAACTCAAATTGCTCATCTGCTGTTTCATGATTAGCTTGTGTGTATTCATTGATTTGTGCTGAAAGTAGCAATGTCTGCTAATTTACAAATGCTACAGCCTTATGTATGTTCATTGTGCAATAATCCATTCTCTTTTATTTGTAAAATTTTGAAGTAATATATTTTGTCTGCATTTTTCATTTTTTTTGTAGTTTAGTATATTACTTTTCTCATGAAAATAAAATAAAACATTTACAGATTTTTTTTTTAGCTGAAAATAAGTTCTAATTAGGTAATTATAGGCTGGACTATTGTTACACCAATGTTGCAGTTTTTGTTTTTTTGATTTCCGTCAACATAGTTTTATTACTTGTTGATCATGGCAGTAGATCAGTTGTATTTCCATCTCTAGACATGTGCGATGCATTTCATTATGAATTTAAATTCGGATGAAATTTTCGTTATTCGGAGATTCGGATGTATCGGAATCACAATAGTAACACATTTTGACAAATCCTAAATAAATTATAACGAAACAACAATTTTATTTATTTCATTCGGATGACATGATGCTAAAGTATGGGCCTTTTGTTAATGTTTTAAGCATCCAAAATAAAGTAACAACATTGATTTTGATCCATTTAATTTTACATTAACATTATAAAAAATGCACTATATATAGAATGAAAGCATGCAACAAATGCAGTAAGGTATACAAGTGAAATAAGGTGATGATTTCTACTTATTGTGTTTGGGTTGGATGGAGGTGGGCCCATCATAACATAAGGCATGAATCCAAAATTCATAATTTTGTTTCATTTGTTACTTTCGGATGCACGCGACTCCAGTCGATATCGTCCAGTCAGTTCATTTAATTTCTATTTGTGGGGTGGACTAGCAGGGATACGCAATCTCCTGAAATAACAAATTGACATGTTAAAATGAATATAGCCAATCTTCTGAAATAAGTTCTGAAAATACAAATTGATACGGAACAACTAATATTAAAAGCAAATCCAAATATACGAAACAGAAAAACAAATCATTCTAACATAACGATTATGACCAAATGAAGTGATTTTAAGAAAAAGTGTGTAGCGCCAAAAGTAAATGAACAGCGATTAGATGAGAATACTGTGTTATAAATGGACAGCACATTGAAATAAAGTCCAAAAAGCGTTAAAGTGAAAAAAAAATACATACATATAAGTCCAATCTTGTGGATGGAAATCAACAATAAAAAAAACAATGTAGTGAAAAATATAGATTTAAATGCACAGACCCATGATAGGATCAGCAATATAAACTTATTGGTGAAAACATAACATAACAGTTCAGTGCAAAGATGTGCAGAAAAATTTGGTGGGGACTTGAAAAGTGAAGAGGTGATCCAGTACAGTGCTCCTGAATCAATGAAATGGACACTCACCGGAAAAGCTGGCTGCCGTTACAGCAGCAAACATGCAATTAGTGTAGATTCGCCATCTGTTGTGAGGAAAGCTGTTCAGCAACTCGCACTATCCAGATGTAGCTGTAGTAGTAAATAAAGCTCACCGGGAGCCAGATGAAGTCTCCATAGTGTAGTATTTATGGAATTGTATGTTAAAAAAGCCAAAGTAAAATGATTTATAAAAGCATATGACAAAATGCCAAACCGGTTTGGAAATTTTTTATTGTTGATTTCCATCCACAAGATTGGACTTTTGATTTTTTTTTTCACTTTAGCATTTTTTCATTTTAACACTTCTTTGGACTTTATTTCAATGTGCTGTTCATTTATAACACAGTATTTTCATCGCTGTTCATTTGCTTTTGGTGCTATGCACTTTTTCTTAAGATTATTTTTTAAGTTTGATATATTACTTATCTGTGTCAGCTGCCACTCCACCATAGTGCAGAGATACATCTTTTTCATTTCTGTTACTAAATGAAATTATTTACTTAACAAATGAATCCGAAACAATTTTCTGTCAAGCACATAAAGCTGTGATATTTACCACTACTCAAATGGTCTGACAACTGTGAAGTCCCCCACTGGCACTGTCCTTTTCTCTCCAGCTTCTTCCAGATGGCAGTCTTTGGCCTTCTTAATTGGTAGGTGCAGGATGATGTCACTCATCCAAGCACACTAAGGCCGTGGGGGAAATTTTAACTGAGTTGTACATGCGCAGCTTAGTTAATATTCTGAAGGCGATTGCAGACAGGCAGGGGGGCTTATTTTACTGCAGAAGAGACTTTGCATGTGACTTCTGCAACAAAAAGCCTGCCTGTTCACAATTTTATTTTCAACTTTAGTTCCACTTTAACAGGCCAAGCTATCCAGCAAAAGTTTAACCCTTTCGCTGCCAGGCCCTGTGCTCAATTTTGTACACTCCGGTGGCCAGACCATTTTTGCAATTTTTCCATTGCTTTTTTTTATTTTTTAATTATAGTTTTCAGAGTTTGTAAAAGACCCCCAAACCATATATTTTCTGAAAGCACATGATCAGTAGAATAAAATAAGATGATAATGATTTTTTAGACCCCGTGGTATTTGCGCAAATGTTTTTTAATCCAATATATTTGCAAAAAATACACTAAAACCATTGTTAGCAGATAAAAACACAGTACATTTTAAAAAATTCCTACTAAATATAGAAGCTTAACCTGTATTGAGTTAATAAATAACAAATATTTGTAACTATCAAATTGCGTCTTTTTTTGTGACGCAAAGGTGTAGTAAAAGTTAGTGTAGTTCAAAGTTGTACTAAAAAATTTCCTCTCTAAATTGCTGCTTAGCAGACCTCAGCTAATTCCAAATTTCTCAAAAAATCTGAAGGTTTTAATTTTTCCCTTACAGCTTTCAGAATTTGTGAAAGACTCCCAAAACCATATCTTTTCTGAAGGCATATGACCTCTAGAATAAAAAGAAGGCGCTACAAATTTTTTAGACCCTGCGGTATACGCGCAAATGTTTATCAAACCAATATATTCGCAAAAAATACACTAAAACCATTTTTAGCAGATAAAAACACAGCTAATTTTACAAAATTCCTGCTAAATCCCTACTAAATATAAAAGCTTAACCTGTATCGAGTTAGTAAATACCAAAAAAAAAAAATTTTATATTGCGCCTTTTTGAAAAATGGTGAAAATCACTGCAAAAGCTCCACTGGGCTTCTGGCTGTTACCCGGATACTGAGAGCGTACTCTCCTAAATACCATCCCTTAATTACCTGGATGAGGCGTAGATAATCGGGCGCATCTTCCGGCAGGGCAAAGAAGCTTAATTTCCCACCGAACTACTGCATCTCTCCTCTGCCTACGTGGAGACTCGAACAAGGCCTCCCAGATGGGCCTTATGGAGTCGGTGGAACCCCGGCCACCCTGATTGGCAGAAGTAATGTCAGCCATAGCCACATGTCAGGCCACGCTAATGGCCAAAATTGAGGCTGTTCAGCTGGATGTCAGCCTCCTGCGGCAGGACATGGATAAGCTGAGATCAAGAGTGACAGAGACTGAGCAGAGGGACAGTACCATGGAGGATGAGGTGATGGAACACTCTGCAGCACTCCGCACTCTTCAAACCAAAGTTAAGGCCCTCAAATACAGAGTTGAAGACGCAGAGAACAGGAATAGGAGAAATAACCTCAGAATCGTGGGTCTGGCTGAAGGAGCAGAGGAGGGCAATCCGACAAGCTTTGTGGAAGACATGTTTTGGAATGGCCCAGCCAAAGCCCAGACCTGAATCCCAATAAAAATCTGTGGGGTGATCTGAAGAGGGCTGTGCACAGGAGATGCCCTCACAATCTGATAGATTTGGAGTGTTTTTGCAAAGAAGAGTGGGCAAATATTGCTAAGTCAAGATATGCTATGCTGATAGACTCACACCCAAACAGACTAAGTGCTATGATAAAATCAAAAGGTGCTTCAACAAAGTATTAGTTTAAGGGTGTGCACTCTTATGCAACCATATTATTTTATTTTTACTTTCCTCCACCTAAAAAATTTCAGTTGTTTTTCAATTGAGTTGTACAGTTTAAAGGTCACATTAAAGGTGGAAAATAAAAATTAATCTAACATTTTTATCTTTGTCTCATTTTTTTTACATCACAGAAACCTGACATTTTAACAGGAGTGTGTAAACTTATTTTATCCACTGTATAAGTATATATATATATATATATATATATATATATATATATATATATATATATATATATATATATATATATATATATATATATATATATATATATATATATATATATATATATATATATATATATATATATATATATATATATATATATTTATTTATATTTATTTATTTACTTATTTTTTTTAAAAATGTGCAGTTGATAACTTTTTCACCCCTGTGGTACTTCTTATTATGTGTTCACCTAGATTTTGCATCATTTTTTATCAATAAATGGAAGCAGCCTGCCTGTGATGTACACAACAACAGTTTCAGCACATAATAATGCCAACAAGGTGAGGATATTGTTCAATAGTTTAACTTTATTATTATTTTAATAGGATTTCCTGAGCTAGTAAAACTCTGTATTAGTGAATGCATTGTTACCAGCATGGCTTCTCTTGGGCACACTAAGGAGTGTGATATTTCCAGTCCAACATCAAGAGACTTGTATGCTGAAAGACACATTTTCTATCTAATATGATAAATTAAGGTGTGCAGAAGCATGCTGTTAAAATGTCATAGAATCTAAGTCTTTGATATAATGTTCTCCCTGCTAAATCAAGTGACTGACATTTGAAGACCATGTTGCAGTTCTTTTCACCTATCTCTTCTGAAACCGTGAGATTTTATCCATTTTAAAGTTTAACTCCAGGTGGATAGAAAAACACAATTTATTCTTGATCCAATAGAACAGTGTTTTATAATTTCTATATAAATTGTCAATCCCGCAATGATGACACTCCTTGTTTTACCCTACGTTCACATGTATGCATTTTTTTGTGTGTTTTGCAGTTCACCGCTAAAAGGTGAATGTACAAAAAAAAAAAAGAATTTGCCGGCAAATAAAAAAACGGTGTGGGGTTTCCCACCAGGTCCATACCAGGCCCTTCAGGTCAAATATGGATTCGGAGGGGACACCCACGCCAAAATTAAAAAAAATTGCGTGAGCCCCCCCCCCAAATCCATACCAGACCCTTATCCGAGCATATCGCCCCGCAGGTCAGGAAAGGGAGGGGACAAGCGAGTACCCCCCCTGAATCATACCAGGCCTGCATGCCCTTAACATGGGGGGGTGGGTGCTTTTCGTCAGGGAGCCTCTGCACCCCCCACCCCAAAGCACCTTGCCCCCATGTGATGAGGACAAAGGCCTCCTCCCGACAACCCTAGCTGGTGGTTGTTGGGGTCTGCAGGGGGGGGGCTTATCAGAATCTGGAAGCCCCCCTTTAAGAAGGTGCCCCCAGATTCTGGCCCCCCTATGTGAATGGGTATCGGGTACATCGTATCCCTTCCTATTTACCAATAGAATTGGTGAATTGTAATAAAAACACAACAGCCGTTTTTTGACAATTCCTTTATTAATAGCTGTCTTCTCTAGCTGTCTCTTCCTGTCGCCTTCGTCTTCCTGCCGTCTCTTCCTCAAGCCATCTCTTCCCACTGTCTTCTCCTTCCCATGGCCATCCAATGACATCACCCGGAGAGCCTGCCCTTGTGACAAGGAGCAGGCTCTCCGGGTGATGTCATTGGATGGGGACAAAGCACCCACCCCCCCATGTTGAGGGCATGCGGCTTGTTATGGTTCAGGAGGGGGGATGCTCTCACTCATCCCCTTCCTTTCCTGACCTGCCGGGTGGCAAGCTCGGATAAGGGTCTGGTATGTATTTTGGGGGGGACCCCATTCCATTTTTTTTGCCGGCAATTTTTTTTTCTCTTACATTCAGCTGACAGTCGATGACTCATCGATTGCTAAGGATGTTGCAGCCAGCTTCCCGGACCCCTTCTCAGCAACCATCTATATACAGTGTGTTATATAGTGCGGTTAACCACTTCAGCCCCAGACCAATTGGCAGCCAAAGGACCAGGCCCCTTTTTGTGATTCGGCACTGCGCCGCTTTAACTGACAATTGCGCGGTCGTGCGACGTGGCTCCAAAACAAGATTGGCGTCCTTTTTTTCCCACAAATAGAGCTTTCTTTTGGTGGTATTTGATCGCCCCTGCGGTTTTTATTTTTTGCGCTATAAACAAAAATAGAGCGACAATTTTGAAAACAATGCAATATTTGTTGCTTTTTGCTATAATAAATATCCCCAAAAAATATATAAAAAACATTTTTTTTTCCTCAGTTTAGGCCGATACATATTCTTCTACATATTTTTGGTAAAAAAAAAACGCAATTAGCGATTATTGATTGGTTTGCGCAAAAGTTATAGCGTTTACAAAATAGGGGATAGTTTTATAGCATTTTTATTAATATTTTTTTTTTACTAGTAATGGCGGCGATCAGCGATTTTTATTATGACTGCGACATTATGGCCGACACATCAGACATTTTTGACACATTTTTGGGACCATTGTCATTTATACAGCAATCAATGCTATTTAAATGCATTGATTCCTGTATAAATGACAGTTGTAGTGAAAGAGTTAACCACTAGGGGGAGGGGAGGGGTTATGGGCTGTGACGTGTGTGTTTTTTTTTTACATTAGGGGGCGGGGCTGACGTCTGACGTCATTGATCGGCTTTCCCGATGACCGGGAACAGCTGACGTCTGACGTCATTGATCGGCTTTCCCGATGACCGGGACAGCCAATCAATGACAGGCAGAGTAGGAAGCGCAGTGAGAGGTTTGTTTACACATACCTCTCCCCGTTCTTCAGCTCCATGACCCGATCGCGGGACACCAGCGGCGATCAGGTCCGCTGGTCCCGCGGCCGCGGTCACGGAGCTCCCGACCGGCCCGCGAGCGCGCGACCCACGCAGGCATTTAAATGATCACAGGTACGTGATTTTGCCTGCCCGTGCCATTCTGCCTGCCCATGCCATTCTGTCGCAGTATATCTGCGTGAGGCGGTCGGGAGGCGGTTAAAGAGAAAAAAAAACGTAGAATGCAAAATGCATGAAAACTGCCTGCAAAAACACATACAAAACACTGGTTTAAAAACGCTAAATGCACTGAAAAACATGCCTGAAGAACGCATCAAGCGCAGCCGCATAGATGTGAACCTAGACTAAAGCCCCATACACACGGTCGGATTTTCCGATGGATTCTGTCCTATCAGACAATGTTGTCGGAAATTCCGACCGTGTGTAGGCACCATCGGACAGTTTCCATCGGATTGTTCGATGGACAAAGTCCTATCTCCTGCTGAATAGATTTTTTGACAACAAAGTCCGATCACACCAAATCCGATCGTGTGTAGCGAATTCCGACGGACAAAGTGCTACGCATGCTCAGATCACATTACAAGACCAAAGCTATTGGCTACTAGCCTCTACGTAGTCCCGTCGTAGGCAACAAACGTCACCACGTTCAGAATGATCGGATTTTCCGACAACTTTGTCCGACCGTGTGTACGCAAAACCAACACCGGACAAAGTACGACGGACATGATCCGACGGACCTGGTCCTCGGATAATCCGAGCGTGTGTATGGGGCTTTAGAGTTAACTCTTAAACAGAAAAATTTGATTTTCTTATTTAGTATTCAGGACCATATGTGTATAACACTAAATCATCATTTAAAAGTTCTCATTTTATTCATGAAAATACATTAAAGCAGAACTAAACTGCATCTGAGCACCACAAACTGAAAACACTATTTGATAATTTTTTTATATTCAACCCAAGCTCACCCATCCATCCATGTCTCCAAGCTTTATTTTGCTGAGAAGTCACTTTGAAAAACACCCCCCAGCATTTATGGCTGGGTCATCCTAGCCACTTCAATACAGGGCACTTTTACCCCCTTCCTGCCCAGGCCAATTTTTAGCTTTCAGCTCTGTCACACTTTAAAAGACAATTGCGCGGTCATACAATACTGTTCCCCTATGAAATTGTTATATTTTTTTCAGACAAATAGAGCTTCTAAAATTATAAAATTCTGTAAATAAATAATCTTTCTTATCTTACAATTACATTTCTTTTGTGAAAATAACCCAAATCTGTGTATATTATTTTGTCTGTAGGAAAGACCTCTTTCACACTGGAGCGTTTTGCAGGCACTATAGTGTTAAAAATAGTGCCTGCAAATGGCCCTAATACAGCTGCTCCATTCACTCCAGTGTGAAAGCCCGAGGGCTTTCACACTGGAGCGGTGCGCTGGCAGGGCGTCACACTGGACACTGGAGCGGTGAAGGAGCTGTGAACTCACCGCTCCTCCATCGCTGCTCCCAATTGAAATCAGTGGGGCAGCGCTGCGATACCGCTGGCAAAACGCCACTCCGGCGGCATTTTGCAGGCGGATTTAACCCCTTTTCGGCCGCTAGCGGGATGTTAAAACCACCCCGCTAGTGGCTAAATAGTGCCCTAAAGCGACGATAAAGCCCTAGGCGGCTTGGTGTGAAAGGGGTCTTAGGGTGTTATTTGCTAAAGGCAAATCCACTTTGCACTACAAGTGCAAACTACAAGTGCAAAGTGCACTTGAAATTGCACTGAAATGTACTTGGAAGTGCAGTCACTGTAGATCTGAGGAGGTCATGCAAGGAAAATAAAAAACACCATTTTAACTTGCACATGATTGCATAATAAAATCAGCAGTGCAATTTCAAGTGCACTTTGCACTTGTAGTGTAAAGTGGATTTGCTTTTCGTAAATAACCCCCAGTGTACACAATTTTTAGGCAAGTTTCGTTTTGAGGATTCATTTTATTATTAAATAACTACAGTCTACAGTGCTCTTGGTCATTCCAAAATGTTAATAAACCTCAAACCTGAATATTTAAGAAAGTAAAAGTGAGGTTTTGACTTTCTTAGGAGAATATCTATGTGTGCACAATTATTGGGCAACTATTAGTGTGCAAAATAATTAAGGTATGCAACTAAATGGAAAATTAAATTTTTCCATCTCACTTTTCATCTGTTAAAGTGAGAATAATAAACAAACAACTCAAAATGTACAAATAAACATTTCTGATAGTTAAAAAAATAAATACAAAATAATTAGTGACCAATATAGCCACCCTTCCCTTCAATAACAGTCATAAGCCTTCCATTCTTGAAGTCTGTCAGATTCTCGATCTGTTGATGATCAACTTTTTGTGCAGCAGCAACCACAGCATCTCCAGACACTGTTCAGAGAGGTGTACTGTTTTCCTTCACCATAAATCTCCCGTTTAAGAAGGGCCCACAAGTTCTCAATAGGGTTTAGGTCAGGTGAGGAAGGGGGCCATGTCATTATTCTTTCATCTTTAAGGCCTTCAATGGCTAGCCATGTAGTGGAGTACTTCAATGCATCCGGTGGAGCATTGTCCTGAATAAATATCACGGTCTTCTTGAAAGATGCAGACTTTTTTCTGTACCACTGCTTGAAGAAAGTGTCTTCTAAAAACTGACAGCAGATTTGGGAGTTGATTTTTAGTCCATCCTAAACACGAAAAGGTACAACTAGCTCATCTTTAATAATACCAGCTAATATCAGAACCCCCCTTCCACCTTGCTAGCGTCTGAGTGGAAGTGGAGCTATGTGCCCGTTACTGATCAAGCCACGGGCCCATCCATCTGGTCCGTCATGTGTCACTCTTATCTCATCAGTCCATAAAGACTTGTTTTTCCAGCACATCCCACAAATGCTTGATTGGAGTGTGGCAGGGTGGATTATCCTACTGAAAGAGACCACTGCCATTGAGGAATACCATTTTCATAACAGGGTGTACTTGATTAGCAAAAATGTTTAGGTAGGTGGTGTGACAGACCTAGCCGGGACAGAGGCTGTTGGAGGGGACGGAATGCAAGCCTCTTGCCTTGTGATTACGGGCCCTGGCATTTGGGGGAACGGTGCTCTTTGTGAGATGTATACCTGGGGACCGCTGAGCTGGTTTTACTTGGATCTAGGTCCATGCTGGCCCCCCAAGACACATAGACTCTGGATACGTATATGCCATATCAGCAATAGACGGGTCACACTGTTGGGACACAAGCTGTCAGATGCTAATGTCATCAACTCCAGCCAGCCTGTCTGTTGTCTTGTGTAATGTAAATGAGGCTGGTCTGGCTTGACACAGATTCTAGGGAGTATTTCACCTATTGTTGTATGTGCTAATTAACCCTGCAATTGAATGAAGGAGTCCAGTGTTGATTAAGATAATTAGCTCATGCTAATTAGGTTAGGTTTTAGTCATCTGGCTGTATAAATTTGTGTGACATGTCAAATAAAGGTTATTCTTGATGTACTCCAAGACTGGTGTTGTCTAGTTCTTGGGGGCTCCTATAGCCAGATCCATTGGGTTCATGTTACAGGACTTAGGAAGCATTTACGGCGGACACCTTGAGTACAGGATCCGTGACATTTGGTGGCAGCAGTGGGACGGCTAGGTCTGTCACAGGTGGTATATGTCAAGTAACATCCACCTGAATGGCAGGACCCACGGTTTCCCAGCAGAACATTGCCCAAAGCAATGCCAGCTTGCCTTCTTCCCATGATGCATCCTGGTGGCATCTCTTCCCCAGGTAAGCTATGCACACGCACCCCAACCATCCCCATAATGTAAAATATACTGTGATTCATCAGACCAGGGCACCTTCTTCCATTGTTCTGTGGTCTAGTTCTGACGCTCACATGCCCATTGTAGGTGTTTTTGGTTGTGGATACGGGGTCAGCATGGGCCCTCTGACTGGTCTGCGGCTACGCAGCCCCATACACAACAAACTGCAATGCCCATTGTTTGTGGGTTCAGCACACCAACTTTAGGGACAACATGCTTACTTGCTGCCTAATATATCCCACCAACATTTTTAGATGCCATTGTAACAAGATAATCAATGCTTTTCACTTAAATTGTCAGTGGTCATAAAGTTATAAAATATGGGGTAAGGCGTTTAGATAACTTATGTTCAAACTGTCTTTGTGCAAAATTAAATTCTTAAAATGCCATTATATTCCTCCTTAACACATACTGACGTGCTGTATCAAAACGATATACAAATGCAATAAACAATATAGTAATCTTGTGCTACTGTGCTCAATATCAAATAAACATGTCAGATGTATGAGGCCTTTTTATGTACAAAAACATATATAATATTCACTTAAAAATTTCCAATGCCTACATAGTGCAAATCTGAAGAAATTGTGTATATTGTGCAGATGTATGCCAACCACCGTGCTTTTTAAAATAGCTGTGTACTTCATCAACACTGTGCTCCACCATGTGTAATGCAGGGAGCCACTCACCAGAATTTATTGGCCACTTTAAGAAGAATTTATTTTGTACATAGACTATTTGAACATAAGTTATGTGAGTGCCTTACTCCATATTTTTTTTTTTTTTTAACATGGTTACCTATCATGTACCTGCTGCTGGAGGCCAACGGAGAGAGGGCTTCCTTTGTGGCTAAGTTCCAGACTCCCCTGAAAGTGAGAACAGGCTCAAAGTAGCGCAGGTCGCCAGTGATGTTGTTTGCAGAGGAACTCAGAAGGTTTTCTGATGTGCTAAGTAGTGGCAGCAGACAGGTGGCGCCTGTGAGACAAGGCAGATCTGTAGTAGCACTGAGATAATGGGAAGTCAGTTCAAGCCAGGGTTCAGAGCCAGGAGGGTAACAGAGCAGGCAGGGTCAGAGGGGAAGTCAAAGTCAGACACAGGAGACAGTAGAGAATATCTGTGGACAAGCCGAGGTCAGGTCAGGAGACAGGCAGGAGAATAGTCAAGGACAAGCCAGGTTGGTAACAGAGAACTTTCAGGAACAAGGATCACAGGAATACGGAACAAGGTGGAGATCAATCAGAAACTTCAACCACTAACAGACTTCCTTATAAAGACCCATGTGATGTGCTGGTAGAGATGCTGGGTTCTAGAGCCCTTCTTCTGCTGTTGGTGTCTTGACAGGCGCTGGGTCCTAGAGTCCTTCTCCTACCATTACCACTGTGAAAGGATGGCAGCTGCATAAAGAAAAATGGACACTATAGGTTGTGTCAGTTATACATAATTAGATAAGGTCATACAGTTATGGCTGATCGGTGTATATGTCCTGAGTCTGTCTTCCCTAAAAAGAATTCCACCTCAAGCCCTAAAATTAAAGTACAAGATAATCTCCAAAGTCCAAGAAAGCTGCAAACCATATGAAGGAGAAATGGCACAAAAATTACCAAAAACAAATCTCTTTAAGAGGGGAAGGCAAGACACTGCCCATAAAAATCGTAAAACGTATATGTGTTTTATTTGATCCCCCATGGGGTGGTCCATTTGTGAGGCAAGCAAAATCAAATTCAACCCCACAGATGCAAGAAGTGTTGATTTTTTTTCGTATGGAAAGACAAGGAGAAGGCTGTATAAAAGCAATAGTGGATATGGGGAAGCCCCATCCTGAGGAGGTTGCGGACCAGAATGAAATGCGTTAATGTAGCACCTCTCCTGGAATGAAACTCAGCATTTCCCTCTGTCTTATATCATCTATCATAAGGAGAGACAGAGACTAAGGGGTTGATTTACTAAAGGCAAATAGATTGTGCACTTTTGCAAGTGCAGTTGTACTTTGCAAGTGCAGTTTCTCAGAATCTTAGTAAATCAGGTAAAGCTTCACTTTACAAAGAATACCCAATCACATGCAATAAAATTAAAAAAAAAAAATGCTTTTTTGCTTGCACATGTTCGGATGACCGAAGTCAGCAGAGCTCCCCCGCATTTACTAAGCTCTAGAGCAACTGCAATTACTATTTTCCTTTAGTAAATCTCCCCCTTATTGTCTAAGTGACATTTGAGTATACAGTTTGCTGTCCATGCCTCTATATGATCTCTATAATTGCTATCGGTGCATGTATGTGGAAGGATTGATCAAATTGCATGTGCTATCTTGGTTCCCTGGAGTGGGTTCATTTCCAGTTGTCTCATTCCCAAATGGGAACAGTTGGAAGATAATCCCTCCATTGGTATCCTTTACTGCTGGTCATGCTGCTGTATAGTGCTACACTGTGTCCGATCATTATAAATGGATATATCAAGGAAACAAAGTGCTTACTTTTAAGAGGGCTAGCCACTTCCGTGTTCCATGCAGTGCTACATTTGCAAAGGATAATCATGTGGAAGATATAGTATGTTTTGCTCTGTAATCATAAATTCTAAGTGAAAAAGTATAAGGGCTCAAAGTGGTTGCAAACCCTTACATATACCTAGAGAAGTGACTGGCAAAACAAATGAAACAAATCCTTCTAAATAAGTTGACCTGTTTATCTGACGCCAACTCTTCTCTACAGCTGTTATACAGCTTGTCTGAGCTTTCAGAAAGCAGGGGGCAGGGAGCTGAAGTTACACTCTGCCTAGCTGGTTGTAGGGGCAAACTCCCACATAGCACACAGGGACAGAGATGAGGCTGTCAATCACAGGCTGTGTGCTGGAGCTCCCTCCCCTGTCAACTTTTTACTCTTGGTGTCAGGAAAACTTTTCAGAAGTAAATCGTGCAGATAGCAGATGCGCGAGGCAGCAGACAGAAATTATACTTAGTGTTCTGGATAAAGTACACACTATAGAGGGATATGATTTGTTCATATTTCACATCAGAGGTTTACAACCACCTAAAATAGAAGAGCTAAATTTGCATTGGGAGACGGTTGTCCGATTGAACTGTCTGTAGCTTATTTTTATGCAAATGTGAGTGCATCATTGCAAGACATTTGCCTAGAGAGCTGTGTTTGATCAAATATATATTGATATTTTTTTAATGATGGGCCTATACAGCCTTTTGGATGTGTATGTCACTTCTTGCATAGCTTAACAACTGATGTGAGTCTACCGGGAAAATAGACAATTGTTTGTTTTACATGTCATGTCACAATAAAGGAAGATTAAAGGGGATAAAGGGAATAAAGGGTATTTAACATTAATAAAATGTATAAGATAATTTAAGTGCTTAGTAGTAACACTAATTCCCCATAATATTTCCTATGTTTTGGGATCTATGTACAATTCATGGGAAAGACGTACCACACTAATATTAATGTTTTTTCTTTGGAGATGTGGTAAATATTTTTAAGTGGTTTGATTCGAAAAGCAGCCTTCATATTTCTTCAGGATTTCTGTAATGAATTAGCTTAGTTCTTGAGTTGAAGCTTACAAAATATTATAGTGGATGTCTATTATATCCACTGATAATATAAATATTCAAGGTGATTTACACAATGATAGAAAAAGTGAGCCTACTCATTGCAGGAAAAAATGTATAAAAGAAAAAAAATGTAATTAACGAAAGAATTAACATAACATAATAGGCATCTAGCTAATGCTCAGTTGAGCCGGCCATAGACAGATCAAAATTTGTCCGGTTCAGCAGGAATTGGCCAAATTTCGATTCATGTATGGTCAGGCTGTTGTACTTTTTTTTTGTTTGTGCGATTACTGCTATACAGCTATAGCCACAAGCAGTGATTATTGTATTTTGGTGGTTGGGAAACCTCCCACTGTCGGAATACAATAGCTCTGACGGGGGAATTAAGCAATTTTCTTTCCTGCAATTACTGGTTGTGTAATGTATGGCCTGCCTTAGTTACATTACTGTCCTTAAATAAATGCTGACACCTTGTCTGTGTCTGTGTAACGCCCACACCCTAACTACTTTATACTCACCTCTCCAGTGCTCCATTACTGCTTCTTCTTCTTTGGCTGCCACAGCACAATGCCCAGTACTTCCAGGTATGGACGAGGATGTGACTTTCACCACTGGTGCAGTGCTCGGGCCTGTCAGTCATTTACTAGACGCAAGTACTATCACATGATAGAAAGGGAGAAATCGCTGCTCCCTCGGAGATGGAACAACATCCAGCAGTAAAGCACTGGAGAACCAAGTATAACGTGGTTTACACAGATAGACAGATTCTATCACTTTGCCCTGAAAGACAAGGTGATAGCTCTGACACATGTATAATGTGAGCACGGCTGGCGCAACCATAAGGCAGCTTAGGCAGCCGCCTTAAGTCGCCAGGATGGGGGGGGGAAATCTGAATCCCAGCCACTTTCTGGGGATTCAGATTTTTTTTACCTGCTGCAGACGTGTGCGTTTAACACACACCTGACCACTGCAGCAGCCGGGAGTGTGTGTACTTTTCTAAAGCCGACTGTCGGCTTTTAATGTGGAAGTGATACAAGCGGCTGTGGAGCCGCTGGTCAATTCCACAACTGCCGTGATGTGCCAACCCCCTACCCTGTTCACCTGGCTCTGCTGTCCCACCTGTGGGCCTGGTGCAGTCATAGCATGTGTTGATTGGAAGGGTGGCTGTAGCTCAACGGTCCTCCATCTGCTGAGCCTCTTTCCTGTGCACACATGTGTATGACGTCACTTCCTGGCCCTGAGCTGTCAATCATCAGGATTAGTGCCCAGTGAAGCGGCTGATAGAACACAGGTAGTGTTCCTCTGCAGTGGTGTACAGAGGAGACATCCAGGGTCTAATAGACTGGTTTTGGATGAACTGAAATAATATTTCCTTGTATTTACTGCTTGTGTTTCTTTCTTTTGTGATTTTTTGGTAGTCGCGAAAATGGCGTAATTGTGGCAAATTAAAAAGCACGGTGGGAGTTATTTACTAAAGGAAAATACACTTTGCACTTCAAGTGCACTGCAAAAGTGCAATTGAAACTGCAATAAAAAAGTGCACTTGTAGTGCAGAGTGGATTTGCCTTTAGTAAATAACCCCTATTGTCACTGTAAAAACTGCTTTTGATCATGGAAAGAAGAAGCCACACATTGTTGAGTAGAACATTTTTTACTCAAAGCACATTCACATATGCGTTAGAAAAGGGTTTTTGAACAAACCAACATCTTTGGTGTATTACATTTTTTTTGTCACATTTGAAATATCCTTTTTTTGGGTCAACAGGCATGTTTCCAAACATAACATACACAACTCAGGAACTTACAAAGTTCAACTTTGATAAAGTTAAGGCAATATCAGTCATTAGTATGTCCAAACTGTGTTGATATTGCCTTCATCAGATGGGGTGATGTCACCCCTGTAAAAGCCACATTTTGAAGATGCAAACAAATTGGGATTCAAAATGGGGATTTCCCTCCTGATCCCATGCCTAATGCCAACATGTGCTAGCTCCCATCATGGGACATCAATGGACGTGTTTTGGGGGTGCAACCCCTTCCTCTAACCTACTTCAGTTGCGAGGAAGGGGTTGCACCCACAAAACGCGTACATTGATATCCCATGATGGCAGATAGCACATGTTGACACACCTTGTGCATCTTCAAAATTTGGCTTTTAAAATACTTTAAAACTTGTTTTTAAAAGCAAAAAAACACAATAAAACGGTACAATTTTTGTGTGTTTTATATTCTGCCTAAAACATCAATGATGTTCTTAATTTTTTGTTGAACATCATTGATGTTTTCCTTTATCTTTTCTAAATCACTATTGCACTCCATTATCTCCCCGATGAGGATCTGGGCACTTTCACTGGTCTTCCGCAACATCCACATCACCTAAAAGAAAAAAACACACCATGTATTATAAATATGCAGGCATACATCTATTACTTGAAGCTGTGGTCTCAGACACTCACCTGTTGTGGTGACAATTTCGCCCACTTCATAAACGTCTACCTTCTCATCCTCTGCTTGTAGTTTTGGGATTTCCCCTTCTTTAGGAGGTGTGGGGTTTGTGGTGTCCTCAGATGTCCCAAGTCTTTTTTCCCCTATGTGATTAAAAAATAGGTATACTTAGCACACAGATATTTGAGGCAAGAAATAGGAATATGAAACATTGCTTGGAAGTGTCGGAAAATTGTCTGTTTTGGCAGAGTTCCAAGCTGAAGACATTTTTAGTTCCTTTCTAAAGCTGGAATACTTCCCTTTTTTGTTAAAGTATCAAACATGTAGAGACCCCTAGTATCCACTGGAGCACCTGTATGGGACACCCTAAAAAGTTTGTTCTGGTGTCCCACACTAGTGCTCCTGTGTCCAGATGTGTAAACAGCTGCTGAGTGTCCTCTCCTTTCACTGAATCAAGTTTGCATTTCATTCTACCCTGTTTCCCTGAAAATAAGACCTAGCGTGATTGTCGTTGATGGCTTCAATATAAGCCCTACCCCCCAAATAAGCCCTAGTTAAAGTCCTTGTAGGTCTTATTTTCAGGGTAGGGCTTATTTTTGGGGAAACAGGGTAGTGCTTATTTGGGGGGTAGGGCTTATATTGCAGCCATCACCGACAATCACGCTAGGTCTTATTTTCGGGGAAACAGGGTAGTTACAAACCCATCTGGACAACAAACTTCTTTTAATACAAATAGGCCTGAATAAATGTAGTTAACCTGCCCAAAACATGTTATAAGTGGGCGAACGAACGATGTTTCCTACGACCAATTACTGTGCCCATGAACATGAAAGTTGCCATTTTGAAAAGGTAAAACAGTAAAAAAAGCACATGGAGCAGCATGCAGGTAATAATAATAATAGGAACACACGACAACTACTTACTTTTTTGAAGAGCTTTCTTGATTCTTCTGTACTGATCGTGCTCCCTCAATTTGAGGTCTGACCATCGTTTCCTCAATTGATCCTTGGATCACCGTAACCCAATTCCGGCGCAGACTCTTCACAATTTTAGCCATGATCTTGGCCTTTCTCACATTTGGGTTGGGGTAAGGGTCATGGTTCCCATCATAGTCGGCCCTCTTCAATATGTCCACCATCTCACCAAAGGACATATTAGAGGCCTTAAATCTCCTCCATGATCGGGACGTTTGTGGCTCCAGGCTTTTGTCATTGCTGCTCTCCTCTGCATGCACCTGCTGTGTCTCTGCCATGTTCTCTACCCACTGCGCCGAAAGAGAAGGGGTGGGAAATAGACTAAAAAGAACGTTAGGGGCGGGCGGAGTTTCACGCATTTGTGCAGTGTATATAAAGCGTAACATGCGTGCGTCGTACATATGATCTGTGAGTGGTGGACGGAGTATCGGAAGTGACGATCGTTATAACGAAGGTACATTTGAACTTGGTGCATCAGTGGCCTATACTGCTTCTAGATTGAGGCCTATATTGGGACAAGATTAGGAGAGTTTAGCCTGACATTAGGGTTTGTCTTGTGTTGTGTTTTGCAGAGAAAATGGATGGGTTCAAAGACCACAGCTTTCTCCCACTCTTCATAGACAAGTACAGGGAGCTGCCCTGTCTGTGGCAGGTCAAACATCCACATTATAATAACAATATAAAGAGACAGGCAGCACTGGAGAAACTGCTGGAGTTGGTGAAACTGCAGATCCCCACAGCAGACATCAACTATTTAAAAAAAAAAAAAAATTGGTGGCCTGAGGAGCACATATAATCGTGTGCGTACTAAGGTCCAGAAATCCATGAGATCAGGAGCTGCAGCAGATGACATTTATGTCCCAAGGGTGAGGTACTATGACAGACTTCATTTTCTGGCAGACCGGACTGAAGTCAGGGAATCCCTCTCAATCCTACCTTCCACGCTTTCTTCCACCCCAGCTGAGGCTTCCGACGCTCCACCCTGGGCCTTCCAGCCAGGAAGATGTGGAGGAGCCCAGCTTGAGCCAGGTATAGCATTGTTCAACATATTTCAGTCGTAAAATAAATGATGTTAACTAGATGTTATTATTGATCACTAATTGCTGATTTAATAAAGTGTTCTACATATCAATAGACAGTAGTGGCCAAAAATGTTTGGGACTAGAATGAAAAATGCTGGGGTCAGAAGGATAGTCTTTTCTATTTATTAAAATTAAATTTGCAACAGTCATGAGCTGAAAATTGTGTGTGATTGATGATCCAACAAATAAAACTATGTCCCTTTTTTATACACAGGAAAGCCTCAGCCAGGAGGAGGCTGTGGAATGTGGCATCCAGGAGGTGGTGGGGGAATGTGGCAGCCAGGAGGTGGCTGTGGAATGTGGCAGCCAGGAGGTGGCGGGGGGAAGTGGCAGCCAGGAGGTGGCAGGGGGAAGTGGCAGCCAGGAGGTGGTGGGGGGAAGTTGCAGCCATGAGGAGCCTCACACAATCTCAGGTCCCTCCCCTCCGCCTTCAAACCAAAAGGGCCAGGAAGGGGAGTAACGTGGAGGAGTCAGCGCTCAGGCTGATTAGGGATGCTAATGAGGCCCTCAGAACCACCCCCACTCTCCAAGAGGCCTTTGCGTGCATGACTGCATACAAAATGCAGCAAATGGAGGAGGGCCAATGCCTCTTGTGTGAGGAAATTATGGTCATCACACAAAATAAGGGGTTGAGGGGCCAACTCACACCCAAAACCCACCTGTGTGAGTTGGACCATCCTCCTCCTCCACCTCCTGCCACACCACCAACACCACAGCCTGGAAGCAAGCCTGGAAGGAAGCGTGTAAGGAAGACAAAAAAGTGATGGCCTGGGTTTAGTCTGGTCTGGCAAAAGACACAGGCTGTTTTATGACCACAGCCTGGGGACATAGATGTCATCTGCTGCTGTTCCTGATCTCTGGACTCCTGGACCGGATTGTGCTCACTATTATATGGACTCCTCAGGCCACCAATTTTGGCTGGCAAATAGTTAATGTGTGCCCTGGGGTATGAAGGCTTCGCCAATTTCAGCAGTTTCTCCAGCGTTTCCTTCCTCTTTATTTTGTTATGACCCATAATAAATGGATATTTTCTTTAACCTCCTAGGCGGTATTCCCGAGTCTGGCTCGGGTTCCGTTTTTTCTGCTAGGAGCGGTAACCCCGAGCCAGACTCGGGCTGCGTTGCAGGATACAGGGGGGAAGTTACTTACCTTTTCCCCTGGATCCTGCGATGTCTCCCCGCTGTGTGAGCGAGCCGTCCGCTCGCTCGATTCACACAGTGCCGGTCTCCGTTCCCTGCGACGTTCCGACGCACGGGAGTGGAGATCGGCGCCAAATTCAAAAAAGTGTAAAAACACAATACACATACAGTACTGTAATCTTACAGATTACAGTACTGTATACAAAAAATACACACCCCCTTTGTCCCTAGTGGTCTGCCCAGTGCCCTGCATGTCATTTTATATAATAAAAAGTTTTTTTTTCTGCCTGGAAACTGGAGATTGTCCATAGCAACCAAAAAGTGTCCCTTTATGTCAAAAGTGGTTTTAGACCAGCTAGAAAACACCGATAATAAATTAGAATCACAATTTATCATCAAACAATGAATTTAATGACAGCGACTATTCTGCAACTGAGCAAATTTCAGTGTTTTTGATTTGATTACATTATTGAATCATTTTTATATATATTTTTATTTTATTATAATTTATTATTTTGTGTTTCAAACTTTATCATACCCGGGATGTCTACTAGACTCTGGTTCGGACAGATTTAAGTGAGTTATTCATAAGAATTGCATGCCTACAATATAAAAACGCCAAATTTCCATGCAAAATAATTGTACCGCTTTCAGCACAAAATTCCAGCCAGAATCATACCGCCAGGGAGGTTAAGAAATACTTGCCTATGTGTTTGAATTAAAAAAGGACAGTTTGTTTGTGAGTAGGCAGGTACATTTCAAAAATACAATGTCAAATTAACAAGGCACACCAACACCAAACAAACTCCTTGAGATTAAAAAATACAAGATAATAATGGTGTTGTGGTAACATGACACACAAACGAGAAAAAATATGAGGGAGATCACTATAAAAAAGAAAGTAGATCTTGATAAAAAAAAAAAAAAAAGCAAAAAAAATAAAAAATCATGAACATTATTATGGAGATCTGACGAAAAAAAAATTTATATTATTTATGAGATCACGAGAAATAAGAAATAAGTTCAAAGTTTAATCGTTTTATTGAAGATTTATGCCATAAACAAAGTATCATGAGCCCTTGCAGGAAGATGGAAATGTGCCAGTAAGGCACTGTGACTCACAATTTTCATGGTATACTCCATTGAGCCTGATGGAATGAAAGGCTGCCACGGACCCTGGAGCTCCTGGGGCTAGGTGGTGAGCCTGATGGGTGCTGGGTCAATGGACGGAGCCGACGATAGCCAACGCACCCAGAACTGTCAGATGCAATGCAGGGCTGATCTTAGCCATCCGAGGGGAAAACCAGGAGCGGGCGGAAGTGCTCCACTGTAGAGTCCATGTGTCTGCCCGGGCAAGGTTTAAAAAACTCTGGGGTGAGTTTACTAAAGGCTAATATACTTTGCACTTTGCAAATGCAGTTGCACACATTTTCCCCAGAGCTTAATAAATGTGCTAAAGCTCTGCTGATTTCCATCATCCAATCATGTGCAAACAAAAAATGCTTTTTTTTTTTCCTTGCACCTTATCGGGTATTCCATACAAAGTGAAGCTGTACCACATTTACTAAGCTCTAGGGAAAATAAGTGCAACTTCACTTGCAAAGTGCACAGTCTATTTGACTTTAGTAAATCCACCCCAATGTCTCTAGAATAAAATGCTGCAAGTATGAAGTGTAGACACCTGGAGTTTTCTTATTTTCCGATATGTTGGCATAAATTCATAATGTGGTATTAAATTAAGATCAAGTTGTGTTTGTGCTGAGTTAAATTGACACAATGGCACTATTTTTACTGGTTGGTGATCCCAAAAATTGTCATGCAGAGGATACAGTACTTTGGACATGAGGATTAATAGGGTGGGGAAACATTTTTTATTTTCAACCTTTATCTTTTTACATTATTTGACATTGTTTGTAACTGAAGCAACAGATCATTAACCTCCCTGGCCGTATAATTATTTCAGATTTTTGATGCTCAAAGCGGTACAATGTTTTGCATGGAAATTTGGCGTTTTATATTGTTGGCCTGTAATTCTTAGGAATAACACACTTAAATCTGTCCACACAAGAGTCTAGTAGACATCCCGGGTATGATAAACTTTGAAACACTAAATCATAAATTGTAATATAATAGATAACTATAAATAATTATAACAAATAATAATATAATAATAATAAAAATCCTTCAATAATGTAATCAAATGAAAAACACTGAAATTTGCTCAGTTGCGGAATTGTCGCTGTCATTACTTTCAGTGTTTGATGACGATTTCTAGCTACACTTTTTGGTTGCTATGGGCAATATCCAGTTTCCAGGCAGAAAGAATAGTATTTATAATATAAAACAGCATGCAGGGCACTGGACAAAGCACTAAGGACAAAAGGGATGTGAAATAATTTGATACAGTAATGCAATCTGTAAGATTACAGTGTACTGTATGTATTGTGTGTTTTTTACTTACAGGAAATCCCAAATACAAGATCACATTACAGAACACGGTTTACCACAACATGGAATCAATAACTTTGTGCTACCAATCTGACTCTACTCCTTTATACTAAAATTATACAGAAAAGTGAATATATTTCAAATTGCCTTGCAATTTTAATTATGTAGACTACATTCAATTAAAAAAAAAAAGATAAAAATTGTATATTTAGGTTTTCTTAATTTCTGTAGCCAAAGGACATATAGAGAGTGGACACTGCTAAAGTAAACAAATAACACTATCTGCATCCTATTTAAACATTTAATTGCAATCTATTGATTGTCTCTACTTGAGAAGCCAATGGACTATCCCATTAAAAAGCATCAGCAGAACTGTGTCTATGTTTATTTAAGCTGCTAGAAAAATAATTGCTTTTTATGAAAGGAGCCGAACAAATCATGGTTTAAATCCAAGGGCTTATTGCTCAGGCAATACGCCTTAATCCCTTTGCTGTAAAGATGAAATGATCTTTAGCCACTGAATTTAAATGAAATTGAAATAGTTATGGCACCTATCATTCCATTTTCATCATATTTAATTTTGCTTGGGTAGAGATTTAATGTAGTAAAAAGAAGACAACATCATTTTTTATGGATCCAGTATTAAAAAGCACAACAAAATAATTAGTGTAATGGTGCTAGGTCTTCAAAAGGTAACCTTACACAGGCCGGCCCTCACAGCTGAGAAACCAATTGTGTGCCATTAATCTGCACATGTGCAACAAAATGGCAACTCAACAACGTTCAGATTTTGGATGGCTTATTTGATTATTCGCATAGTAGCCACATCATTATTATTTTCTTGTTTAAGTTTTCTTTGGCTCCCCCTTTTGGAAGGACTGTTAGAAGCCTTAGTACAGGCATCCTCAAACTACGGCCCTCCAGCTGTTGCAGAACTACACATCCCATGAGGCATTGTAAAACTCTAACATTCACAGACATGACTAGGCATGATGGGAATTGTAGTTCCTGAACAACTGGAGGGCCGTAGTTTGAAGACCCCTGCCTTAGTAGAACAATTCTGGTCATGTGTGTGCATGGCCAATTGAAAACAACTCTGTCGTTGGCCCTAAGATTGGACAAAAGCAGCTCCCTGCAAAAGAAGACACTATAGCCTCTCCGTTGGTCCATGTCTCCTACCTGTAATTCTGTGTCCTGTAATGATGTAGGGGTCAGAGTATTGAACCCCAGTGTAAAATGTGGGGCACAGGCATCCAACAACTACTGGAAGTGTCAAATACTAAAGATTCTGAAGGTGGATGCAACACTAGAATGGAGTGAAGGTAGGAGACATACAGTGTATATATATATATATACTATGTGTGCATATATATATATATATATATATATATATATATATATATATATATATATATATATATATATATATATATATATATATACTCACCACCCACTTTATTAGGTACACCTGTTCAATTGCTTGGTAGCACAAGTTGCTAATCAGCTAATCACATGGCAACAACTCAATGCATTTAAGCATCTAGATGTGGTGAAGACAACTTGCTGAAGTTCAAACTGAGCATCTGAATGGGGAAGAAAGGGGATTTAAGTGTCTTTGAACGTGGCATGGTTGCTGGTGCCAGACGGGCTGGACTGAGTATTTAAAAAATTGCTGATTTACTGAGGTTTTCACGCACAACCATCTCTAGGGTTTACAGAGAATCGTCCGAATAAGAGAAAATATCCAGTGAGCAGCAGTTGTGTGGAGGAAAATGCCTTGTTGATGTCAGAGGAGAATGGGCAGAGATGATATAAAGGCAACAGTAACGCAAAAAACCACTTGTTACAACCAAGGTATGCAGAATACCATCTCTGAATACACAGCACATCAAGCCTTGAAGCAGATGGGCTACAGCAGCAGAAGACCACACCGGGTGCCATTCCTGTCAGCTAAGAACAGGAAACTCAGAGTACAATTAGCACAGGCTCACTAAAATTGGATAATAGAAGATTGGATAAACTTTGCCTGGTCTGATGAGTCTTGATTTCAGCTACAGCATTCAAATGGTAGGGTCAGAATTTGGTGTAAACAACATGAAAGTATGGATCCATCCTGCCTTGTATTAATGGTTCAGGTTGGTGGTGGTGGTGTAATGGTGTGGGGGGATATATTCTTGGCACACTCTGGTCCCCTTAGTACCAAATGAGCATCGTTTAAACGTCACAGCCTACCTGAGTGTTGTTGCTGACCATGTCTATCCCTTTATGACTACAGTGTACCCATCTTCTGATGGCTACTTCCAGCAGGATAATGCACCATGTCACAAAGCTCAAATCATCTCACCACTGGTTTCTTGAACATGACAAAGAGTTCACTGTACTGCAATGGCCTCCACAGTCACCAGATCTCAATCCAATAGAGCACATTTGGGATGTGGTGGAATAGTAGATTCACATCATAGATGTACAGCCGACAAATCTGCAGCAACTGCGTGATGCGATCATGTTAATATGGACCAAAATCTCTGAGAAATGTTTCCAACACCTTGTTGAATCTATGCCATGTAGAATTAAAGTGGAAGTAACCCCCCCCTATCGTTTTCAGCCAAGGAAGCTGCCATCTTTGCCTCTGTTTAATCTTCAACTGCCACAGTGCTGCACATGTGATCCGTTATGACACCAGCCATTGGATGGTTTGACTGTTTGGTTGAGAGCACAGCCAATGTGCAGTTAGCATTCACGGCATGCCTTTTTTTTTTTTAGACTGTTAAATCGATGGGTTTACTTCCGCTTTAAGGAAATTCTGAAGGCAAAAGGGGGTCCAACCCGGTACTAGCAAGGTGTACCTAATAAAGAGGCCAGTGAGTGTATATACAGTATATACACACATATACATGTAAGCGGGTTAGAATGTGCTAGTAAGCTGTTGTATGGCAGGGAGGCATAGTTGCCAACGGTCCCGATTTTCCCGGGACAATCCTGATTTTGGGACCCTCATCCCGATCGGAGGCCGTCCTGATTCGGGATTTTGCCTCTTGTCCATAGAAAACGGGATTGTGTGGCTCTGCAGCAGTTCTGGCTCCTGGCTTCAACAAAATAGCTGCCGGTGCCGCCACGAGAGCTTTCCTCTTGTGTTCAGCTACATCTCCTCTCGTTCCTCGTGTTTGGTGGAGAGGGGCCGATCCATGCAGCCAATGAATCGGCTTCTCTCTTCACAATTCTCCAGCCAGGGTTGGCTACACGGATCGGACCCTCCCCTCTCCACTGAACACGAGGAACGAGAGGAGATGTAGCTAGACTGCAGCCAACACTCCGCTGGGGGCACTGATTTAAGAGGCACTCCGCTGGGGGCACTGATTTAAGAGGCACTCTGCTGGGGACACCTGATGTAAGAAGCACTCCGCTGGGGACACTGACCACTGGGGACACCTGATGTAAGAGGCACCCTGCTGGGGACACCTAATGTGAGGACAGATTCTGCTGGGGGCACCTGATGCAAGGGCGGACTCTGCTGGGGGCACCTGATGGCATCTGGTGACAGGCGACGTGGCAGGTGACACGCTCAGGGGTCCCACTGATTCTGGATTATGGTGAGTTGAATGATTTCATTCTATATTACAATGTAGTAATAGTAATAATGCGCTTCAATCATCCTGACACCACAACAACCATGGTGCTGGGATGATTGAAGCGCTAACACCAGGTGTTTGGAGTATCTTTATCTGCTGATTTGTTAAACTCTGGAATACACATTTTTATTGTGGTGTAGGATCTGGGCCTGCTGTCCCTCCATCCCTCTTTCATTCCTTCCCTCCTTCTTTCCTTCTTTCTCTCTCCCTCTTTTCCCCTTTCTTTCTCCATCTCTCATTCATCTCAGACTCTAACCACACCCCCATTGAACCACACCCATATAAGCCACACCCACCATTTTACATAAACCACGCTACATTTTTATAAAATCAGGAGGGAGCTCTGCCCAGATAAGTCCAGCCGGGTAGAGATGTGCCACCTCATTAGTGCCCACCAGTTCAGCCTGTCAGTGTCCATCAGTGCCCACCGGTGCAGCCCACCAGTGCAGCATATCAGTATCCATTAGTGCCCACCAGTGCAGCCTGTCAGTGCAACCCCATCAGTACCCACCAGCGCATCCCATCAATGCCCGCCAGCGCATCCAATCAATGCCCGCCAGCGCATCCAATCAGTGCCCGCCAGCGCATCCAATCAGTGCCCGCCAGCACATCCCATCAGTGCCCGCCAGCACATCCCATCAGTGCCCGCCAGCGCATCCCATAAGTGCCAGCCAGCGCATCCCATCAGTGCCAGCCAGCGCATCCCATCAGTGCCAGCCAGCGCATCCCATCAGTGCCAGCCAGCGCATCCCATCAGTGCCAGCTGTAGTGATCTAATATAATCGTAGTTCCTCGTGGATGGAATATAGTTAATTAAAAGTATTGTCTCCGCAGCAAAACCCGATTCTCCCAGAGAGAGATTTTATTGACTTCCAAAACAGAACATTCTTACAGATGACAAAAATCCAACAGAGTTCATATCACGACAGTGCTAGTAAATATTTAGAGCCCCATGGAACCATGTGACTCTTGGGTGCCTTCGTAAGAACACACACTTCTAAACAGATTGAACGTCCTGTTATATCCCCCACACACACATTAAATGCTTTGATCTGCCGCGGTCTTTCAGAGTGACCGGAGACAACCCCACGCTGTGAATAGTTGTAATTATAAAGCTGCCCCAATTTACATTCTTGCATATTCCCCCTTTGACATGTGTGAATACTGATTAGATTAAGATAATCATTATCTGTTCCCCTTTCATATGTGGAGTAAGTCTGGTCTGGCCAACAAACCAACAAACCCTCTTTTAATATGCGCAATTAGATAACGGCTACCAAAGCGGCCTGCCTAGAATAAACTTGTCTTTAGAATGCCTAAATAAAAACACTACATATAATAAATATATGGTAAAAAAGGAAAAAAACTGCGCTTGGAACGGGGGAGGGGAGTGTGTGGGTACACTATAGGTGCCCTGTGTACATATTTACAAATAATGAAAAAAAAGCTGCAAACTTAATGTGGGATATACACAAAAATACAAGATAGAAAAGAGAAGTTGCGCTAATAATTAGTGAGTGTTGACCAATGATATCACAATCGAGTGAAAACAATACAAAAGATTAATATACAATTTGTTCAAAAAAATTGCTTACAGAAAAAATTGCTTATTTATAAAATACCAAATATATAGTGAGTAAATTAATTAACCCAATGGTAAATATATCAGTATATTCTTTTAGGTAATTTTAAAGCAGTCCTAAGTTAAAGGTTCTCTGTTAATAATCCTCAAAAGAAGGGGCAAAAATGTGTTAACGAACAAAAATATGGATCCTTTCAGAGAAACTCAAAGGTGATAAAAGTGTTCTTAGTAGATCAATATCTCAGCCTTCCAGGTGGTATGCTTACCAGAAATAAGCAACAAATCCGCAGTTGGCTTATACCCAGCCTGGGCCTTTATATGAATCGGGAACCAGGAACTTGAAGTACTCGAGAGTGACGTATGCCCCCAGTGGTTATTACCAAAAAGAAAAAAGGGGAGCAGACATAGCGTAATATTGTCGAAAAAAATTATACTATAATTTTATATTTTGGAAAAAAGCCATATATAAATGTAAATATGTATAACCCTTTTCTGTACAAAAAAAATATATATTAGATTAAATTGAAGAAAAAAATTTTTAAGAAAATTAAAAAAAATAAGGGGAACACCCAGTGCTTAGAAAACCAAAAAAATATATATAAAAGATATATATAAAAAATATTAACGTGTAAATGTAAAAATAAAAAAGGTCCTCCACCATTTGGATGTTGCGCTTACCAAAACACAACAAAACGGAAAACGATTGACATTTGTCCCAACAGGAAGGAGTATCAAACGCATACACCAGTGATCCAAAAACAAAACGACTAACACGTGTCCCGTCACCACACAGAAGGGCTCCTTACCAGAGACCAGTGATAATCAGTGCATATAGTCTCCCAGATGGATTGGGCCAGTAGTTGGTAGTAAAGGTCCTGGTCCGGTTCAAAGGTCGGTACTCACTATCTTAAGCTCAGCGGCTCGTATTTAAAGGGAGAGAAAGCAACAGACCATGGTGGAGTACGTTTGGCAAATTTATTATAAAAAATTAAAGATTGCACTTACATAAAAGCAGATCGTTTTAGGCATAAAATTGGAAGCCGGCCGGCAACACAAACAGAAACAGAAAATCCCATCCTCAATGGCGTGGTGATGTCAGCACGTACGTCCCAGACGCGTTTCGTCATAAGCTGACGTTTTCAATGGGTACGGGTAGCGTGCTGAATCACCACCGTTATATGGACACACAATAAACCAAGCCTCGTTCTGAGCTCCGTGTGGGGAAACACAGACAACCATTTTAAGTATGGGCAAAAACATAGCTGTAATGGGCTAGATGGTTGGAAACTTGTTCATTGCAAAAAAAGGCGTTAAGACACCATTTTATAGAGTCAATTTTGCCCGCAGCAAACCTTGATACTCGGCTATTAGAGAATTTTATTGAAAAAAAGAAGAGAAGTTTTTTTAATAAAGGTTAGAAATTAAAAAGCGTTAAAATTATTAACGTTAAGCCCGGGAAAGTCTACTGTTCTTAAGTAGAATACCGAAGCATAGTAAATAATAAAAAAAGCATAGTATACAAAAAAAGGGTTTTTTACCTTTTTCAATAAATTAAATTCAAAAGTAGAGAAAAAACTCTGTAATTCTCTACAACATATATATTAACCACAGATAACCGGTGATCTCCATATGTGAATTAGAACACCGAAGCATAGTGGGTAAAAAGAAGCATAGTATGCAAATAAATTTTTTTTTTTTAAATTTTTTTTTTTTTTTTTATAAATTAAAGAAAGAAAACGCCATAATTATCTATAGCATATGTTCTGACCACAGATAACAAGTGATCTCCATACACCATTTGAAAATACCTCTATAGCTAAAAAATAACATAAAAAAATTTTTTGAAAAGATTTCAAAAAAATTGGGAACTTTTAACAATAGTTAACAGATGGGATATAGTATGTGTTTAACACACACAGCTCTGAAAGAAAAAAATATAGATAGATGGAATATAGTATGTGTTTAACACACGCAGCTCAGAACTGAATCGTATCAAACATAATCTGAAACCAACACGATCATGAATTGTCAATGAATGCGTTGACATCCACATCTATATTTAACCCATAGGGGACATATGTTTTAACCCTATGGATCCAGGACATTTCGGATTTGGATATTTCTCGCACCAAGGAGCTCCCCCTCCAATTAGCACTAAATTTGTCGATCCCTAAAAAAAGTGTATTGGAGGGGTCTCTATTATGTTTGAAAAGGTAGTGCTTTGAGACCGAGTGGTTCCTAAATCCTGCCTTAATATTTGTGATATGCTCATTCAGTCTTATTTGTAATGGGCGTTTGGTCCGCCCAATGTACTGGAGGCCGCACGGGCATTGTAGTAAATATACTACCCCTACTGTACAGCAAGTGATAAATGGAGTTATGGTATGCTGGACTTGAGTGCTCGTAGATAAAAAAATTTGAGTCCTTCTATTTTTGCAACTATTGAATGAGCAAACTCTACATTTCTTGCATTGGTAAAAACCAGTTAGCTGATCGAAAAAAGTTAGTTTTTTAGTGGGGGGATCAAGGATGTTAGGGGCCACTCGGTTTCTGAGCGAAGGGGCCCCCCTAAAAACTACTTGAGGTCTTTCGGGTAGAATTTTATTTAATACTCTATCGTTGTTGATGATGTGCCAATGTTTGGAAATAATTTGCTTGATGTTTTTATGTTGGAGTGAGTAGGTAGTTACAAAGGGCACCATTGAGTCACAGAATACTTGTTGTGGGGCTTTTTCCCTCTCTTTAAGAAGAGACCCTCTATCCATCTCTTCCACTTCCTTAAGGGTCGGTAGGAGAGAGTTTAGAGTATAGCCCTTTTCTAGAAACCTTTCAGTGAGTATGTTAGCTTGACTTAGAAATTCCTGTGGGTTCGAACAATTTCTACGTAGCCTCATATATTGACTTTTTGGAACACCATTAAGCCAAGGCCGATGGTGACAACTATCTAAAGCAATATATGAGTTACGATCCGTACTTTTAAAGTAGGTCGACGTAGAAAAAGACCCATTTTTGATAGATAGGGTCAGATCCAGAAAATTAATCTGAGTCTGGCTCATTTCGAAATTAAGGTGAATCCCACGATCATTCAGATTCAAAGATGCTATGAAATCTTGTAAGTCCTGACCATCGCCATCCCATAGGAGGAGGATGTCATCAATATATCTAGCCCACAGGACCAGCTGAGGGGTCCTGTGGGCATAGATGACATCCTCCTCCCATTTGGCCATAAATAAATTAGCCAAACTGGGGGCATACTTAGCCCCCATAGCCACTCCACGGCTCTGACGGAAAAATTTTCCAGAGAACCAAAAATAATTATGTGTAGCAGCATATATAGGTAACTCCATAATGAAGGATATCTGACTTTCAAGTAGTCCCGAATCCCTATCTAGAGAGATCTTAACTGCCTCTAGACCCTTATCGTGCGGTATAATGGTATAGAGGGAGGTGACATCCGCGGTCACCATCCACATACCTGGTCTCGGGTTTATCTCTGACAGAAGATTCAAAACTTGGCGGGAATCCTTTAAATAGGATGGCATCTTACGGACCAAAGGCTGCAGGTAAAAATCTATGTATCTGCCCACCCGGGATGTGATCGAGTCTATGCCACTAACAATAGGGCGTCCCGGGGGGCAGATAGGGTTCTTGTGCACCTTTGGAAGGTAATAGATCGTTGGAGTTCTCGGAGCTCTAGGGATCAAATAGAAACTCTCTCTCTTATTTAGGATCCCCCGTGTTAGACCCCTTGCTACAATGGTCTCCAATTCCTTAATATATTTCAATTTCGGATCACTGGGGAGTGGGGTGTAGGTGTCGACATCACCAAGGATCACATCCATCTCGGCCATGTAATCCTTGCGGTCAAGAACCACAATCCCACCCCCCTTATCAGCCGGCCGAATGACAATATTTTTGTTTTCACACAAAGAGTCTAGGCCTTCTTGTATTACCTTAGAGTTCCTAGCTTTCTTGATCTCCAAAGCTTCTAGGTCTCTCAAAATGACGTCCCTAAATACCTTCAGAGATGGTGCAAGGGCACCCGGAGGGTTAAATAGGGAGGCATTTGCCAGTCCAGAATGTACAATGTCATTGTGAACTGGTGTAGAAATATTGCGTGGTTGATTGGACATATATCTCTTTATGTTCAATTTCCTCACAAACCTATGAACATCCATGTATGTCTCAAACTTGTTCATACTTTTAGGAGGCACAAACTTCAAACCTTTGGCTAAAACAGCCTTTTCCGGTTCTGTTAAAACTTGGGTACTCAAATTAAAAATGCCTTTATCATTTACATTCTGGACCTTTTTTGTTCGCATGCGCCTCCCCCCTCTAGTTCCTCGCTTTTTTCCACTGGCCTTTTTATGCCCTGATTGGGTTTGGAAAAACCCCAATTTCCTTGGCCATTGGGGCCAAAACGCCTAGAATTAGGCGTACCCCCATTTTGAATTTGGGATGGGAATAGGAGGGAAGAATTATCCCTGGTTTGGTGATCTTGGGCATCACTTTGAATATAAACCTCATCTGAGACCCTATCTCTCAAAGGAAAGAAGTTATTCTGGGTAGGTACATTATATTCCCAAGCGGGGTTTTGAAAATCCAGATATGGTGGGCCCGAAAAAGAATCACTAGTCTGTCCATACCTCCACCAATCTGAATGGTCGTTAGTATGACCATAACCCCTATTGTTGGTTTGGTACCCTCTCCCTCTACCATTTGGATTCTGTGTGGTCATCCATGGTGGGGGGGGAGGGAAATTGGGACGAAAATTCCCCAAAGGTTGGTTATAGTTGTAGCGCATGGGTGCTGGGGTTTGATAGGAATTAGGTTGTGCAGTTTTAGATTTCCCTACTGGATTCCTAAAGGGAGACTGATTTGTGTGGGATGTTTGACCTCTATGGGGTCTTGATCCTGATGGAGCTTTCTTAGTAGTTGTATTCTGCTTGGGGATTTGGGGCACTTTAGGTATGGTTCCAGTAGTAACAGCAGGAACCTGGGTAGAAATTTCCATTTCATTATCCATCTGTCCTGCCACATCCTCAAGGAGTTTTTTCTGCCATTCAAACACCAGATTATTTTGATAATCAATAAGATCTCGATTATATTTTTTCTTTTTCTTTAGTCTCTGTTCTTTATCCTCCTTTTCCAAAATTCTTAATAGGTTCTGAGATCTCTCTCTGTATTCATCACTTTCTTTACTTGGACCAAGTTTATCTTTAATAATCTTAATTTCTGTGTCTAATTTGGTTAATTTAGTAGTTTTTCTCTCTATAAGGAACCGTAGGAAAGAGATCCCAGCTTTATTGAAATAGCTGAACCATTCCTCTAGCTCCGTATCCCCTTTCTGAGGGCAAATTTCCCATCTCAGGCTTCTCGGTACCATGGAACTTTTAATATATGTTTCAAGGTACGCTATATCCCATTGGGTATGGGTTTCGGAGATCATGAGGTTCTTTAACCTCATAAACAAACCACCAAGGTCATTCTCATTTTCTTTGTATGACTCAAAGACACCTTCTATGTTCACGACTTTTTTGGCCCTAAACTCAAAGATGTCCATAATTAGCAATCAATGGGTGCTTGGTTAACAAGCAGGAAAAAAATCCAGCTGCAGTAATGTTATCAGAAACAAAAGGTAAAAAAGGAAAAAAACTGCGCTTGGAACGGGGGAGGGGAGTGTGTGGGTACACTATAGGTGCCCTGTGTACATATTTACAAATAATGAAAAAAAGCTGCAAACTTAATGTGGGATATACACAAAAATACAAGATAGAAAAGAGAAGTTGCGCTAATAATTAGTGAGTGTTGACCAATGATATCACAATCGAGTGAAAACAATACAAAAGATTAATATACAATTTGTTCAAAAAAATTGCTTACAGAAAAAATTGCTTATTTATAAAATACCAAATATATAGTGAGTAAATTAATTAACCCAATGGTAAATATATCAGTATATTCTTCTAGGTAATTTTAAAGCAGTCCTAAGTTAAAGGTTCTCTGTTAATAGTCATGGTGAGTATTTTACATCAAAAGAAGGGGCCTCCGAAACTGTGATTGGCAGTGAGAAGTGAAATAAAAAAATTAACGAACAAAAATATGGATCCTTTCAGAGAAACTCAAAGGTGATAAAAGTGTTCTTAGTAGATCAATATCTCAGCCTTCCAGGTGGTATGCTTACCAGAAATAAGCAACAAATCCGCAGTTGGCTTATACCCAGCCTGGGCCTTTATATGAATCGGGAACCAGGAACTTGAAGTACTCGAGAGTGACGTATGCCCCCAGTGGTTATTACCAAAAAGAAAAAAGGGGAGCAGACATAGCGTAATATTGTCGAAAAAAATTATACTATAATTTTATATTTTGGAAAAAAGCCATATATAAATGTAAATATGTATAACCCTTTTCTGTACAAAAAAAATATATATTAGATTAAATTGAAGAAAAAATTTTTTAAGAAAATTAAAAAAAATAAGGGGAACACCCAGTGCTTAGAAAACCAAAAAAATATATATAAAAGATATATATAAAAAATATTAACGTGTAAATGTAAAAATAAAAAAGGTCCTCCACCATTTGGATGTTGCGCTTACCAAAACACAACAAAACGGAAAACGATTGACATTTGTCCCAACAGGAAGGAGTATCAAACGCATACACCAGTGATCCAAAAACAAAACGACTAACACGTGTCCCGTCACCACACAGAAGGGCTCCTTACCAGAGACCAGTGATAATCACAATGACATTGTACATTCTGGACTGGCAAATGCCTCCCTATTTAACCCTCCGGGTGCCCTTGCACCATCTCTGAAGGTATTTAGGGACGTCATTTTGAGAGACCTAGAAGCTTTGGAGATCAAGAAAGCTAGGAACTCTAAGGTAATACAAGAAGGCCTAGACTCTTTGTGTGAAAACAAAAATATTGTCATTCGGCCGGCTGATAAGGGGGGTGGGATTGTGGTTCTTGACCGCAAGGATTACATGGCCGAGATGGATGTGATCCTTGGTGATGTCGACACCTACACCCCACTCCCCAGTGATCCGAAATTGAAATATATTAAGGAATTGGAGACCATTGTAGCAAGGGGTCTAACACGGGGGATCCTAAATAAGAGAGAGAGTTTCTATTTGATCCCTAGAGCTCCGAGAACTCCAACGATCTATTACCTTCCAAAGGTGCACAAGAACCCTATCTGCCCCCCGGGACGCCCTATTGTTAGTGGCATAGACTCGATCACATCCCGGGTGGGCAGATACATAGATTTTTACCTGCAGCCTTTGGTCCGTAAGATGCCATCCTATTTAAAGGATTCCCGCCAAGTTTTGAATCTTCTGTCAGAGATAAACCCGAGACCAGGTATGTGGATGGTGACCGCGGATGTCACCTCCCTCTATACCATTATACCGCACGATAAGGGTCTAGAGGCAGTTAAGATCTCTCTAGATAGGGATTCGGGACTACTTGAAAGTCAGATATCCTTCATTATGGAGTTACTTATATATGCTGCTACACATAATTATTTTTGGTTCTCTGGAAAATTTTTCCGTCAGAGCCGTGGAGTGGCTATGGGGGCTAAGTATGCCCCCAGTTTGGCTAATTTATTTATGGCCAAATGGGAGGAGGATGTCATCTATGCCCACAGGACCCCTCAGCTGGTCCTGTGGGCTAGATATATTGATGACATCCTCCTCCTATGGGATGGCGATGGTCAGGACTTACAAGATTTCATAGCATCTTTGAATCTGAATGATCGTGGGATTCACCTTAATTTCGAAATGAGCCAGACTCAGATTAATTTTCTGGATCTGACCCTATCTATCAAAAATGGGTCTTTTTCTACGTCGACCTACTTTAAAAGTACGGATCGTAACTCATATATTGCTTTGGATAGTTGTCACCATCGGCCTTGGCTTAATGGTGTTCCAAAAAGTCAATATATGAGGCTACGTAGAAATTGTTCGAACCCACAGGAATTTCTAAGTCAAGCTAACATACTCACTGAAAGGTTTCTAGAAAAGGGCTATACTCTAAACTCTCTCCTACCGACTCTTAAGGAAGTGGAAGAGATGGATAGAGGGTCTCTTCTTAAAGAGAGGGAAAAAGCCCCACAACAAGTATTCTGTGACTCAATGGTGCCCTTTGTAACTACCTACTCACTCCAACATAAAAACATCAAGCAAATTATTTCCAAACATTGGCACATCGTCAACAACGATAGAGTATTAAATAAAATTCTACCCGAAAGACCTCAAGTAGTTTTTAGGGGGGCCCCTTCGCTCAGAAACCGAGTGGCCCCTAACATCCTTGATCCCCCCACTAAAAAACTAACTTTTTTCGATCAGCTAACTGGTTTTTACCAATGCAAGAAATGTAGAGTTTGCTCATTCAATAGTTGCAAAAATAGAAGGACTCAAATTTTTTTATCTACGAGCACTCAAGTCCAGCATACCATAACTCCATTTATCACTTGCTGTACAGTAGGGGTAGTATATTTACTACAATGCCCGTGCGGCCTCCAGTACATTGGGCGGACCAAACGCCCATTACAAATAAGACTGAATGAGCATATCACAAATATTAAGGCAGGATTTAGGAACCACTCGGTCTCAAAGCACTACCTTTTCAAACATAATAGAGACCCCTCCAATACACTTTTTTTAGGGATCGACAAATTTAGTGCTAATTGGAGGGGGAGCTCCTTGGTGCGAGAAATATCCAAATCCGAAATGTCCTGGATCCATAGGGTTAAAACATATGTCCCCTATGGGTTAAATATAGATGTGGATGTCAACGCATTCATTGACAATTCATGATCGTGTTGGTTTCAGATTATGTTTGATACGATTCAGTTCTGAGCTGCGTGTGTTAAACACATACTATATTCCATCTATCTATATTTTTTTCTTTCAGAGCTGTGTGTGTTAAACACATACTATATCCCATCTGTTAACTATTGTTAAAAGTTCCCAATTTTTTTGAAATCTTTTCAAAAAAATTTTTTTATGTTATTTTTTAGCTATAGAGGTATTTTCAAATGGTGTATGGAGATCACTTGTTATCTGTGGTCAGAACATATGCTATAGATAATTATGGCGTTTTCTTTCTTTAATTTATAAAAAAAAAAAAATTTTTTAAAAAATAAATTTTATTTGCATACTATGCTTCTTTTTACCCACTATGCTTCGGTGTTCTAATTCACATATGGAGATCACCGGTTATCTGTGGTTAATATATATGTTGTAGAGAATTACAGAGTTTTTTCTCTACTTTTGAATTTAATTTATTGAAAAAGGTAAAAAACCCTTTTTTTGTATACTATGCTTTTTTTATTATTTACTATGCTTCGGTATTCTACTTAAGAACAGTAGACTTTCCCAGGCTTAACGTTAATAATTTTAACGCTTTTTAATTTCTAACCTTTATTAAAAAAACTTCTCTTCTTTTTTTCAATAAAATTCTCTAATAGCCGAGTATCAAGGTTTGCTGCGGGCAAAATTGACTCTATAAAATGGTGTCTTAACGCCTTTTTTTGCAATGAACAAGTTTCCAACCATCTAGCCCATTACAGCTATGTTTTTGCCCATACTTAAAATGGTTGTCTGTGTTTCCCCACACGGAGCTCAGAACGAGGCTTGGTTTATTGTGTGTCCATATAACGGTGGTGATTCAGCACGCTACCCGTACCCATTGAAAACGTCAGCTTATGACGAAACGCGTCTGGGACGTACGTGCTGATGTCACCACGCCATTGAGGACGGGATTTTCTGTTTCTGTTTGTGTTGCCGGCCGGCTTCCAATTTTATGCCTAAAACGATCTGCTTTTATGTAAGTGCAATCTTTAATTTTTTATAATAAATTTGCCAAACGTACTCCACCATGGTCTGTTGCTTTCTCTCCCTTTAAATACGAGCCGCTGAGCTTAAGATAGTGAGTACCGACCTTTGAACCGGACCAGGACCTTTACTACCAACTACTGGCCCAATCCATCTGGGAGACTATATGCACTGATTATCACTGGTCTCTGGTAAGGAGCCCTTCTGTGTGGTGACGGGACACGTGTTAGTCGTTTTGTTTTTGGATCACTGGTGTATGCGTTTGATACTCCTTCCTGTTGGGACAAATGTCAATCGTTTTCCGTTTTGTTGTGTTTTGGTAAGCGCAACATCCAAATGGTGGAGGACCTTTTTTATTTTTACATTTACACGTTAATATTTTTTATATATATCTTTTATATATATTTTTTTGGTTTTCTAAGCACTGGGTGTTCCCCTTATTTTTTTTAATTTTCTTAAAAAAAATTTTCTTCAATTTAATCTAATATATATTTTTTTTGTACAGAAAAGGGTTATACATATTTACATTTATATATGGCTTTTTTCCAAAATATAAAATTATAGTATAATTTTTTTCGACAATATTACGCTATGTCTGCTCCCCTTTTTTCTTTTTGGTAATAACCACTGGGGGCATACGTCACTCTCGAGTACTTCAAGTTCCTGGTTCCCGATTCATATAAAGGCCCAGGCTGGGTATAAGCCAACTGCGGATTTGTTGCTTATTTCTGGTAAGCATACCACCTGGAAGGCTGAGATATTGATCTACTAAGAACACTTTTATCACCTTTGAGTTTCTCTGAAAGGATCCATATTTTTGTTCGTTAACACATTTTTGCCCCTTCTTTTGAGGATTATTAACAGAGAACCTTTAACTTAGGACTGCTTTAAAATTACCTAAAAGAATATACTGATATATTTACCATTGGGTTAATTAATTTACTCACTATATATTTGGTATTTTATAAATAAGCAATTTTTTCTGTAAGCAATTTTTTTGAACAAATTGTATATTAATCTTTTGTATTGTTTTCACTCGATTGTGATATCATTGGTCAACACTCACTAATTATTAGCGCAACTTCTCTTTTCTATCTTGTATTTTTGTGTATATCCCACATTAAGTTTGCAGCTTTTTTTCATTATTTGTAAATATGTACACAGGGCACCTATAGTGTACCCACACACTCCCCTCCCCCGTTCCAAGCGCAGTTTTTTTCCTTTTTTACCTTTTGTTTCTGATAACATTACTGCAGCTGGATTTTTTTCCTGCTTGTTAACCAAGCACCCATTGATTGCTAATTATGGACATCTTTGAGTTTAGGGCCAAAAAAGTCGTGAACATAGAAGGTGTCTTTGAGTCATACAAAGAAAATGAGAATGACCTTGGTGGTTTGTTTATGAGGTTAAAGAACCTCATGATCTCCGAAACCCATACCCAATGGGATATAGCGTACCTTGAAACATATATTAAAAGTTCCATGGTACCGAGAAGCCTGAGATGGGAAATTTGCCCTCAGAAAGGGGATACGGAGCTAGAGGAATGGTTCAGCTATTTCAATAAAGCTGGGATCTCTTTCCTACGGTTCCTTATAGAGAGAAAAACTACTAAATTAACCAAATTAGACACAGAAATTAAGATTATTAAAGATAAACTTGGTCCAAGTAAAGAAAGTGATGAATACAGAGAGAGATCTCAGAACCTATTAAGAATTTTGGAAAAGGAGGATAAAGAACAGAGACTAAAGAAAAAGAAAAAATATAATCGACATCTTATTGATTATCAAAATAATCTGGTGTTTGAATGGCAGAAAAAACTCCTTGAGGATGTGGCAGGACAGATGGATAATGAAATGGAAATTTCTACCCAGGTTCCTGCTGTTACTACTGGAACCATACCTAAAGTGCCCCAAATCCCCAAGCAGAATACAACTACTAAGAAAGCTCCATCAGGATCAAGACCCCATAGAGGTCAAACATCCCACACAAATCAGTCTCCCTTTAGGAATCCAGTAGGGAAATCTAAAACTGCCCAACCTAATTCCTATCAAACCCCAGCACCCATGCGCTACAACTATAACCAACCTTTGGGGAATTTTCGTCCCAATTTCCCTCCCCCCCCACCATGGATGACCACACAGAATCCAAATGGTAGAGGGAGAGGGTACCAAACCAACAATAGGGGTTATGGTCATACTAACGACCATTCAGATTGGTGGAGGTATGGACAGACTAGTGATTCTTTTTCGGGCCCACCATATCTGGATTTTCAAAACCCCGCTTGGGAATATAATGTACCTACCCAGAATAACTTCTTTCCTTTGAGAGATAGGGTCTCAGATGAGGTTTATATTCAAAGTGATGCCCAAGATCACCAAACCAGGGATAATTCTTCCCTCCTATTCCCATCCCAAATTCAAAATGGGGGTACGCCTAATTCTAGGCGTTTTGGCCCCAATGGCCAAGGAAATTGGGGTTTTTCCAAACCCAATCAGGGCATAAAAAGGCCAGTGGAAAAAAGCGAGGAACTAGAGGGGGGAGGCACATGCGAACAAAAAAGGTCCAGAATGTAAATGATAAAGGCATTTTTAATTTGAGTACCCAAGTTTTAACAGAACCGGAAAAGGCTGTTTTAGCCAAAGGTTTGAAGTTTGTGCCTCCTAAAAGTATGAACAAGTTTGAGACATACATGGATGTTCATAGGTTTGTGAGGAAATTGAACATAAAGAGATATATGTCCAATCAACCACGCAATATTTCTACACCAGTTCACAATGACATTGTACATTCTGGACTGGCAAATGCCTCCCTATTTAACCCTCCGGGTGCCCTTGCACCATCTCTGAAGGTATTTAGGGACGTCATTTTGAGAGACCTAGAAGCTTTGGAGATCAAGAAAGCTAGGAACTCTAAGGTAATACAAGAAGGCCTAGACTCTTTGTGTGAAAACAAAAATATTGTCATTCGGCCGGCTGATAAGGGGGGTGGGATTGTGGTTCTTGACCGCAAGGATTACATGGCCGAGATGGATGTGATCCTTGGTGATGTCGACACCTACACCCCACTCCCCAGTGATCCGAAATTGAAATATATTAAGGAATTGGAGACCATTGTAGCAAGGGGTCTAACACGGGGGATCCTAAATAAGAGAGAGAGTTTCTATTTGATCCCTAGAGCTCCGAGAACTCCAACGATCTATTACCTTCCAAAGGTGCACAAGAACCCTATCTGCCCCCCGGGACGCCCTATTGTTAGTGGCATAGACTCGATCACATCCCGGGTGGGCAGATACATAGATTTTTACCTGCAGCCTTTGGTCCGTAAGATGCCATCCTATTTAAAGGATTCCCGCCAAGTTTTGAATCTTCTGTCAGAGATAAACCCGAGACCAGGTATGTGGATGGTGACCGCGGATGTCACCTCCCTCTATACCATTATACCGCACGATAAGGGTCTAGAGGCAGTTAAGATCTCTCTAGATAGGGATTCGGGACTACTTGAAAGTCAGATATCCTTCATTATGGAGTTACTTATATATGCTGCTACACATAATTATTTTTGGTTCTCTGGAAAATTTTTCCGTCAGAGCCGTGGAGTGGCTATGGGGGCTAAGTATGCCCCCAGTTTGGCTAATTTATTTATGGCCAAATGGGAGGAGGATGTCATCTATGCCCACAGGACCCCTCAGCTGGTCCTGTGGGCTAGATATATTGATGACATCCTCCTCCTATGGGATGGCGATGGTCAGGACTTACAAGATTTCATAGCATCTTTGAATCTGAATGATCGTGGGATTCACCTTAATTTCGAAATGAGCCAGACTCAGATTAATTTTCTGGATCTGACCCTATCTATCAAAAATGGGTCTTTTTCTACGTCGACCTACTTTAAAAGTACGGATCGTAACTCATATATTGCTTTGGATAGTTGTCACCATCGGCCTTGGCTTAATGGTGTTCCAAAAAGTCAATATATGAGGCTACGTAGAAATTGTTCGAACCCACAGGAATTTCTAAGTCAAGCTAACATACTCACTGAAAGGTTTCTAGAAAAGGGCTATACTCTAAACTCTCTCCTACCGACCCTTAAGGAAGTGGAAGAGATGGATAGAGGGTCTCTTCTTAAAGAGAGGGAAAAAGCCCCACAACAAGTATTCTGTGACTCAATGGTGCCCTTTGTAACTACCTACTCACTCCAACATAAAAACATCAAGCAAATTATTTCCAAACATTGGCACATCGTCAACAACGATAGAGTATTAAATAAAATTCTACCCGAAAGACCTCAAGTAGTTTTTAGGGGGGCCCCTTCGCTCAGAAACCGAGTGGCCCCTAACATCCTTGATCCCCCCACTAAAAAACTAACTTTTTTCGATCAGCTAACTGGTTTTTACCAATGCAAGAAATGTAGAGTTTGCTCATTCAATAGTTGCAAAAATAGAAGGACTCAAAATTTTTTATCTACGAGCACTCAAGTCCAGCATACCATAACTCCATTTATCACTTGCTGTACAGTAGGGGTAGTATATTTACTACAATGCCCGTGCGGCCTCCAGTACATTGGGCGGACCAAACGCCCATTACAAATAAGACTGAATGAGCATATCACAAATATTAAGGCAGGATTTAGGAACCACTCGGTCTCAAAGCACTACCTTTTCAAACATAATAGAGACCCCTCCAATACACTTTTTTTAGGGATCGACAAATTTAGTGCTAATTGGAGGGGGAGCTCCTTGGTGCGAGAAATATCCAAATCCGAAATGTCCTGGATCCATAGGGTTAAAACATATGTCCCCTATGGGTTAAATATAGATGTGGATGTCAACGCATTCATTGACAATTCATGATCGTGTTGGTTTCAGATTATGTTTGATACGATTCAGTTCTGAGCTGCGTGTGTTAAACACATACTATATTCCATCTATCTATATTTTTTTCTTTCAGAGCTGTGTGTGTTAAACACATACTATATCCCATCTGTTAACTATTGTTAAAAGTTCCCAATTTTTTTGAAATCTTTTCAAAAAAAATTTTTTATGTTATTTTTTAGCTATAGAGGTATTTTCAAATGGTGTATGGAGATCACTTGTTATCTGTGGTCAGAACATATGCTATAGATAATTATGGCGTTTTCTTTCTTTAATTTATAAAAAAAAAATTTTTTTTAAAAAATTAATTTTATTTGCATACTATGCTTCTTTTTACCCACTATGCTTCGGTGTTCTAATTCACATATGGAGATCACCGGTTATCTGTGGTTAATATATATGTTGTAGAGAATTACAGAGTTTTTTCTCTACTTTTGAATTTAATTTATTGAAAAAGGTAAAAAACCCTTTTTTTGTATACTATGCTTTTTTTATTATTTACTATGCTTCGGTATTCTACTTAAGAACAGTAGACTTTCCCGGGCTTAACGTTAATAATTTTAACGCTTTTTAATTTCTAACCTTTATTAAAAAAACTTCTCTTCTTTTTTTCAATAAAATTCTCTAATAGCCGAGTATCAAGGTTTGCTGCGGGCAAAATTGACTCTATAAAATGGTGTCTTAACGCCTTTTTTTGCAATGAACAAGTTTCCAACCATCTAGCCCATTACAGCTATGTTTTTGCCCATACTTAAAATGGTTGTCTGTGTTTCCCCACACGGAGCTCAGAACGAGGCTTGGTTTATTGTGTGTCCATATAACGGTGGTGATTCAGCACGCTACCCGTACCCATTGAAAACGTCAGCTTATGACGAAACGCGTCTGGGACGTACGTGCTGACGTCACCACGCCATTGAGGACGGGATTTTCTGTTTCTGTTTGTGTTGCCGGCCGGCTTCCAATTTTATGCCTAAAACGATCTGCTTTTATGTAAGTGCAATCTTTAATTTTTTATAATAAATTTGCCAAACGTACTCCACCATGGTCTGTTGCTTTCTCTCCCTTTAAATACGAGCCGCTGAGCTTAAGATAGTGAGTACCGACCTTTGAACCGGACCAGGACCTTTACTACCAACTACTGGCCCAATCCATCTGGGAGACTATATGCACTGATTATCACTGGTCTCTGGTAAGGAGCCCTTCTGTGTGGTGACGGGACACGTGTTAGTCGTTTTGTTTTTGGATCACTGGTGTATGCGTTTGATACTCCTTCCTGTTGGGACAAATGTCAATCGTTTTCCGTTTTGTTGTGTTTTGGTAAGCGCAACATCCAAATGGTGGAGGACCTTTTTTATTTTTACATTTACACGTTAATATTTTTTATATATATCTTTTATATATATTTTTTTGGTTTTCTAAGCACTGGGTGTTCCCCTTATTTTTTTTAATTTTCTTAAAAAATTTTTTCTTCAATTTAATCTAATATATATTTTTTTTGTACAGAAAAGGGTTATACATATTTACATTTATATATGGCTTTTTTCCAAAATATAAAATTATAGTATAATTTTTTTCGACAATATTACGCTATGTCTGCTCCCCTTTTTTCTTTTTGGTAATAACCACTGGGGGCATACGTCACTCTCGAGTACTTCAAGTTCCTGGTTCCCGATTCATATAAAGGCCCAGGCTGGGTATAAGCCAACTGCGGATTTGTTGCTTATTTCTGGTAAGCATACCACCTGGAAGGCTGAGATATTGATCTACTAAGAACACTTTTATCACCTTTGAGTTTCTCTGAAAGGATCCATATTTTTGTTCGTTAACACATTTTTGCCCCTTCTTTTGAGGATTATTAACAGAGAACCTTTAACTTAGGACTGCTTTAAAATTACCTAAAAGAATATACTGATATATTTACCATTGGGTTAATTAATTTACTCACTATATATTTGGTATTTTATAAATAAGCAATTTTTTCTGTAAGCAATTTTTTTGAACAAATTGTATATTAATCTTTTGTATTGTTTTCACTCGATTGTGATATCATTGGTCAACACTCACTAATTATTAGCGCAACTTCTCTTTTCTATAATAAATATATATATATATATATAATATATATATATATGTATACATATATATATATTAGATATAATATACTACATATACCCCCACTTGGGTCGTTCTAACTACTAGAACTGACCCATAAATCAAGCAACAAACATAGCATTACCGACTTGAGGTATTGGATGCTTCACAATGGCTCATATGAAATATAAAGTTGAAACTGGTTACATCTCTCTTCACCAGCCTCTAAAATATCCCCATGAAACAGTCATTAGATAATATAGCTTTAGACCATGACTGGAAAAGGATTCGGTAAACATCCTTATTATATCACATCAAGATCTTGAATATTGCACAAAAACGAGCGGATGTCACAGTCCATTCTTCAATTTTCAACTTCAACTTCATCACATCTCTCATTGAAAGTAGACTTGGTGTGCTTGGTGTGCTGGGAGCTCCGATCCACATAAATCCAGGATTCCTCTCCAGGCTCAAGGTTTTCATTTTCTTAAAGATGCTTTTGCACAAACACCAGCAAATCCCGAAATTCTACTTCCATCTTTATAGTAAGAAGAACCATCCATGTACCAGCTCTCACTTTCAAGTTCAAAAGGTTTGGATACGGCTGAAAAAAACTGCTATTGCTGTACTTTGTAATTTGCTGTAGGCCGACTCCTCATTTCCATCCTTAATAGAGCAGTTACTTGAATCATTCAGTCCATAATTCCACCTGAATGGTATACCAATCTATATACCAATCTACAATCCATATATCCATATAATCCATATATAATCCCCCACTTTCAGATAGAATCAGCTTGACATCAGCGTTTATCAGATCTTCTATCCAGACAAAGCAGCAGTGGAAAATCTTGCCAGTAAAGTTAGGTCTTTTTTCATCCATATGTCAATAATATTAATGACTGATTCAACAAAGTTTCAAATCATGACTGGAGTGATGAATTTCACTCACCCCTCTTATAAATTTAGGAAAACCACCCAACATACTATAATTTATGCTATGCCAAGCCATTGTGCAGCATCTCACCTTAGATGGCAAATATATAGATCAATATGCAATATGTAATATGCAACATGTAATGTAACATGAAAATTATTTTCGGTTTAAATGTTTCGCTCTGGTTTTAAGATAAAGTTCAAGAAATAAAACATAATAAAAAAAAAAAAAAATTAAATTAAAAAATTAAAAAAATAGGGCTTGAAGAATAAAACTGGGAAAGGGTGAAAAATAAAAAATAGGGAAAAGTCCATTGACAAAAAAAAATTTATGTTCCAAAAAAAAAGTGTCCATTGCTTGATGAATATTGACAGAGTCCATGATATTGTTTATTCAGCGTTTCTCCCCCACTAGCCAGAAATTTCAGCTTGCAGTTCACATGCTATTTACATGCAGAATCTCCAATATATCTGAAAGACAAAAAACTCTCCAACAAAACTAATTAGCAAGGTCCTTAAACACTGTTTGAAGTCAAAACAAAGGACTATTTACACATCCACAGGTTGAAACTAAACCACCCCCACTGCTAGAGAAATGTCATTTGTATTCAAAAACAGATCTGGATAATGTAATCTGTTTAGCTGTCCCAGCAATGTGTAATGTTCCATTTTCATCTTATCGTACTCAATCTTCAAGTGGTCATATTTCTGTTTTAACTGAGAAAATGGTATCCAAGCCTTAGATACTTTTTTATTATGATTTTGGTCAGCTCTGCTTTTCATATTAATATCACCTATATTTGACCTGGTGTCTCCTCTTTGATTGTTATCATAAGACATTATCTTTTGATCTTTATGTTCAGTATTTGTCCTAAACAATGTGGCTAAATCAATCTTGACAGCTTGCTCATTTGACTTTCTCCATAAATTGTCTGCTTTCAACAATACATCTTTTAAATCATGAGGATTTGGGGTAACTAGTAAAATATTTTGTCTAATCTCTTCATTTAAAGCATGTAGAAATATACTCATATGTAACAAGCCACCATGCTCAAATGCAAGATTATTACTGACCAATATTTCCATAATAGATTTTATCCTTCCTGACAGTTCGTAGGGAGATTCACTTTTCATTTGTTTGATCTTCCCATGAACAGTAACATCAGAACGTACACCATACAAAACACATAATAATTCCATCAATATGTCCCTTGTCCTCATTGGCTGAGTACAGATCTGCTTAATTCTCACCCAAAGACTATTTCCTATAGAATGTTGCATAACTCTGTCTAAATCAGATGGGTTGAGATTGTACATATCTCTGACATTCTGCAAGTCACAAAACCATTTTAAAAATCTGTTTAAATCATGGCAGGGAATCATTCCTATTTCTTTAAGAATTGCATCTAATTCTTTTGGTTTCAAAGGCTTCATTACAAGCTGAACTTCACCTGCATTATTATTATTGTTATAAACTGTGGTGGTCACAGTGGGTGCGGCTGGCAATGAATTATCAGATTTAATATGAGGTTCTGTTTCATTTGATAGAATGTTTGTATTTTGCTGCAGATTGCTGAATCCACGATTTGATGCATATCTGCATTCCTGAGATCTCTTCTCCAATTCCATAATTCTTAATTTCAATCTTTCATTTTCCTCTGATAATTCATTACAACGTTTAGACTTCTCAAGCAGAGCTTCCCCAATGGTGACTGCATGCAATTTTAAATTTACAGTCTCAGATTCTGATTGGTTTTGTAACCTCTGACAAACCTTGTTGCTATTATCAACTGCACTCTGTAACTGGGTAATTTCCTCGACCTTATCCTTCAAAGAACTTTCCATTGTTAAACAGCAAGATAACAAGCCCTGTACAATACAACCTTTTCTTTTACTTTCTGAAACTTTGCTCTCAAAAACATTTTTTTCTAAAAATTCATTCATCATAGTCCATGTCTGCTTATATTTTTCTGGCACTTCATAAGGCCCGCCATGACGCTTAATACATTTTAACACCCATCTGTTAACTTTATCAGAACTGACACTAGCTTTACACTGAGTAAGCATTTTTACTATATTATTAATAATTTAAAAAGAGAAATATTTTACTCACCGCATTAATTACTCCTTCAGCTTCCAGCTCACGTCTTCTGGTACACGATGTAGTCCTTTTCTTCGTTTCCAGTCTCCAGAGAATAATTCTGGGGTTCCAAACTTGTTTGATTTTGTAGATCAGACTCTCTTATGTCACAACCAGACGTTAGAGTCACAGCACAGGTCTTGGGTCTCCATCAGACTTCTGTCCAACTCACAGGATTGTTATCACTGACTTCTGTTACAAAGTCCTGAAAATGCTCTTCTGGTCGCTTGAACGGCACCAATGTAGTGATCTAATATAATCGTAGTTCCTCGTGGATGGAATATAGTTAATTAAAAGTATTGTCTCCGCAGCAAAACCCGATTCTCCCAGAGAGAGATTTTATTGACTTCCAAAACAGAACAGTCTTACAGATGACAAAAATCCAACAGAGTTCATATCACGACAGTGCTAGTAAATATTTAGAGCCCCATGGAACCATGTGACTCTTGGGTGCCTTCGTAAGAACACACACTTCTAAACAGATTGAACGTCCTGTTATATCCCCCACACACACATTAAATGCTTTGATCTGCCCCGGTCTTTCAGAGTGACCGGAGACAACCCCACGCTGTGAATAGTTGTAATTATAAAGCTGCCCCAATTTACATTCTTGCATATTCCCCCTTTGACATGTGTGAATACTGATTAGATTAAGATAATCATTATCTGTTCCCCTTTCATATGTGGAGTAAGTCTGGTCTGGCCAACAAACCAACAAACCCTCTTTTAATATGCGCAATTAGATAACGGCTACCAAAGCGGCCTGCCTAGAATAAACTTGTCTTTAGAATGCCTAAATAAAAACACTACATATAATAAATATATATATATATATATATATATATATATATGTATACATATATATATATTAGATATAATATACTACACCAGCCAGCGCATCCCATCAGTGCCAGCCAGCGCATCCCATCAGTGCCAGCCATCGCATCCCATCAGTGCCAGCCAGCGCATCCCATCAGTGCCAGCCAGCGCATCACATCAGTGCCAGCCAGCGCATCACATCAGTGCCAGCCAGCGCATCACATCAGTGCCAGCCAGCGCATCCCATCAGTGCCAGCCAGCGCATCCCATAAGTGCCAGCCAGCGCATCCCATAAGTGCCAGCCAGCGCATCCCATCAGTGCCAGCCAGCGCATCCCATCAGTGCCAGCCAGCGCATCACATCAGTGCCAGCCAGCGCATCACATCAGTGCCCACCACTACAGTTCAGTGCCCACCACTACAGCCTAATAATGTAATTCACTCCCTACCAGCGGAGCGCTCCTGGCTCCGTTCCGTCCCCTCGTCTGGCCAAAGACAGCTCCATCTGTCCCCTGACGTGCTGCGCTCTGGACTACAAATCCCAGAGTGCAGCGCGGGCGGTAACAGCCAATCGGCGGCCGCCGCGCCCGAGTTCCTCCACTGGAGTGCAAGCCGCGCTCATCACAGCAGCACCCACCATATGGTGCTGGTTCGCACAAAAGGAGCATGTATTTGCTCCAGCAGGCCACAAAGCCGCGGCCTCAATTTTCGACTGATTCACCCTCGGCGGAGGGGGGGGGGGCACATCGGAGGAATCCCGTCCATTGCTGCAGTGTAACCCAGGCGCCAGGACGCAATTTCCAGTCGCCATTGCGACCTGGCGCCTGGGTTTTGTCGAGCCCTGCATTAGCGCATTTCTTTCCTGAATCAGAACTGTGGCACAGTTATATTCTTCTATCACATTTTAAAAAGATGACCCAACTACATGTACTTCGGGGACTTCCAAATGAGACAGGTAGTAACAAAATTTCACACAGTAATGCCCTGTACACACAGTCGAAATTTCCGACAGAAAAAGTCAGATGGGAGCTTTTGGTCGGATATTCCGATCGTGTGTATGCTCCATCGGACTGTTTCTGTCGGAATTTCCGACGGAGGCTTTACCGTTGGAACGTCGGACCGTGTGTACATGGCATAACATTCTCAATAAACTGATTCTTGTCTTACAGCAAAGTTTAGCTTTTATAAACCATATATGTATTCTACAAATACATTTTCTATATTTTGGTGTTGCAAAACTGGCAAGTGTCAAAAATATCCATTTGAAAAACTGATTATTAAACCCTAAAATATTTTAAACAAATTAGACATAAAAGCAAAAACATATTAAGGATTTTTTTCCCCATGCAGTGAGGCTGTGCCCACTCTGCATGGGTTAACTGCTCATTTTTATCTAGGGGTGAGGAGGGCTGAGATATACTTACCTAATCCGCAGATCTTCCGAGTGCAAGACTGGTCCCTGCTGCTCCTGAACCCCCTACACGCTAGCAGTTCTTTGCATGGGCTGTTCCTGAGGTCATTTCACCCACAGGCCAGCCCTGAATGTGAGGACAGCTGGAAAAGTCCACCACTGGACGCGGGGATCGCTGTTTTCTGGAGGATCGCAGCATCCGGTAACTATTGCCTTTCTGTGCTCTTCCAGGACAAAATGACCAAGTAACCCATGCAGCCTACCAGCCCCCATCAATGCAGCCTACCAGCGCCAATCAATGCAGCCTCACCAGCGCCCATCAATGCAACCTCACCAGCGCCCATCAATGCAGCCTCACCAGCGCCCATCAAATGCAGCCTCACTAGCGTCCATCAAATAAAGCCTACCAGCGCCTATCACTGAATGTTTGCTTGCTTCCATTCATTCAGGAGTCGGGACACAGACACAGTCCTCCGCGGCCGCTGTGCCTCTGACATGATGTTCAAATGGAGCAGCAACTGCCTGCTGATGCTGTGACTTGGTTGCTTGCTGCAGAGAGAAGAGAGTAGGAACACCATTCGCAGGGCACCCTAGGCAGCTGCCTAGTTTGCCTAGTGGTAGCACTGGCCCTGGTTACTATATATAATGAGGAAAGTGGAATGATAGGGCTGGACCTGTAGGTTTATTTTACTGTTATTGTTATCTTAAGGTACCAATGAAGGTGTAAATGATCTGGTTCCTGGCAGGTGGCTTCTTCACCGCAGAGAATGTCCACAGTCTCCTTGGCTTGTAGTGTAATGTTAGAAGGGTTGAAATTTTAGCACCACGCCACTGCCAAACAAGCTGCTGATTAGGCCTGTGGTTTCAACTCACACTGGAATAAATACCATTGTAGGTCCAGTTCACTACTGGTTTGTTCACTTGGTTTCCAGTCAAACCCTGATGAAAGAGTCACATAGACACCCAAAATGCATTGGCTATTTTTTGATCTGTACCCCTAACCTTTAATGGAATAAAATTGTATCTGGACGTCTTAGCAGTGGCATGGCGCTTACATTTCAACCCTTCTTACTATATATAATGAGACAGCAAATTTTAATCCAATTGGTTTAAAAGCACAAGACTACAGATCCCAAATGAAATGTGATAGTTAAACCATACCTCCCAACTTTTTGAGATGGGGATGAGGGACACCTATCAGCAAAAGTATGCAGGGATAGGACACACCCCTTGCCACGCCCCTTAAAGGAGAATTGTACAAAAAAACAAGATTGGTTAAACCCACAAGTGCTTTTTTTTTACCACTACTATTCCTTTATATTGGCTTTTGAAATTTACAAATGCAGCAATTTAGAAATCAGATAAAAGGTTTAGCACTGGAAAACACGTTTTGATAGATAAAAAAAAACTATATAGATCAGACCAAAATGAGGGACAAATGAGGAGGAGTGAGGGACGGAGGGACATTGCTCCAAATCAGGGACAGTCCCTCGAAATCAGGGACAGTTGGGAGCTATGGTTAAACATAAATATGCATATAACTGTGAGCAAGTGAATGCTTTGGCCACATTTTGACATCAGAAATTCCTAGAACAAACTTGGATAATAATTCAGCTATCTCTCACATAGTAACCCCTAAAAAAAAACAGTCAGGTGGCCAAGTAGCTAGGAAACTTTGCTTCACAGCCTGCTGATGCTTTGTCATCCCAAGAGAGGTTTTTAAAGAAAATGCTTGGCTTTCACTGGCAATTTCAAATGAAAAATATATTTGAGAAAATTAAACAGCCCATTGTTGATGCTAGAGCATTAGCATTATATGACGACTTTAAAGCAGCAACAATTCAGGCCTTCAAACAAGGTATTGATGCTTTTTTGCTTCAAGATGGGAAAGACAATCATTTATGTATCTAATCAGTGACAGAGATATTGATCAAATATGCAAAAACAGAAAAAGATGGTGTATGCAATTGTAGTTTAAATTTTTTTTTTTTCATCATTAAATATATAGGTGACAAGTAACTGTGCAATCAGATCACAGATCCTCGGAGGTAACCATAGTCGTTTTGCATCTGTTCTTGGTAGCCTACAAGGGATATTACCACGGAAAAATATATGACATTGTAGTGACTGCCAAGACTAGGAATGTTATTCCAGTTGTTTATATTGTATATAGCCACCTGCCACTCAAAGACAAGTCACTGCTGATGAAGCATGTGAGACTAAAGTGCATTTATTTATCTTTGGCCTACTATTTAAAATAGGAAAATTGGACAATTAAAAGAATGCACCGCTAATGACTCTCAGCTCTTACCATTGAAAAGAATCATAATAAATCGCTGATTGAAAACACTGCATTAATGCTCTCTGGCAGCGGCAGAAGTTCATTATGAATGGTGACATCTGCAAAGGTGAAAGGCTGGTTGTTCCCAAATCTATGAAAACTGAAATGATGAAACAAATATATCAAGGGCACAGGGGAGTTAAGAAATCTAAAATCAAAGACTAAAAACATAGTCTACCGGTCAGAAATCAATTCTCAAATTGAGGAAATAGTGCTCAAATATTCACTTCACTTGCAGCATGGTGCTTCTTAGCCAAATGAACCGATTAATCGCTATAGTACCACAGCATTAGCCTTTTCTTTTTCTGTTAGACAATGCAAACTATATTTTTGTTGTGAATTATTGTTAGCCATCCCTTGTAAAGGGAATGTTATCCTACTGTTTTGGAGACTGGAATCTGTAGACCGGGGACTTCTATTTCCTTTCTGTTATGATTGATGAGATTTCCTCCAGTAATGAGAGAGAGTACCAGGGGATTGGCTGTTGGTTTAAATTGGACAGTTTGAACTGGACAGAAGAAAGGAGCTCTGTTCTTTAGCTCTATGAATGTTGTGTCTAATGCCCTGTACACAATCAGTTTTTTTTTTTTTAACAAGAAACACAATCAGTTTTTCTCAATCAGATACGGATAATCAGGAACACAGAAGCTGAGACGAAACAGCGCCGCACCAGCGCACCTGAGGATCCTTTATGCGCTCAGTGGCGCCAAACAGCGATAACGCGCACACACGTGCGCCTAGCACCCGCTCATGCACATGCCCACACTCGCGCACGCGCGCGTGCCCGTGCATCTCCCGCGGGTGCCCGAGGTGCGTGCTGATGCACAGCAAAGGGGACGCGCCAATGCTCAGTTCGCAGAGGGGCTGCTGGTAGGTCCCTGACAGGCTCGTACTTGATTCCGAACATGCATGGACTTTTGTCCAACGGACTTGTGTACACACGATCGGAAAGTCCGACAACAAACATTTGTTTGCAGAAAATTTGAGAATCTGCTAGCCAACATTTGTTGGCGGAAAGTCCGCCAACAAATGTTTGATGGAGCATACACATGGTCGGACTTTCCGCCAACAAGCTCACATCCAACATTTGTTGTCGGAAAATCCGATCGTGTGTAAGGGGCATAAGGATTACAATACATATCTCCCAACTTTTTGAGATGGGAATGAGGGACACTTATCAGCAAAAGTATGCAGGCATAGGACACACCCCTTGCCATGCCCCCTTAAAAGAGAATTGCGGAACGGCTTGTACAGGAGTCCTGTGCGTCTTTGGCTCAGTTTGTCCCTGATTCGTCCCTGAAATGGAGAACAGGGACGAACCGGACCCCTGCTGCAAGCCGCATCCATCTGCAGTGTGAACCCAGCCTTTGGCAACTATTTTATAATAAAATTAACAAGGCACACATCCTCCTCACAAGGAATTCGAAGGAGAAGACCCATGCACACAATCGGATTTTCCAAAAACAAATGTTGGATGAGCTTGTTGGCGGAAAGTCCGACCAAGTGTATGCTCCATCAAACATTTGTTGTCGGACTTTCCGCCAACAAATGTTGGCTAGCAGGTTCTCAAATTTTATGCCAACAAATTTTTGTTGTCTGACTTTCCGATCGTGTTTACACAAGTTCGTCAGCATGCTCGGAATCAAGTACGAGCCGGAGATATAACTAGCATTCGTAATAGAGATATCACGTACATCTTGTACGTCACTATGTTCGTAATTGTTGGCCAACATTTGTGTGACCGTGTGTATGCAAGACAAGTTGGAGCCAACATCCTTCGAACAAAAATCCATGGTTTTGTTGTCGGAAAGTCAGATCGTGTGTACGGGGCATCACAATAGGGCTCCCTATTTCATCAAGGATAAAACAGGAACTTTTAATCCCATCCTTTGCAGGAAGTCCTGATATTTAGTGACTCCTATGCTGACTTTTAAAACATAAAAAACACTTATACTGTTCATGAAAACATGGAAGAAGGTTTTGGGGGAAGAGTTGCCTTTGGAAATATGGCAACTCCTATGGCCTCAAGTGCTCGAAATGCACCCTGCACAAGGAAAATCAGATTGCTTTTTCACTGGTAGCAAGCCTCAGAACATCTCCATATTTTATACATGCCAGCCAATGACTGATCTTTCTGGTATGTTGAAGAGACCCAAGTTCTTTTTATATCTACAGCTACTGCCCGCATATTCAATTTTACTGGAAGACTGTTCCATACTTTAATCAGTTGAGTGTTTGACATCTGGATCCCCTTTTCTCCCAAAACCTACCTTTTACATTTAAACAAAGAAAAGTAAGGCTAGAGGTGGGACTTTGTATGAGGCAGTATGGAACTAACATACACCTCCATCCCTGACATACTGAGAAGAGAGGACTAACTAGTGGGACTTTATATGAAGCACATAACTAAATTAAATGAGCCAAATCACTATCCACATTGTTTATTGTTTCACAGTAATACATACATAAAAGGGTAATAATAGAAATACATTAATATCATACCAATGAATCTCAATTAATAGAGCTAGACATTTCATAATAATACATAGTTAATTCAGCATAGACAATATGTATATGTCATCAGCCTGTATACATTAATTACTAACGTCTGAACAATGCAAGGTAATACATTGTTAATTCAATATAATAGGTATGATACCAGACCTTAAGTATATAGACCAGGATTGTAACAATAGTATATGGATATAAAAAACGGTGGTGGATTGGCTCATTATGATAAAATATAGTATAATACAAGTATTTAACAGTAGTACTGTGACAACGCATCATAGGAAAGCTCTACGCGTTTCGTGGTTAAAATACCACTCATCAGGAGCAGATGCAGAGTTTTAGGGGTATCTATAATGAGATAAAATATCCAGATAAGCATAATAGTAACATTATATACAAGCATATAAGGGAGAGAAGGGGCATAGAATGTCCCAATTGTTCTCACCTAGCTGTAGTGTATGGGTAGAATTATTGATGGTATCAGAGGTCAAAAGACATTATAGAAGGTATTATCCCCGGAAGCTGAGACGGACAACCCGAAGGCACGGCAAAAACACCAATGGTCATTAGACCAAGGAACAGAATAACCCTTTTTGCAGCTGTGGTAGTTATTGATATTGATACACATGATTCATAATGTGGCTGATTCCAAAGGAATATCTGTAGAAATTAATAAAAAGTGTATATATTATAAATTAGTGCCACAGCTGTGAAACTGGGGAAATATTTCTCAATAAATAGAGTGTGATAGGCAAGAGTTTACTGTGATAGGCAAGGGTTACCAGGTGCATAGAGAAGGAAAAACAAGTGTGAAAAGAGGGAAAGTGAAACAAAGAACTCCAGCAGTAGTAAGTTGTAAGACTGAGTATGGTAAAACATCAGTACCTGCAGGAATTCCTACTTTCCTAATTTCTACAGATATTCCTTTGGAATCAGCCACATTATGAATCATGTGTATCAATATCAATAACTACCACAGCTGCAAAAAGGGTTATTCTGTTCCTTGGTCTAATGACCATTGGTGTTTTTGCCGTGCCTTCAGGTTGTCCGTCTCAGCTTCCGGGGATAATACCTTCTATAATGTCTTTGACCTCTGATACCATCAATAATTCTACCCATACACTACAGCTAGGTGAGAACAATTGGGACATTCTATGCCCCTTCTCTCCCTTATATGCTTGTATATAATGTTACTATTATGCTTATCTGGATATTTTATCTCATTATAGATACCCCTAAAACTCTGCATCTGCTCCTGATGAGTGGTATTTTAACCACGAAACGCGTAGAGCTTTCCTATGATGCGTTGTCACAGTACTACTGTTAAATACTTGTATTATACCATATTTTATTATAATGAGCCAATCCACCACCATTTTTTATATCCATATACTATTGTTACAATCCTGGTCTGTATACTTAAGGTCTGGTATCATACCTATTATATTGAATTAACGATGTATTACCTTGTATTGTTCAGACGTTAGTAATTAATGTATACAGGCTGATGACATATACATATTGTCTATGCTGAATTAACTATGTATTATTATGAAATGTCTAGCTCTATTAATTGAAATTCATTGGTATGATATTAATGTATTTCTATTATTACCCTTTTATATATGTATTACTGTGAAACAATAAACAATGTGGATAGTGATTTGGCTCATTTAATTTAGTTATGTGCTTCATATAAAGTCCCACTAGTTAGTCCTCTCTTACCTTTTACATTTACCTCTGACTGCCTTTTTTATAAACTTTCAAAAATTTGCCATCTCACATACTTGCTGCTGTTGAATGCTTGGTACCTCTTAAATAGAAAAACATTGAGCAAATGTCAAACTCGTTCAATATGTTTATTGAGATTTACAATAAAAAAGGAGAATATAACAGTATATTGACATGTACATAAGATTCGGAAATTTAAGAAACAATGTCATACATTTGAAGATACAATCTCTTTTAAATAATACAAGAAAGAACTTAAATACATACAAAAGAAGTTGAAAAAGAATAAGGAATAAACTCGATCCATTCATTAGAGAGTATAAGATCCTAAGAAGTAAAAATAGAAATGAAGACAAAAACAGAATTCCCTCAATTTTCTGCGCATCAATTAAGCCATGCCTCCAGACCACCCGACCACCCCAAATGGGATCAAACTGTGGACGGATGGGGACATGATCATAAGAGAATGAATTATCAATTTACAGAATAGAGGGAGAGTTTGACGAATCTTAGGCCCCTTTCACACCGGGGCGTTTTTCATGCGGTACAGCGCTAAAAATAGCGCCTGTTCACCGCATGAAAAAATCCGGCCCCTTTAACTCCAGTGTGAAAGCCGGCGGGGGGTAAAACCGCATCGCGAGCGGCCAAAAACCGCAGTTAAAATGACGGTAAAGCAGCGCTAAATATAGCGCTGCTTTACCGTCACCGCGGCTCCCCGCCCCAGTGTGAAAGGGGCCTTAGAGTGATCAAGGTATAAAAACAACAACTCGTGTTTTCTTCCTGTATAGAGTAAATAAGGTATATACAAAAAAGGTGATAGTGTAAGAAAAAGGAACAATGTATGACTGAAATTTCAATAAATGGTAAATTACCTCATGTATGAGGATAATAGGATGAATATAAAAAGGAAAAGAAAAGAAGAAAGTAGGAAAGGAGAAACAAGGGAAAGATAGTATTAATATAACCAGAAGTGATGGGCAATCAGTGCCCATCAGTGAAGGAGAAAACGTACTTATTTACAAAGTTCTGTAACAGAAACGAAGAAAAACTAATTTTTTTCAAAATCTTCATTCTTTTTTTATTTGTAGCGCAAAAAATGAAAAACCCCAGAGGTGATCAAATACCACCAAAAGAAAGCTTTATTTGTGGGGAAATAATGATAACAATTTTGTTCAGGTACAGCGCTGCATGACCGCGCAATTGTCATTCAAAATGTGAGAGCGCTAAAAGCTGAAAATTGGCCTGGGCAGGAAGGTGTATAAGTGCCCTGTATTGAAGTGGTTAAGCATATTTTGTCTTTAACCCCCCTGGCGGTAATCCCGAGTCTTGGTTGGGGGTGGAACTTTAGTACCATAAGCGGTAACCCCGAGTCAGACTCGGGCTCGCATTGCAGGATACAGGGAGACTTACTTACCTTGTCCCCTGGATCCTGTGATGTCTCCCCGCTGTGTGAGCGAGCTGTCTCCTCGCTCGATTCACACAGTGCCGAGTGCCGCTGATCTCTGTTCCCTGCGTCGTTACGACGCACGGGAGCGGAGATCGGCACCAAATTCAAAAAAGTTAAAACACACAATACACATACAGTACTGTAATCTTACAGATTACAGTACTGTATACAAAAAAAATACACATCCCCTTTGTCCCTAGAGGTCTGTCCAGTGCCCTGCATGTCATTTTATATAATAAATACATTTTTTTCTGCCTAGAAACTGGAGATTGTCCATAGCAACCAAAAAGTGTCCCTTTATGTCAAAAGTGGTTTTAGACAGCTAGAAAACAGCGATAATAAATTATAATCACAATTCATCATCAAACACAAAATTTAATGACAGCGACAATTTTGCAACTGAGCAAATTTCAGTGTTTTTGATTTGATTACATTATTGAATAATTTTTATAGTTATTTATTATATTATAATTTATGATTTTGTGTTTCAAACTTTATCATACCCGGGATGTCTACTAGACTCTGGTTTGGACAGATTTAAGTGAGTTATTCATAAGAATTGCAGGCCTACAATATAAAAACGCCAAATTTCCATGCAATAATTGTACCGCTTTTGGTACAAAATTCCAGACATAATCATACCGCCAGGGAGGTTAAACAAAGTCATTTCCATGCATTCCAAGGGGCTATTAAATCAAATATTCTGTAGTGTATAGTACATTTTAGGGCTGGAACTAAGGATTATTTTTATAATCGATTAGTTGGCCGATTGTTGTTTTGATTAATTGAACAATCGGATAAGAACCTCAAAAAAAAGTTTGGTGTATAATTTAGCTAATATGTAAAGTTTAAAAAAGGACAATTTATTTTTGAATTTGTATATGCAGTAAAGCATGCTTGTTATACTCACTGAGGAACCTAAGGGGTTAATCCTCCGCATTGTGCAAAAACGCGGTTTGATCCTGTCTTCTATGATCCTCCCCTTACTCCACTGTCCCCAATCCACCTCCTGATAGTATAGCACTTTTAGGCCTCATGCCCACTGGACGTTTTTGGACGTTTTCACAGCTGCTGTTTTTGGCTTCTGACGTTTTTTCCTACAGTTAATAAACTCCCCATCATGTTATCCTATGTGTCCATGCACACATAGGCTGTTATCAACTGGTTTTGGCTAAGGCATTTTTTGGCTATAAAAAAAACGCCGAAACTAGTGGGTTCTGAGAGGATTTTTTCAGCTGTAAAAACGCTCTAACGTCCAAAAACGATGCTAAATGCTGATAAACACAGCTCACCAGAGTTTAACGTTTTTTGATCAATTGAAAAAATAAAAACGGTAATGAGGAAAACCGCTAAAAATGCTAATAAACTGCGTTTTTTATAACGTTATTTTAATGTGCAATGTGCATGAGGCCTTAGGCCGGGTTTACACTGGTACAACATACACTCCGAATTTGGCATGACTTTTGCATGATGTGTGTGCAAATTAATGGTTCCCTATGAGAGCAGTCTCAACTCGTCCGACACAAGTCGGTCCGACTTTTAAAAAGTCCTACTTC